>JANBXA010000260.1:4057500-4412500 GCA_030556225.1 Cricetiscus sungorus
TGTATGTGTGTGGGTACTCTTGATGGAAAATATGAACTTGTACTCACGATTACCACAGTGATACAGATGGTGTTCCGTGTCTGAAAAGCCTGGGGATACATTCCTGGTTTTGAAATGTATAGACAGGTGAGGGAGCCCATGAGGTCATCTGGTAGAAACGGTTTGTTGCAAGCTGGAGAGATCCTGGTGTAAAATATTGAAGACTCACATAGGTAACAGAAAATAATCATTAGAAGAAATCAAGCTTTGTGACTCATGAAGCTGAGACCATGTATCTCTGAGATGACCCCAGATGTCCCCATGTTGAGGCACTTTCAGATTCTGAGCCAGGTGGTGTCTCTGTTGGGAAGATGGAGCAGGATGTAGAGATGCTCACTCTCAGGTAGTCTCCAAGACTCAATTTCCTGTAGATGGACAGTACAATTTCCATGTTTCCAGGAAGGGAACCTTGAGACCAAACCTGAAGAGTGACCTCTGGCTCAGCCACTTGGGGATAATGAAAACATCCAAGATGAGAAGTTACACCAGTATCTTATTACCAAAGCACTGGGGCACCTACCAGCTTCATCCCAAGTTTTCCCTCCTTTCTGATGTTTCCTTTACACAACCGAAGTGGAATTGTGTTTCCAGTGCGTTCCTGGGATGCATGCAGAATGTGCTGGAAACCTCAAGCAGATGGAGAAATTGTGTGATCTCCATTACCACCCTCTGGAAAGCCTGTGGCTAATATTCCACCATGGCCCTGGAATCTCGGGTGGCTTTTTGGTGACCTGCCTTCTGTGGCTTCCTGGGGAGAGATCAAAGACTTGGAAACAGCCCAAGCATGTCAGAGGGTTGGTCCTGTGCTTGGCGCCTCCGCGGTGATTTGTTCTTGCAAGCCCAGGCTTTATATCTTTTTCCAAAAATTGTACACGGCACATCCATGCTCCAGCGTGGCTGAAAAGCTGATAGTTTTTCTCCATTTATTCCACAGCAACTCTATCTCTAGATGAGCTTTTGGAATTCCATTTGCTTAGGTCTTATGAAGTGAATACATTTGAATTAATGTGGGGCTTTCTGGGAGGAGGCAGTTATTGTTTGAGGGGTTAAGAGATGTCTGTGTTTATGATGTATTAAAACATCTTCAACACCATGTTGCTGTCTTGGTTCTTTTAGTTTATAAAAAATTTTTATTAAGTGATGGTAATACATATGTGTGGGGATTTCTAAAGTGAGTTTCTTTTCTTGAACAGCTGTGTGTGTGTGTGTGTGTGTGTGTGTGTGTGTGTGTGTGTGTGTGCATTCCTTTGGATTCACCTTGGTGGATAAACAGTTTCCCTCTACAAGGTAACACTTGGAAGAAATACATATCAATAAAGTTTAGGGAAGAACTCAAAAACCTAAGAAAATAAGCATTTGCTGTATTTGATGACTCTCTGGTGGTCTTTCTTCCTTCCCTACAATTAGAGCCGAATCAAGACATCATGAATGAAACTGATACTGTAGACTCAATTACCATTGGGAACAGGGAAGGGGAGTAAGAACTGTGAAATTCTTTGTACATTAAATTTTTTATTATTGGATTTTTATCTCTAAATAGTGTTGAATGGGGCTGTGTCTAAACTCATGAATGTTAATATGGTATAGCTTCCACTTCCACAACACTTAGCTATTCTGCTCTTTATTACCCCCTTATAGGCATTGATGGTTTGACAATTGGAGCTTTTAAACTAATGGAAGGCTTTTCACCAAATAGAATGCTATCATTACTAGCAAGCAGGGAGTGCTGGTTGGGAATTGGAAGGGTTTGATCCAATCTCAGAACACTTTCTTTTACAAAGACTTACAAAGACTAATACCCATAATTTGTGTTTATTTTCAATTTTCTCAGATTTGAATAAATTAGGGGAGAGATTTATACCATTCCTCTTCTTTTCATGTGTTTAGTCAGCTCCCAGAGCATTAGTCGGGCTAACTCTGCACCCTCCAAGAATGAACACACACACACACACACACACACACACACACACAAGTTTACTTCTTGGTTTTGTAACGTACTGTGGCCCTGAACTACTTCCCAGTTTATGAGTGTCTCCTGAACTCAGGTACCTTCCATGGTATATATAGGTATTGCATCTGGGAAGATTAGCTTTTGGAGTTGCTGTGTGGAGAAAAGCCAGTATGGGACTCACACCTCTCAGGTAGGAAGTGAATCATAATACTTGTACTCACAGCTCATTGGTCAAGCCAGTCACATGGCTCTTATCAACTGCAAGTGATGCTGGGAAATGTAATTGAATTCATAGAAACCCAAGCAAGCTCTCTTCCCACTATCTTAACATAACACAGGTAGAACACACTGACAGAGAGGGAATGGATGACTGATGGGTTCTTCTAAACAACCTTGCATTCAGAGTATGCTACAGCTATTTGAAATGGATAAGGGAGGGGTTGAAAATGGGATAGGGAATATTAATGCCAAGGGACTTTTGTGTGTAGCTGTAAGAGCCTGCTGCTGATCTAAGTATTATGTATGTATGTATGTATGCAGTATATATGTATATTTGATTCTTGATGTACAGAGCCTGACAAATTCTGTCCTGTATCTTAAGGTGTCTTAAAGCAAGTATCTTCTGCTGTAGATTGGGTGGATACACTTCTGACCCTTCCAGAGTCCTCTGTGAGAACAGATCTCCTTGTTAAGGTTACAGTGAAGGTTAACCTCCAGTAACAGGACAAAAGATCTGACATTTTTTCTCTCTCAGGCAGAGAAGTTGACTGGTTTATACTGTTTTCTCCCTTCTGAGATTTCTTTCAAAGGTGAAGTCCAGGCACTCAGTGGATTCACCTTTTTGTATTAGCTCTCATTATAATTTTATTCTTTAAAAAAAAAACTGTGTTGGCTATGATATGAAATTACAGTGACCAGGAAAAAAAATAAATACTGAAGGCTAAGAGAGGTCATCAACTTCAGTGATCTCCTACCTTATTTATGAGTAGTGTTGCAAAATCCGTGAGGCATATCAT
Organism: Cricetiscus sungorus; assembly: GCA_030556225.1. Lineage (NCBI taxonomy): Eukaryota > Metazoa > Chordata > Mammalia > Rodentia > Cricetidae > Cricetiscus > Cricetiscus sungorus. The sequence goes on from JANBXA010000260.1 coordinate 4,060,507, forward strand.
GGTATTAAAATTTTCAGGTTTGATTTTTCTTGACACATGGAAGCTTATTTCTATATTGTAAAATTCAGAGTTTATTATAACCCAGGTAGCCAGTCCACTCAAACATATTGAGAGAACCTAATAAATACAAGGCATGGTATGAAGTAAGTATATTGTGACAAATGCCTGCTTTTTTAGGATATATTGTTCAAATGTAATTTTGGGACATGGCCCAGAGCAACCAAGGTGGAGTGAAATTGAGAATTGCCACATCAGGTTCAAGGGTAGATTCTGTCATTCCTAGATCCAACATGGTCACACATTTGATGGATCTTGATGAGCCACCACTTTATTTCCATCAGAGTAGGGGGATTAAACTATGAGAGGTCATGAGCAATAAAATAGTGTAGAACCCTAGCATTATCCTCATTATAACTTTGTTGGGGGGCATGTGGGCACAACAGTGGGCACATCAACTTCGTGTGCCTCCTTTGATTGCTGTCTAACTTACTTTTTGAGATAGATTCTCCCAGTGAATCTAGGTCTTATCAGTAAGCCAGACTGTCAGTACAGTGAGCTTCAGGGACATGCTCATGTCTTCCCCTTGCATTACTGCAGAACTGCAACGCTGCGCTCAGCTTTTCAGAGAGTGCTGGAGGGTCTCAGCTCAGACCCTCACACTTGTAGCAGGGATTTTGCTGTTTGATCTATTTCCCTCAGCACCCCCAGCATAATTTTAAAAAAAATCTTAGCATTGTTTAAATGACAAAGAACTTATTATGTGTGGAAAATGAAATAATGTTCTTCTAGACTTTGTGAATTTCTAGATATTCTTTATATGCCAGTTAGTTTTCTGCTACTGTAATGAGATACCCAAGCTCTAATGAACTAAAGAGGAAGAAAGGTTGGTTTTAGCTCACACTTTGAAGGTGTCAATGCATGCTTCATGACTCTCATTGCTTTTGAGCCTGTGGTGAGGCAGAACATAATGATGAGAGCATGTGGCATCAGAAGCTTGGTGACATCATGGTGACAAGGAGGGAAAGAGAAAGGGAGCAGACATGGGCCCAGCTACCCATCTCAAGCGCATGTGCCAACAACCCAGATTCCTCTTGCTGGGCCCACCTCTCAAGAGTTGGACTGTATAATAGCAATGCAGTTTGGATACCTCGCCATTATCACGCTGGTCTTTGGGGTACAAATATCTAAACCATAGCATCTGGTATGTCTAAAAAGCTTGCTCTTTACTCCCCTGTTCATTGCCTCCTTTATAACCAGCAGCACCCACTGGCAACATGGTGCCTCACCATAAGTATACTAGTGGTAGTCACTAGCTACCACTTTTTTTTTTAATCAGAGAGGAAGTTTTGTTTAAAACAGTAATTAATGATAAAAAAGACATTAGTATAATTTGTTACCTTAGCAACTGGAGACAGGCATCATGTCCTTCTGTGATGTATATCCTGTAGCCGTGATTGTTTCTTTCTCTAATTAACATCTTGTGAGAAACATAAAGTGAATCAGCAGAGCAACTGGACCACAAGGATACTAAGTGCCAGGCACTCAAAACTGCAGTAATCACCATGATAATGAGGCCACATATTCAGTGTCTATCTTTTAATTGCTTCTTAGCTCTTCTAAGTGAGAATGGCAGAGTAAGCATGATGTGGGAACAAGAGCTGATTTATTTCTGAAATTACATTTTGTGAAGAAACTTTTTAAAAATATATTGGAAATTGTGTGAGTCCCTTTGAAGAACAACTTAGCTAGATAATTTTAAATCCAGGTCACTATATTAATATGTGATACTAAATTAAATGCAATACTAAAGTCAGATTTGCTTTATAGTCAGGGGGTCTCAACTATGTATAGCACCAAAAATCCCTGTTCTTCTAAAACTTGATACTAATTTTAGATGCAAACCCATGCATAGTCCAAGGAAGCCTAATTTCTGGACAGCAAAGTAGTTCATTAGTGGATTGTTAGTTGTACATTGGTTTTCTGAATTGTGTGCAGTGGCTGTGTGCTGGGATAGAGATGTTCAAGTCCCTGAATGCAAGTCATGCAGCGGTCAGTTTCTTTCCTGTTGTTGATTTTATATTTAGCTATTACCTCAGGAGGTGCTTGTAAAAATCCCTTGTATGGGCCAGTGAGGTGGCTCACAGCGTAAACAAAGGTGCTTGCCACCAAGACTGACAAGTTGAGTTCAATCCTAGAGAACCAAATTGGAAATAACTGAGGCCCACAATTTGTCCTCTAATCTCTAGATGGTAGTGGGTATACTCTGAGACCACTCACTTGTTAGGCAGGCAGGCAGGCACGCATGCACGCACGCACGTAATCAATTTTTCTTTAAAATATAGTTAGTAGATAACTTTTGAGTCCATGGCCAGTTGAGCAATGATATAATACTCCAACAGGAGCCCCTTCTATAAGATGTGTGGGCTCCAAACACCATCTTTGTGTAATTTGACTCCAACACCCACCCCTCTCCACTCAATACCTTTCACCCTTAGGTTTAGAGAATTGAGGGAAATTGTGACAATGTGAAGCCAGTCTCAGAATGGAGAGGTGTAAACATAGGAACGCCCCAGGCCTTTCCTCTCCTTTGCTCTGTAATGGTCTGAAAAGAGGAAGGTTCTCTTGCATTATGAATAAAATATTAACAGCCCTGAACAGCAGTGGGCAACTTGGTCTTGGATAATGAGTGTTGGGAGCTCAGTCATTTCCTATTCATAGCATTCCCTGGAAGAGGATTTAATAGCTCAGTCTGAGCCATATGCTCTTCTTCAAGTATGGCTGATAGGTACCCTCGATTAAAACCTAGGATGACTTTTAACTGAACCCAGGGAGAAGAATTCTGCTGAAACCAAAATGATATTCTACATTGGTCTTTCCTTCTGCCTGAGCAGGATTTTCCCTATAGGTGTCAACTTTTTCCTTTCTCCCTAAATCAAGAAAGCCTTGCTACAGATAATTAGACATGGATTCACTTTTTAGATAACCTTTGATCAGAAGAAAAAGGGTTCACTTGCAAACACAGGGGCAGCATGTCTGAGTTGCATACATGAGTCCTTCACTGTGTACTTCTGCTTAGGTAGGTGCTATGAAGATGAATAGGTCAAAACTCTGTGTGTGTGTGTGTGTGTGTGTGTGTGTGTGTGTGTGTGTGTCTGTGTGTGTGTCTGTGTGCATGCGTGCATGTGTGCGTGTGTGGGTGCATGTGTGCGTGCATGCGTGTGTGTCTGTGTGCATACGTGCATGCGTGCGTGTGTGTGCATGCGTGCATGTGTGTGTACATGCGTGCGTGTGTGTGTCTGTGTGCATGCGTGCGTGCGTGCGTGTGTGTGCATGTGTGTGTGCATGCATGCATGTGCGTGTGTGTATGTGTGTCTGCTTGCTTGTTCATGTGCTCATCTGCATGTGAGCAAGTGAAAGACAAAGGTTGATGCTGGCTGACCTCAGAGCAGTAGAAGCCCCTGGAGGATTGTATACAGAGCCGGCCCACTTGCTCACTCTTCTTTGATTCACTTTGCTAAGATGAGAACAGGAGACCCAAATGAGTGCTGAGGGTCCAGATGAGAGGGACGGTGCTGACCTAGGGCAAGTCTGGCTGGATAGTTAATCTACATGGTCCTTTTGACTGAATGTAGAATTATGGAAAAGGTAAGTGAGGCACCTCTCCTGGGAGCATTAATGACAGGGCATGGGAATTTGCTTCAAACATGGTTAGGACTTACTTAAAATGTAGCTAGCAGCATTTCATCCAGACACGAGAGAAGCTTGTGTGACTCTGGCATCCCCTCTCTTTGTGTCCTGCCTGCCATGAAGAAGCTCCTCTGCCAAGCCCATGTCTTAGTGATGTCTTACCCAAATACAGAGGGCTGGACCACCATAAACTGAACTATCTAAAACCATAGAGTAAGTCTATCTTAATTACCAGGCCTTTTGTTACAGCAATGCAAAAGCACCAATATACATCTTGGCTTCTCAAACCATCCCCCTCTCCTCTGTTCATCCATTGGCTCTATTGCCACAATAATTGCATCACCTGTTTATGCCTAGGTAGTTAGAAGGATAGGGGACTTCTATATCTGTATTCATATGTATATATTCTGTACTTAGATCTGTACCATGATCTAGGTAACGAATATGTACCTTTTATTCTTCCTCCATTTACTCTTTAAGTCAGCTCCACTATAACAGGGGTGATTGTGGACTCATTTGAAAGATGGGGTAGAAAAGGTTAATACCTAGGAACAGAGCTGGGATTTGAATTTAGTGCATTTACTTCTCCTTGAGTCTCTCAAGATTGAGTGCTAAGTGGCCAGCAGAAGGCATCAGCTCAAGGTCTGTCTAAGCAGCTTGGTAAGGGGGCCATTAATAGACAGACATGAGCACTCTCAGCCTGCAGATTCCAGATGGCAGAAGAGGGTAATTCATTATCTTTTTTCTTAAAAGGACTCTGACTCTTGGGGAATTATAAGTGAGTTAATGTAATGCTAATACTCAGAAATATCCTGGAACATATCATTTACAAATCAATTTTCACCCATGAAGAGAAAATGAGGTTATTGAGCAATAACCAAATGGCACTAATGCTTGAGAGGGGCTGGGCGCAGTAGCGGTATGTGTCACTTATGCACAGGGTACGTATGCCTGGAAAGTTGGATATTTGCTTGGCTCATTTGGAACTAATTTTCCTATTAATTTTTATTTTCTAATCTAAGTTGTAAAAAGCTGGCTATCATCCCAGAGCAAGAAAGGGTTGGAAAACAAGCTTGAGAGGGGAGAACCCAGACACATGGAGAACTTGTTGTTGCCACTGTGCCCACTGCTCCTGTATGTTTTATTCCTTCCTAGTCCATCTTCAGAAAGATCTGAGGAACTGCCACTCCCTCCCAACTCTACTGAAAATGAAACTGAGTCAAAGGTTGTTAGAATGCCTTAGGAAGCACGTGTGGTACTTCCCTGTATACTCCCAAGCTCATCTGGCCAGATAGGCTGGGCTCTAGTGTCTTGAATGGTATACAATGTGAAATCCATACTCAAGTAAGCTCTGCATGGGAATGACACAGTGGGTAGGGGGACCTTCCCTACCCACTAGACATATAAAACTATTCTTCTGTGCTGTCTGTGGGCCATGTCTCTCAGGGCATTTGGGTAATGGACTATATAGTAGGATTATTGAAGGAGGGCTTTGGAAAAGGGTACATGCTTCAGATACTAGGGATCTATGATGTCAGCAGGTCCTAAGGAGGTCAGCCTTCAAAATGCATCCTTCTGGGATTAGTGAGAAGAAGAGCTTCAAGTAGGGTAGGAGAGCCTATACCTTGTAGGTAAGGTGGAGCATGTTACCATGGATACCCATTGTTGAGTTCTTACCTGTCCTAGCTATGCTGGAAACTATGATAGCAGCTTGGCACACAGCCATGAAGGCTTTCACAGTTCTCCATCTTAGAGATGGGAAGACAGAAGCAAATGCAGGCAATGCGTAAACACTCGATTATCCTATACATCAATTCCTTGTGTCTGTCTGTCTCTGTGCTTTCCATGAAGATAACTGGCCCATGGTCATTGACTGAAAGGGTTCTCAATTGGGTGTCTAGGCTCTTCCCTCCAGATTGAGTTTCTTGAGTTGCACACGTCAGGTTCAGTGGTGAGTCAGAATGCAGTGATGTACAGCCCTACCTCTCTGGGAGGTTACAGGAGACTGAGTCTGTGGTAAGCACACATAGGAAGCAACCAAAAGATTTTAAGGCAGAATAAAATCACCAGGAAAAACTGTACAGCATGCTTGCCACACACAAGGCAGGTCCTGGAGTTTCTTCTGTTTTGTGACTTTTCCAGCAGGAAGCAGCAGCAGCTACTCTCCAAAGCACCATGGTTCAGCCTGTGCTACATACTGGGTCTTTTGGGAGGGCTGAAGGAATCCCAGTGCTTGGGCCCTGTCCAGAGACACAATTTTCTTCTACTAAGTTTCTACCAGGGTGGAGATATACTACCTTGGGATATCTTGCTCAGGAAGAGTAGGTTCCTGTCACACAGAAGGAACAAAGAAAGAATCTAGGCAGGGCATGGGAAATTGAGGGCTTGCAGGCTGCCTTCTTCCAGCTGCTTGCTTGTGTAAATAAAGTTTTATTGGAACCTAGTCACATCCCTTTGTTTATGCCTTGTGCTTGGCTGCCTTCACTAAAATAGCCAAATTGTATGTTGCAACCTAGACTGTCTGGTCTGCAAAACCTAAAATATTTACTCTCTGGATTGCCAGTCTCTAAACTGGGGAGTGATGGGTTTCAAAGCTGTGGGTGGCAGGAAAGGGTTGGGCAGTGTTTCAGAGGAGGACTGGGTTTCCTGTCTCAGAAGCTTCAGTTGGCCACTGTCTTGCCATCAGGGAGGACACACACAGAGCCTTCCCATGCTCCTCTAATCAGACCGGTAGTAAATACTCCTAGCTGGGCCTGAACAACACCCCATCAGCACTGAAAGTAGCCATGGTCTGTGTCAACCACAGTACGAAAGAGGACTTCTCCAGGACAGTGGAGTGGATAACAGGACCCCAGTTCTCTTCACCTGATGGCGACAGTGCAGAGTATCAGCCCTGTTCACTTCTTTAGTTATCTCATCCCTCTTCTCTGATACCCACTTCATGGTCCACAAAGTGGTGTAAATGTGGCCACCCTGTTTCCCCATCTTCAACCTACATGGGTCTTTCCGAAGTTTTCCTGGCATCATGAGGATGCACAAAGGTGACCACAGAGCAATGTCTGTGCAACCCAGGAGAGGCCTACTCCAGTGGATGCTGAAACTGTCATCTAGTCCATCAGCCACCAAGTTATCAGTGATGTCATTGTGCTGGACAGACACAACTCTTAATGGTGTGGAATTGTTCCCATGAGGATTTGTGTACTGATTGAAAGCACACGAGCACATGCACAGAGAACTCCGTGATGCTTACATAGATAGCACCATGTCAGAATATTGCACATGGCATCCCATCCAACCCCAACCTAGTTTAATGTATGCATTGTTCATTTTCAAAATAAGTTGAAAGTTTTGAGAAAACTTGCAATGAGTGGCCCTGGTTAAACACAGTGAGGTGCCAGAGACACCAAATGTAGCATGCAAAGTACAAGACCCAAAGCAGCAAGTGTGTGGCTCTCAGAGCTGCTTTGGGTTTGTACTTTGGGTTTGTACTTTGCATGCTACATTTGGTCTCCTGGGTCCATATTCTTTGTGCTCCCGCTGCACATAGTAGGTCATCCAGCATGCTCAAAGATACTAGGTGTATGAGGAAGATCCAGAAATGGTAAGGTGATGTGGACTCAGCGTGTAGTTTCCTCAGAGTTCTGAGCTTGGTGATGGCAGCAATGACTTCTCAGGCCTGGGGAACTATTATTTTATTACTGCTAGTGTTTTATGTGTGTTTGTGTGCATGAGTATAGACATCAGAAGACACCTTGCAGAAATTGCTTTTCCTCTTCTATGTAGGATCTAAGGATTGAACTCACTTCATCGATAGTGAATGGCTTTACCTGCTGAGCCATCTCACCTCCCTGAGGAATATTTCTTCTTGCTTATGATAAAGCAGACCTTTTGAAACAGGTGGATTCATAGGCTCAGGCTGGACAAGTTGAGCACACAGTTGTCCTTGATAAAAGATGGCTCCCCACTTGGAAGGTGTTATGTTTCCACCCTTACTTCACTTGCTACCGCTTGCCTCCAGCATGTGTGAGCACTGTCATTCAGGGAGCAGGCCATGGCTTTGTTTTTTGTGAGTAGACTGTCAGTCCTATGGGAGTAGGAGGGGAAAGTTTGAGCTTGAGAAAGTGTGGCAGTCTGTGAAAGCTCTTGGGAGATAGATGTCTAGAAAGCAGAACCCTCATAAGGAGCCTGTGACCCTGGTGGTCAAAGCTTTTCTGTTTCAGAAGGGTATGGCTACTTCTGTTTATGGCACTTATCAAGTAAAGGGTGCCACAAAAAGACAGAGAGGGTGGGAATTGTTCCTATAAATTATGGTTTTATAAGTGCATGAATCAGGGGCTAGGGAGATGGCTCATTGGATAAAATGCCCACCATGTAAACAAGAGGACCAGAGCTCAGGTCCCCAGCATGTATTAAAAGCCAGGCAGGTGTGATGCATGCCCATAGTCCCAGCACTCCTGGAGCTGAGAAGGGGAGGGGATGCTTGGGGCAGCCCAGCTGGCTAGACTAATAAGAGCCATGAGAGAAGTGGCTTTAGTAAATAAGGTGGACAATGTTCAAGGAAGACACTAGATGTCAACCTCTGATCTCCACCTAAGAGCAAGCATGTACACCCACACCATGTGTGCCCACACATGTGACTATGAATCCATACAACACACATGTACATGTAAAATATGCAAAAATAAAGTTCATGAATCGATAATTTTAAAAATAATTAAAAGATATTTTGACTATATTTTTGAAGTATCCATTCCTATTTAGTAAAACATAGTTGATATTTTTGTTTTATCCTATTTTTAATATTCAATCCAATGACTACATCTGTGTTGCCCACACTATATAAAAAGTGGAAACTTTCCAATATCCCCCCTCACAGTTGCACAGTAGCCTTGCTGTCTCTAGAACTTTCAATAAATGGAATCTCACATATGTCCCCACAATGCACGTGAGCTTTATCCATGTTTTCAGTGCATCAGTAATTTGCTCTCAAATGGTAACCCATTGCATGAAGATATCAAAGACTCATTTATCCCTTCATCGCTTGGGATATTTTGGTTATTTCTATTTGGGGGCTGTTATGAAAGGCGCTTTTGTGAACATTCACATAGTTATTTTCTTGTGCACATATGTTCTCATTTCCTTAAGGTGGGGACCACTAGGTTGTAGGGTGGTATATGTTTTACTTTTTGAGAAAGTACAAAATATTTTTTCAAAATATTCATGGCATTTTATATTTTCACAAAGACATATATAAGATTTCTGGTTACTATGTAGCAGAGGCAACATTTAATATTAGAGTTTTTATTTATTTATTTATTTATTTATTTAGCTATTCCTTGGGTATAAAATGATGTGTGATCAAGGTTTTATTTCTCACTTCCCTGATGGCTAATGATGTTGAACATATTTTATTCTGCACATTGGCTGTTTATACAGCTTTTTTGTACTTTGTGCCCAAATTGTGACTGGAATTTTAAATGAGTCATATGAGTTCAGTATGCATTGTTGGTGCAAGTCGCTGGCAGGCCTTGTGTGTGGTTGATTTTCCTTAGCAGTGGCTTCCCCGTTTATTTGATCATCATGAATTTAATTATTATAAATTTTGAATTTTATAAAAGTTCCTCAAATTATCTTTTGATTACTGTGTCTATATCCAAGAAATTAATGCCTAATAGAAAGCACAACTTTACATTTAAATTCATTAATTTAGTATGTGTTAGAGTTTGGGTGTGAAGTGGCATCCTAAAAGGCTCCAATCATTGAGCAATGTCTAGGTTATGATGGCTGTGAACTAATCAGTACTGTTACAATGATTGGTGCCTAATTTGATGATATTGTTAGGTTATGTGAATATCAACCAGGTTAAGTTGCTAGATAAAATTGTTACAAGACCCCCAATATAGGTTCTGGCACTGAGTCTCCATTGACATTCCTAGTTTTGGAGATTTCAGGGGGTCCCTTGGAACTCCTTAACAGGGTCAAACCCCTAGGTATCTTGCACCTAGTTTCCCCTGGATTCTGTCTCATGTCCAGTCTTCTCATTGATGACTGTGTTTGGTGTCTTTTCATTGCAATAAATCATTGCAATGATTTCTTGTTTTCTATTCATTTTCACTACTTTCTGTTCTACAAATTAAAAGAAATGCTATCTTGTGTTGATCCCCCCCTTACTTTAGATTTAATGTGCTCATGTCTTTTTATCTCCTGAAATAGAAGCTTATTGTTTCCAGATCTTGTGGATATGTATGTATGTATGTATGTATGTATGTATGTATGTATGTATGTGTATATGTATATGTATATGTATATGTATATGTATGTGTATGTGTATGTGTATGTGTATGTGTATGTGTATGTGTATGTGTATATGTATATGTATATGTATATGTATATATGTGTGTGGGGGGAAAGAGAGAACACTATGTCCCCCCCCAATTAACTGTTGCATGTGTTTTGAGCACTTGTATTATAATATTTAAAATTTCTCCAAAGACCTTTTCTTTGGTCTGTGTGTAACTTAAAAGACTTTGATTTTATTCCCAAATATCCGGGAATATATCTGCTGTCTGTTTTATTTTTACTTTAATTCACTATAGATAAGAATCATGCCTCGAGTGGATCATATTCCTTTAAGATTAGGTCCCAATAGCTGAGTGTTTGGAGCAAACACCTGCATATGTGAGGCAAGAAAATATGTTCCGTTCTTACTGGATGACAATTTTAAATACAAATGCCAATTTAAATACAAGTGCTGTTGTTCACTTCATCTATATTGTTACTATGTTTGTGCCTATGAAACCTAATGATAACTGACAAACATACTGATGTGTGTAGCATAGTGCTGGGTTTGTCTGTTTATCAGTTCTGTTGGTCTTTGCTATGTGAGTTTAATAGTCTGTTGTTAGTTGTGTACTGAGTCCGGCTTTAGTCTGCTATGATAATCCATTTCTTCCTGGTGGGTAGTGGGCCCTCCCATGTTTATAGCTGCATTCATATTCCTATTTTATGTTTTGCTTTTTCTACCATCTCTAGTTTTAACTGAATTTCTCATATGACTTAGCTTTCTCTCTTAGATTACATTATATTTTATTTTTAAATGCTAGTAGTTTCTCTAGGGTTTATAATATAATTTTACAACTTTCAATTTTAGCTGTGAAGTTTCAATTTTAAAAAATGCAGTATTTTTATTCCTTGATAATTTGATCACATTTATTCGTATCCCCCCAACTCCTTCCAGATTGTCTCACCACATCTCCTAATGTTGTATTTTCTTTTTCCCCTATTACCCAATAAGTGCCATACATACATGAACATGTTCAATATAAACTTTGAGGCCTTTTAAAATACCTTGTAGTAGTCCAGTAGCAGTGTAATACCTTATAAATGAGTATCTTAGTATGTTTGCACTGCTATAAAAAATGTCCGAGACTAGATGATTAATAGAAACAGAGATGTATTTTCTTCATCTTTTGGAGGTTAAAAGGCCAAATGAAAGGTGGCAGCATATTTGGTGTTGGGTGAAGTCTGTTTCCTTCTTCCAAGCTGGTTGATGCTGTATCCTCTGTCAGAGAGAATCACTATTCATGTGATTGGAGGTAGAACAGTAAATGGGATGAATTGCCCATCAGCCCTTCTATCTGGGTACCAAATCTCATGCCCCTCACAATACAGTTGTCTGTTATTGCCATCACACTGGCCATAACTGAATTTTGTTGCAATCATCTTCAAACCAGAGCAGAGAGCATTCTTCCCCTGCCTCACCCTCGGTTTCTTACAGATGAAGCAATTCCTTCCCCTTATTTGCAAACTGTTATCATCCAATAACATGTTGCTATCTTTATTTTGAACAAGCTTTTACATTTTAGATCAGAGAAGAATAAAGAAAAGACATGTATCTTCATTCATTCTCACCTTATGGTCATTATGTAAACTGTTTTTTTGACTGCCTACTTCACCTTCTATGAAGAGCTTTGAACATTTTGCAGGGCAGGTCAACTAAAGACACATCTCTCTACTTCTATGTGACTAGGTCTTTATTTCTTGCTCACATGTGAAGGACAAGCACTTTTGGATACACAGTTCCACCTAGGTGGTTTTGATTTTTTTTGAATACTTGAAGCAGCTTACTACACTTGCCTCTTGCTTTCATGGTTTATGAAGAGAAGTATGATGCAATATTCTTGCTTCTTGTGTTAGTTAGCATTGCAGTTGTTCTCAACCTTCCCAATGTTTCAACCCTTTCATACAGTTCCTCATGTTGTTGTGACCCCAAACCATAAAGTTAGTTTTGTTGCTATGTCATAACTATAATTTTGTTACTGTTAAGAACTGTAAAATAAGTATTTTTGGTTTGTCCAAAGGGGTCTCAGCCCACATGTTGCGAGCCACCACTCTTGAGAACCCAAACTGCCAGAATCAATCTATTTATTGAGGAGATATAGGCTATGGTTTGGTTATTCCAACAATGGCTGTCTCCTGATGAAAAGGCTAAGAATATGATGGTTGTTCAGTTCACAAAGCTGGGTGTCTCAGCTAGTCTTCAGTATATGTTGGAATCCCAAAGTAGGTTACAATACTAGCAGGCTAGATGAAGTTTCTGGTAAGAGTGAGGGCAAGCAGACAAAGTGAGACAGCTTCTGTCATTGTGTCCTTTTATGAAGGCTGTTACTACATAGTATGATCTAAATTTAGGTTAGGTTTTCCCACCTCAAATGACCCAATTAAGGAATTTCTCACACCCATGCCCAGTTACTTGGGTTTTAGTTGATTTGCAGATATAGTCACGTTGACAACCAAGGTTAGCCAATACAGTTCTATATAAAGCATTTCCCCCGTCTAGCTTTTTTCAAGAATTATTCTTGATTTTCTGAAATTTGAATATGTTGTATCAATATAGACTTTCATATTTATTGTGCTTGGTGTTTTCTGAGATTCCTGAATCTATGGATCCAGGATCTGTGGTTTGCCATTAATCTGGGGGAAACTCTCAGCCTTTAAGCATCAAGTGTTTTTTCCAACTCTTTCAACATTCATACTTTTCCTTCTGCTACATGCACCCTATGTTGGTTTTCAGGTGGAAGAATTTCCATTGAAATGTCTTCAAGTCTACTGATTTTTGTTTTCTTTAGCTGTATCGGTGTCACTGTCCATCAAAGGCTTTTGTATTTCTGTTTCTGTGTTTTAATTTAGCATTTTGTATTGGTTCTCTTGTAGGTTGGCCATTGCTCTGCTTTTGTACTGCCCACCTGTTTTTTCATACTGTACATAGAAGTTTTTCCATTTATCCCCTCATCATTACAGTTCTTTTAAGAGCCTTATCTGTGAGTTCTAACCAAACATAACCGCTGGGTGTCTTGCAATATTGTAAAATTAATAACAGCACAAGTTCTGGGGGGTAGGTAGATCCCCAGTGTTGGAATTCCAGACCTACTTCTTAGCTTTGTGGTTTTCAACAGGATATATTAAGAACCAAATGTGTTAAACTGTGAAGACCTTAGAATAATTTCCATAATGAAGTCAGGATTCTTTGTATGTGAGGTGGTGACAAAGCTTCTTGTAGAAAGGGCCTTGTATCTGAGAGTCCTTTTCTTTGCTGTTCTCTCTGATGGAGACACTCCCTCTAAATCGTTTCTCAGTTGACAGCCTCATTATGCCCCTTTGCAAAATTGTCATCACCATGAAGCCATCCCTGAGCATTCTGTATAAAGACGCATCCCTCCCCCTTCCTATGACCCTTCTATTTCATTATCTTTCCATAGTATGATGATCTCACATACTGTAAACTTCCTTATTTGTTGATTTTTTTTTCAACCGCATTCAACTTAAACATATAAGCTACTTTAGGATGTGTTTTATCTTCAACTTACAGAGAATAAAATGTTTTATAGCAATTTTTTCCATATTCAGATAAAGGTAATTTTTCCAGAATATTGAACAACATTGGCAAATATTCCTTTAATGCTATGGTACCAATACAAATGAGGCAAAGACTTAGAGACTCGTTCCATGAGCAGATGGGCATCACAAAAGTAGGAGGCAGCTATATGTATGCTCAGGTCTGCCTGGATGAGCCACTGATCTCTAATACCTTCTGACTTTCTCTTTCAGTATGAATACTTCAATGCTGTGCTGATCAACGAAAGGGACAAAGATGGGAACTTTTTGGAACTGGGAAAAGAATTCATCTTAGCCCCCAACGACCACTTTAATAATTTGCCTGTGAACGTCAGTCTGAGTGATGTCCAAGTGCCAACGAACATGTACAACAAAGGTAACACTCCTTGCTAGTGCTGCCATCAGGAGCACTCACTGGGTTATCAATACATCTATTCCACGTGTCCTCTGGGTGGGTTTAACATGAGCCTGTGTGCCTGGATGCTCTCTTCTGCATGCTAATATGCAGTGCAGATACCAGCAGGCTTTTTCTGTAAATATTCTTGGCTCTGCCTGCCTTGCGGTCTCTGCTACAACTTGTTAGCTAATACAGAAGATGGATGTATGGCAGAGTTCCTTAACACATGTACTGCAAAAATCACCTCATCAGATTAAACATGCTCACTAACCAAGTTTATCCCTTCTTTTGTCTGCTTTTCTTCCTTGATGGTATTTAAGAGTTGGGTAGCTTCCATGGCAGCTATAGGACCTCTTCCCTTCCAGCACAGAGAAGTGTGGACATAACAAGGTTCCATGTGTCCAGACTTAACTCCCTCAAATAACTCTTCTCATGGACACTGAAGTTATTTTCCCAGCATTCCTGTCTGTCCATTTGAGTTGGAAATTCGATGGCCAAGGACTGGGCTCTGGTATCCCGTGATACTGGCTAATCTCCTGGTTACACCACCGTATGGTATTAATCCTAGATGAACCTCCCTTCTTTTGAGATCACAGTTCCTCCTGCCTGTGATGTCAATAATAATTGTGTACAAACTGGCTATGGTGGCACACACTTGTAACTCCAGCTTTTTGGAGGGAGGGGAAACAGTGATATTTCCCCTTCTAAGTCCAATCAGGGATACATAGTCAGAAGGTATAAAATGATGTGTGTGTAGCTCTAGGCATTGAGCTATCAATTTGGAGAAATCCCAAGCATATTTAGCTGAGCTGCTGAATTGCTCTGAATCACCAGCTAAGGGGCTTGGCCAACCATAAGCATCCAAATCCAACCATAAGCAAAGCATCTTGGGGATCTCTTTTCTTGTGCCTATGTCTTGTGGCCAGACACTTAATGGTTCCCTTTCTTGGCTTGCCTATTACTCACCCTTCAGAGTCTGGGGAGGCAGTCCCCTATTTCATTAACTACCCTGAAAGTTATTAGGGATTCCATGGTGAACCAAACATAGACACCATCTTCAAAGAATTTGCAGCCTGGTGTGGAGCAGATTGGTAATGAGGTAACCAAACACTCAGTATCATCATTATTGCCACATCTCTGCAAAGCCAGAGGACAGCAAAGTCTAGGCAGTAGGCCTTCCCGTGCTCATATGGCTAGGGAATGAATAGCTATTCTTTCTCAACTCCCTTTTGAAAGGTGAAAGCAATCTAAACTGCCTTCATGTCTGGGCTCTTTGGGGCACAAATGGAGCTTTGGCTTGGCATTTGGCATTGTCCAATAGAGGTTGGTCCTCCAGGATAGTGGAAATAACTAATGAGGAGTTAAATGAAACTGCCTTTTTGTGCAGTGTCGCTGACAGAATAATCCATTTCTAGTGTTAAATATGCTCTGAACAGAAGATGAAAAATGGACATGGTTTTATAGAGTAATTTCAGACATGATACAATCCAGAATGGTCTTTTAAAACATGACAGTGACTTCAAGGTTGCTTGAACCATTATCACCATGATAGAGATTGAATTGCATCCTGGGATTTAAAGGCATAATTGTATCTTTCAGTGGAAGTAATGTGGAAGGAACTCACGTTGTCACTGGTCACACAGGCTTTACAATTGCTTCATGAAGATTGCTAGGCAGAACCCTGACAGTCTGAGGGTTTGAGCTATAGGAGATAAATAATTAGATTTAAGTCATCCTTGGCAGTCCTTGTGGGATCTGCCTGTCACCTCCTACCCAGGTTCAACTGTCACCCTGCCAGGCTGTGGGAAGTGAGCCAGGGTCAGCCAGGGGCTATATCTTGTCTCAGCCAGGCAGTGAATAACTGCCCATAGGAGGGGGGAAAGAGACTTTAAGAAAATTCTTGACTCTATTCTAACTCAAACCAGCTTCCCAAAGTCTCTTTTCATGTTTCAGGAATCTATTTCATGTTTAGAAGGCCTCCCACTCAGATCTAGTTACTGATGACATGTACACAAAACACATGCTCTGGGCTTGGTCACTGGCTCTCATGTCCCTGGGGTGGAAATCTCGCCTTCAGCAAAGGAAACCAGTGCATGGTTCCTCTCCCCCTGCAGTTTGGACCCTGTGAACAGTGTTTGATGCTTCTAAGTTGCTGTTGTGTGCATCATTGTCAAGTGGAATTTCCAGCTGTAGAGGAGAGGGTAGATATGCTACAATGCCCCCCTCTGCCTTCTGCTGCCTTAGCAACCAGGCCAGGGCCTCTCTCTATGGTTGCCATTTTCATAACTCTAGGAGATATTGTAACTCCACAAGCGGTGACAAATGTGCAAGTCCCACAGGGACTCAAAAGAGCTGCTTTCTCTATGTCCTTGGACGAGCCTTTGAGTAGTCTTAGGCTCTGTATATGGTAAAGTCTTTGCTAACCATTCTTAGCAGAGCTCGGGGTGGGGCTGGAGTGTGAGTCTGACCCTGACAGACAGGAACAGCTAGGTCTTTAGAGCTGTGTCTTCCTGAAGTGAAGCACAGGGCAGGAGCTTCTGCGAGGTTGCCAGTGATCTGGCAGAGGATTGGAAAAACTTGCTCTCTTTGCTGAATACCTTTTAGGCATGTCCAACCTTTGACATTGCAACACAATGTAATTTACAAAACTCACACCCAATAAATCCACAGTAGAGTTCTATGAAAGCAATCACAAGTTAATTCCATAGTGTTTCACTACGTTTCTGGTTTTATGTTGACTACATTTATAGGCATCTCAGAGTGCATGAGGGCCCAGGGTTCACCAGTAGGGCACCCTTTAAGAAGATAAAAGCATGTAAGATTTATATGCACATGCTACATACAGATGTATACATACCTATACATATTAGGCATTATGTGTGGGGTGGTATATACATATGTGTATGGTTCATGTATATGTGTGGAAGGAAATGCCCTGTTCTCCAAATCAACTCCATCGTTCCTTTTCATCCCTCTGTCCACCCAGGTGGTGGCCCCTCCATTCCTATTCCTTCCATATACCTCCCTTTTGTTTTTATCACTCAACACGAATTCCTGTTACCTTTGCCTCC
This sequence comes from Cricetiscus sungorus, assembly GCA_030556225.1. NCBI lineage: Eukaryota > Metazoa > Chordata > Mammalia > Rodentia > Cricetidae > Cricetiscus > Cricetiscus sungorus. The sequence goes on from JANBXA010000260.1 coordinate 4,077,556, forward strand.
CCTATCTCTGCTGCTTCAATGCCCATGCTTTAAATGCAGCTCCAATGCAGCCTCCTTAGCTGCTCCAGACCTTGGTAGTATATGTGTCTTTGTGCAGCTTGGCCTTGTCATGGGCATATGTTGCTTCTGTGCCTTCTTCATTCTGCCCTTGAACTTCTCTGAGGGCAGGGAGCCTACAGAGCCAGCCTAGTGTCCCGTTATCTTAAGCTGCCTGCAGGTTATTTGCTGATGTCTGCTTTCCTAGTCAGCCAAAACTATGATGCTCCATGGCTTTTACAAGCAATAGAGAACATTCTCTGGCTGAGTCAAATGGAAAAGAAACTGAAAAGACATTGGATCTTTACAAACCTTCTACAAAAGAAAGAAGACTTAGAGTAAGGTTCCTTGGAGTGGGGACTGCTGGGAGCCAGAGATGGATTCAGAATCTTCCTGCCAAGAATCTCACGTTTTCATAGCCTACCTTACCATCACACACCTGTGATTACACACAAGTGTGCATCTCATTTCTTCAACCATGATTTGGAGTGGATAAGGAATTACATGCTGGAGGATGCTTTGCTAAAAATTAAGCATAGGTTAGGATGTTTGGCACATGGTGGCCATATAGTATGGCTTAAATGGATACATCCCTTAAAATTCATAGTTAATACCTCATCACAGGTATATTTTGATACTGGGAGGGTTCTGATTAGTGGTGCTGGGGTACTGAGCATTGGAGGTTGGGCTCTGGCAGCTTCTGGTATAGTCCATGAAATGATCCATGGAGTCTCAGAGGTCTAATCAGGCCACAGGAGGATGGGAGAGCCATCAGAGACTCATGGAAGCTATGAGTCTAGGCAGCTATAGGAAGTATTTTGTAGTCTGCCTTGGGATGTATTCAACCTAAAGAAGACTGAGAAGGAAGATGAATCTAGGTCTTGCTTGGAGAACTCCCTGGGGAGAAGAATGTGCATGGCTCAGGCCTGGAGGGCTATGGTGGGAAGCCTAGGGCCTAGAGTCCTAGAGTGCAAGTGCTATCTCGAATGATGAACTTGTGGGGAAAGGAACCCAATATGATACCCTGGATATTGCACACAGACAACAAATGCTTGCTGCAAAGAGCAAAGAGTGAAGGGTACAATTGAAAAGGCGGTTGCATTTGATCCGTGCATGGAAGAAGAGAAGGCTCAGGAGGTGCCCAGGTTTGCTTTTTCCTCTTGTTGCCTCAGCAGGGGTGGCGGGAAGGTGTGAATCGCAGGATATAGTCTAGGATATTCGTTTATGTTTTAGGCTTCCCAGAAAAAGTACCAGTCAGACCAAGCATGGACCCTCAGGCTATGCTGTGCTTGGCGGCCCTGTGAAATAAGTGGCTTCCAGAAGACCCATCCCCAGTGCTGCAGAGGAACTGGTTTTCTAGACAGCTCAGAGACAGAGCCAAGGCCTGATGAGGCAGACTCTGGTCTCCAGCTAAGAAGAGGCGTATGTGTTGTAGGACAGGCAGGCCCTCTGCTTTTGCATCTGTCAGATGTCTCAACCTATTTTTCAAATGTTGAGCTTGATAAAATGCAAAATGCATTTTGCCAAGCACTTTCCCCCTTAATTACATGTGTATATTTTGAAGAAAATTTAATCCATATGTTTCTGATTTGTTTACACAGAAATCATTAAAATGTTGTTTACAAAGAGCCATTTGATGTGCAAGAACCCTTCACAAACCCTTTAAAAAGCTGTTTAAAGTTTCTTGCTCCTTTTTTTTTCATATGTGGGTTGGGGCAACATAGGGGGGGAGAGGGTTACTGAGCACCAGGGCTGACCTGATAATGTTAGAAATGGATTCCAGCTCTAATGGTTTGTTTTCTTCTTGGGATTCTGAACCGAAGGCAGTGGGGTCTTGGCTCCTGCTTTCCTGCCTGTCTACTTGCTCCTCTACAGTATGTAGATGAGGGCTATGGAATAGAATTCAGGGTCAAGATTAGAGAACTCAGATCAAGGCAAAGCTTCAGCTACAGAGAAAAAACAATCAAGACACCTATGCCCCAGCCTGGTACCTCCTGATTACAATAGTCCTCACCAAGGCCTAGGAACTACCTCTGACAAAACCTATGGTGTGAGTGGAAGGGTTCAAGTTCAATAGACATCTCCTTTACACTTTGCAATTTCTGTGCATGCACACAGACCAAGGCCAGCATGTGTGCACACATGCACATACACATCTGTATTTTTCGGAAGTACTATTAATGGGAGAAGGTATCACGGGGTGTTTTATGCCTCGCAGCACTACAGGCTTGTATTTGGCTTAGCCATTATACATGAGTAGATAGAGGATGGATTAAACTGGATCCCACTGTGAACAGTCCTCTGCCCTTTCCCTGTTTGTTTGTCCTTTGTGCCATCTGTGTGTGAGTTTTATTCTCCTTTGTCTGTTTTGGAAGCTAGTGGTGTCTAAGTGTGTGCCTCACGTGACACTGTTCTCTGGGTTGTTTAATTCATCTTCTTAATCAATGGAGCCTTGCTGTTGGATGGGAGCTAGGCCTAGGCTAGAGAAACTCAAAGAAAAGCAGGGCAGGAAAGAGTCATAGCCACACAACAATGATCGACGGTGTTTTCTTCCATTCTCCTGTCCTGATTCTGACATCCATGAAACATGACAGTAACTGTCTGGAGTCCAAGTGTATAATTGGCTTATTTTACTTGTTAAATGAATGGCTTAGCATGTGAAGTTATTCCTAGACAACCTCACTTGCCATCTGGACTGTTTTGAATGGAAGCGAAGAAGCAGACATTGCCTGTAACATCCCACAAATGGCTGCAGTGAGTACTGCAGCTGGGGTGACAGGTGGGAAAGCAGATTAAAAATGCTCTCCCTCGTTCAGCTCAACCTATTACCCACGCCATTCCTGTGCCTGTGAGAGCAGAACTGCTTTGCTAAGGAAACACAGGTTGGCCTATGAGATTTAACAAGGAATATGGAGTCAGGCAGGAAGTCCCTTGGAATGCCGCAGGCTTTCTTGGTAGCATTGTCCAGAGTGGTCAACCCTGGGACTTGCTCATGGCCTGTAAAGTATGGATAATATTCCTTCCCTATGACTCAATGCACTGCTCTCAGAGGGCTAAGTCCTGACTCTTGCTTGTGTATGCAATAGGCATTATAGCAGCACCTAGCTCTGGGGGGGGGGGTTGTGAGAATTAAATGGAACAGTGTACGTATACTAAGCATTGGGCCCTGAGGTGCCATGAAGTAAAAGCTTTGAGACAGTTGTGATTGTGAGTGTCATTCTAAGAAGGGTGATAGTGACGTCCCTGGTGATAGGGCTCATGCTTGGAGATGTCTATGACTCTGAGCCAAGTGGCATTCATTTTTCTCCTATAAATCAGAAACTTAGTGCTTCCGTTCAAATTCATGAAACTCGGTGAACAGAACTTAGTGTGTGGTCAGAGCTGCAAGTCCTAGAGGTTGGGCTGTTCCTTCCTTAGTTGTCCTTGTCCTCATCTATACATACCTGCACTCACTCATTTTCCTTGGACTTAGAGAAGCTCTTTGTGTGGAAGTTGACATGATTTTCATTAGTGTCATTGTCAATTGGGTGGTGCACAGCTTGACATAGTGATAACTACTTTCTTCTTGTTTGGGATTTGGGGCTCTTGGGGGCCTGGGGACTCTATCCTTGGCAGAGACATGGAGACATGGAGAAAGTCTTTTCTCACATTCTGCTGTTCATCACAAATCCAAGCTAATGGAACCCTCTGCCCAAAATGTAGTGTTTGCTAACAAGAATGTCCTTGTAGACATAGCTACCATCAACTTCCTTCCTTTAGGTAACATGTGGTGTTTATTGTGTGACAGGCACATGATTTAATACAATGCCATCCTACACATAACTTAGTGATGTAGGAACTATTAGTCTTGGTTTCCAGGTGAGGAAATTGAGGTTATAGACTGTCTATGAATCACTCAGTAAAGTGGGCAAGTCATATGAACCTAGCATGGTGATTCCAGAACCCCCAGCCACACAGCTTCTTGTCCTGTGTCTGCCACCATTTCTACTTCCCTGAGGGTCTGCCTGTGTGTTTAGCAATCTGTGTCCTGGATGTTGTCATGCACACTTTATATGTATAGAAGTTTTAAGTCTCCATTCTTGTCAAATTGTGCTATTTTCTTCCCAGCATGTAAAAAATCCATCCAAAATGAAAAGTACTCTTATTTTACATAAACACTTCCAATCTCCTCCTTCATCAAATCATGTTACAGCATAAAGCATTCTAAAAATGTAAAACAAATTCTACATCAGAGTACCAACTATTCATACATGCGGGAGATGAGACATTCCCACATTTAATCCTGCAAACTTCCATCCACATCCAGATACACAGAAGATGAGGGAGGGAGAAAGGAATGATTTACAATGTAAAGAAAAGGCACTTTTCACAGCTAAAAAAATCACTGTAATGTTCTTATGAGGTGTTACAGTTTGGGTGTCAAATATCTTGCTCAAACTTATGTATTTGAGTACTTGGTTCCCAGCTACCAGGGCTGTTTGGGGAGATTGTGGACCACTGGGTGTGGATGCTAGTGGCCATTCACAGAGCTCAGGGGCTAGGGATAGAAGGTTATAGGTTGGTTAGACTTTGGACCCAGAATCTCTGTTTCCTGGTACATCAAGACATGAAGAATCCTAGTCGCACAATCCTTGCCTCTGTGTCTGCCATGTCTTTTGTGCAAGGATGGACTGTACTCTTATGTAGTAGCCCAGTTCTCTCCCTTCAATTACTTTATCCAGCTATTTTATGATAGTAACAAAAAAGTAACTCATCCTGAGAAGAGGAGTCAGCAGTATTGTGATAACCCTGACCATGTGGTTCAGAGGCCTTTGAACTGATTTATGGGAGGAATGCAGAAGAGTTTGGCAGTATGAGCTAGAATGTAGGCAGAACTTGAACCCAGAATACTAATGAAAATATAGGCAATAGGGTTTTAGAGGGGAAGGAAGGGTATATCAGGAAGGGTACATCTAGAGGTAGAAGCCATTCATGTTACATTCTGGCAAAGTATTTGGCCATGGCCTGAAAATTTGAGGGAGTCTAGATTTAAAAATAATGACTAATTTGTTTATCAAAGGAGATTTCAAGGCAGTATGATATTTAGACTGTAGCATGGTTTCTGTTTACTGGCTTTAGTCTGATTTATCCTGAGTGTAAGTGGGACAGAAAAAAATATGAAAAATAGGCAGTTTGTGAATAAAGGAAAACAAGTGAGTTTGTTGTTTCAAAGTATCTGAAGACAAAATGTCTGGAAACAAAGTTGCAACCACAGTCAAGCAATTATCACATGCAAAGAGAATCAGTGGACTTTGCCTGGGATAGCACAGAAGGTCCTGAGAGAAGGTGAGACCTCAGTCATTAGGAGCTTCCAGGTATGATAATTACACTTATCTAAAAAAAAAATTAAGAAAAGAAAAGAAAAGTAATTTCAAAGGATGACACCTTGAAAGTGAGTGCCTGAACAGGGACTGCCACTACAGAGGTAGTTTGGGTATCACCTAAGGGGGTGTTTTCCAAGGGTCAGACCTTTAGGAACTTGAAGGACTCATCACTCTCATGGAATTTAGAGGCATCAGAATTTGATGACATCGGCCATTATTTCTGGTTTTACTGGCAGATAAAAAGCAAGAGTAACAGCATGGGGAGGCTTCTGGTACTAAGGTTCCAGAAAGTCGCTGAGTCTGGTCAATGCATAACAGGCTTGATTCCCTGCATGGAACTCCTAAGCAGGCATGTATAAATATTTCCCAAGTTGCTTTAGTCAGGTATTTTATTACAAAGATGAGTGGAAGACACTGAGCTGAAGCTTCCAGAAGTCAGGGCAAAGAGCCTAAAGGAACACAAGCAAGTGGCAAATCTGTGAAAGGAAGACAGAGGACCTAAAACACAGTAAGATATTTGTGTGCATGTGTGGACGCGAATGATGGAAGTGGATGTCAGGGCATCTCTGAGGAGAATTAATGATGCTCGCTTTTTATTTTTTGTTCTTCTGTTTATTTTGTATGAACATGTATTAACTTTTAGTAGTGAAGAGAAAAAGAACAAAAGATCTTATATTTATAGTCAGTTTTTAAATGCTACATAAAAATCAAATGACTGAAGCTCTTTCTGCATCATCATGGAGATGGCAGATGATGAATTCATTTGAGCAGATCTATCCAGTAAAGTGTGTTGAAGGCAGGTTAGTATGAATGCAACCTTCACAAACTGAATGAGGTGTCATGTTGTGGTAGCAATAGTCCTTTAATACAAATGATGCTGGAGAAAAGAAGTTTCTCTCTAAAGCAACTCTAAGGTATGTCTGCTGATGAATGACATGAGCAGGGAATACCTTTCCTCAGCCATGAAGAACATTTTATATTTTGAACATAAGTGAATTCAAGAATTTCAGGGTCAGACTGGAAATGCAAACAGATCTGAAGTGTGTGTTTTTTTGTCCTGGAGAAGCAACTATGCAGTCCTGTCTGTGTATCCCTGCACACTGAGCCAAGAGGCTTAGTAGTAGACTCTTTGAAATATAGATCCTAGGCTTTCACAGACTTACGGAAGTTAGAGAGGTCCCGATGGAGACTCATTACTTGTGTGGTCAGTGCTGTACACAAGGCAGTCCTTTCTATCTTACTCATTGCCTCAGGTACCCTTGTAGAGCCAGTGCTGCATCAGGGACATGTGTCAGAACTCCCATGTATTTCTGGCAGCATCACAGGTAGGGTCTTGAGAGCAGGGTTACAAGCCTCAGATATAGTCTGTACTCAAAGTCTCCCTAACTTCAATGTGGCATTTGAGTACCCATGCCTTAGGTTGCTAACATAGATGACTTAGTGGTCTTGCTCAGTTCTCCTGCTATCTCTTGCCACACAATGTAGGGATCCCTGTTTTCAAATAACTAGAGATTCATTGTCTCTACTCTTTGTTCTGAAGTGAGAATTTGGTTTTGCACATCTCTGGTCTTGTTCCTTTCTGCCCCCTCCCTTCTCATTTCATGGCTATAAGACAATACCTGAGAGGTTCTGCCTCAACAACCCATTTCACTACCTCACATTTAGAGAGCTGTGCATTTCCACATGCACAAAGACACCACATGTCATTATTTTAACCCTCGGCAGCGGGATAATCCACATCTTTAGACATAAAGTGCTACAGAATAATTGAAGAAATATAGTGTCTTCTACCCAGGTGAAAGACAGACTGTAACTGAGTGCTGGCTCACTTCTGGCCTCTCCCATTAGTGCATTAAAGCGGCTGATCCCCTAGGGAATTTCTTCTTCTCTTGTGTCAGCTTTAGTAAAGTTCACGAGCTAGCTATAAGGACCTTCAGCCATATCTCACCTTCAGAGAGTTTTCCAGGACACACTTTCATGTTCTTTGCCAGGGAACTAGCAGATCAAAATGATCATGACAGAAGTTATTAGGAGCTTCAAGCCAATGACTCCTTGGGGTCCCTGTGGTATCCTGGAATCAGTGAAGATCCCTCCACTGGAGTGGGAACCTGGGAGAAGGCTACACCACCTTCTCCATGCTCCTGTAATGTGCCTTCCTTGTTACAAACCAGGCCACACAGAACATCTACAAGCTGTTGTTTCTGAACCATCTTGCTCTGTTCCCTTGGATGTCAAGAAAGAGTCACCATGCTCTCTGTCCTTTTCACAAACAAACAAACAAACACTATAATTGCTTTAGTTGATATACAAAATAATGGGTTTCATTATGATGTATTTCCATATATATGCTAGAATATTTTACTCCCCCAACTATGACCTACTTCTCCTGCTCCTTTCACCCTTTTCCCCTGCTAGCCTTGCCTGCCCCAAGTAGTTTCCCTCATGCTTTCCTTTATATGGACAGTAATAGTTAAATATAGATCCTTTTTGATAATATTTTTATTTAAATTTGAAACAAACTTGTTTTACATGTCAATCCCAGTTCCCTCATCCTCCTCTCCTCCATTGTCCCTCCACCAACACCCCTCCCATCACATTTGTACTCCCCAGGGAGGGTGTGGCCTTCCATGGGGAGTCTTCAAAGTCTGCCATATCATTTGGAGCAGGGCCCAGGCTCTTCCCCCATGTGTCTAGGCTGAGGGGGTGTCCCTCTATGTGGGATGGGCTCCCAAAGTCCATTCAAACACTAGGGATAAATACTGATCCACTACCAGAGGCCCCATAGACTGCCCAACTAACACTACATTCAGGGGGTCTGGGTCAGTCCTATGCTGGTTTCTCAGCTATCAGACTGGGGTCCATGAACTCCCCTTTGTTCAGGTCAGCATTTCTGTGGGTTTCTCCAGTCTGGTCTTGACCCCTTTGCTCATCACTCTTCCCTCTCTGTAACTGGATTCCAGGAGTTCAGCTCAGTGTTTAGCTGTGGGTGTCTTCTTCTGCTTCCATCAGCTACTGGATGTAGGCTCTAGGATAGCATATAAAGTAGACATCAATCTCATTATCAGGGAAGGGCATTTAAGGTAGCTTCTCCACTATTGCTTAGATTGTTAGTTGGGGTCATCCCTGTAGATCTCTGGACATTTCCCTAGTGCCAGATTTTTCTTTAAACCTATTATGTCTCCTTCCTATTATGGTATCTCTTTCTTGCTCTCCTCTTTTCTTTCCCTGACTCAATATTATTCCTGCTCCCTTGTGCCCCCCATCCCCTCCTCTTCTCCCTTCTCTTTCTACTAACTTCCTGTCCCCTCCCCCACAATGCTCCCAATTTGCTCAGGAGTTCTTGTTGCTTTCCTCTTCTCTAGGGGATCATATATATCTCTCTTAGGGTCCTCCTTGTTTCCTATCTTTTCTGGTGGTGTGAATTCTAGGCTGGTAATACTTTGCTCTATGTCTAAAATCCATGTATGAGTGAGTACATACCATCTTTGTCTTTTTGTGACTGGGTTACCTCACTCAAGATGGTTTCTTCAAGTTCCATCCATTTGCCTGGGAATTTCAATATTCCATTGTGTTTTTTCCACTGAGTAGTATTCTATTGTGCAAATGTAGCACATTTTCTCCATCCATTCTTCAGTTGAGGGGCATCTAGATTGCTTCCAGGTTCTGGCTATTACAAATAATGCTGCTATGAACATAGTTGAACAGATGTCTTTGTTGTATGAATGTGGATCTTTTGGGTATTTGCCTAAGAGTGGAATTACTGGATCTTGAGGTAGACTGATTTCCATTTTCCTGAGGATCCACCATACTGATTTCCAAAGTGCTGTCAAGTTTGCACTCCCACCAGCAGTGGAGGAGTGTTCCCTTTTATCCACATTCTCTCCAGCATTAACTGTCTTTGGTGTTTTTAATTTTAGCTGTTCTGACAGGAGTAAATAGTATCTCAGAGTTGTTTTGATTTGCATTTCCCTAATGGCTAAAGATGTTGAGTACCTTCTTAAGTGTCTTTCAGTCATTTTAGATTCCTCTAATTGAGAATTATCTATTTAGTTCATACCCCACTTTTAATTGGATTATTTGGTCTTTTGGTAACTAGCTTCTTGAGTTCTTTGTATATTTTGGAAATCAGCCTTCTGTCAGATGTGGAATTGGTGAGTATCTTTTCCCAGTCTGTGGGCTGCTGTTCTGTTTTGATGACTGTGTTCTTTGCCTTACAGAAGCTTTTCAATTTTACGAGGTCACATTTATTAATTGTTGATCTTAGTGTCTGTGTTACTGGAGTTATGTTCAGGAAGCGGTCTCCTGTACCATTTGTTCAAGGGTACCTCTCACTTTCTCTTCTATGATGTTCAGTGTGGCTGGATTTATGTTGAGGTCTTTGATCCATTAGGACTTAAGTTTTATGCATGATGATAGATATGGATCTATCTGCAATCTTCTACAATTATGCCAGCACCATTTGTTGAAGATGCTTTTTTTCCCCACACTGTATAATTTTAGCTTCTTTGTCAAAAATCAGGTGTTTGTAGGTGTGTGTGTTAATATTAGGGCTTTCAATTCGATTCCATTGTTCTGTCTATTTTTGCACCAATACCAAGCTGTTTTCAGGACTGTAGCTCTATAATTGAGCTTGAAGTCAGGGATAGCAATGACTCCTGAAGTTCCTTTATTGTACAAAGTTGTTTTGGCTATCCTGTGTTCTTTTGTTTTTCCATACTAAGTTGAGTATTGTTCTGTCAAAGTCTGTGAAGAATTGTTCTAGGATTTTGATGGGGATTGCTTTTGGCAAGATTGCCATTTTTACTATGTCGATCCTACCTATCCAAGAGCACCAGAGATTTTTTCATTTTCTTGTATATTCTTTAATTTATTTAAAGCCTCAAAGTTCCTGTTATATAGGTCTTTCACTTGTTTTGTGAGTGTTACCCCAAGATATTTTATGTTGTTTGTGGCTATTGTGAAAGGGTGATACTTCTGTGAGTTCTTTCTTAGCCCCTTTATCTTTATATGTAGTAGGGGTACTGATTTTTTTTTTTTAGTTAATCTTGTATCCTGCCAATTTGCTAAAGGTGTTTATCAGTTGTAGGAGTTCTCTGTAGAGTTTTTCAGATCGCTTATGTAGACTATCATATCATCTGCAAATAGTGAAAGTTTGACTTCTTCCTTTCTAGTTTGTATCCCCTTAACCCCATTTTGTTGTCTTATTACTCTAGCTAGAACTTCAAGTACAATGTTGAAGAGATATAGAGTGGGCAGCCTTGTCTCGTTCCTGTTTTTAGAGAAATCACATTGAGTTTCTCTCCATTTAGTTTGATGGGCTGTTGGGTTGCTGTATATTGCTTTTACTATGTTTAGGTATGTTCCTGTTATCCCTGATCTCTCCAAGACCTTTATCATGAAGGGCTGTTGGATTTTGTCAAAGGCTTTTTCAGCTTCTAGTGAGATGATCATATGATTTTTCTTTTTCAGTTTGTTTATATGGTGGATCATATTGATAGATTTTCATATGTTGAACCATCCCTCCATCCCTGGGATGAAGCCTTCTTGGTCATGGTGGAAGATTTCTCCGATGTGTTCTTGGATTTGATTTGCCAGTATTTTATTGAGTATTTTTGCATCAATGTTCATGAGGGATATTGGTCTGTACTTCTTGTTATTAGTTGTGTCTTTGTGTGTCTTGGGTACAAGGTAATTGTAATCTTGTAAAAAGAGTTTGGCAATGACCCTTCTGCTTCTATTGTGTAGAACACTTTGAGGAATATTGGTATTAGCTGTACTTCAAATTTTTGGTAGAATTTTTTTTTTGGTTTGGAGACACTTTTGATGACCTCTTCTATTATATTAGGGGTTATAGGTCTATTTAAATTGCTCATCTGTTCTTGATTTAATTTTGGTAACTGATTGATTTTAGTTTAAAGTCCTATTTGTTAGATGTTGGGATTGATATACCCACTTGTTTCTTGGGTCCATTTTATTGGAAAATCTTTTCCCAACCCTATTTCTGAGGTAAGGTCTGTCTTTGAAATTTAGATGTGTTTCTTGTATGTAGCAGAAGGATGGATTCTGTCTTCATTCTGTCCATTCTGTTAGCCTGTGTCATTTTATAGGGGAGTTAAGACTGTTACTATTGAGAGATATTAATTAGCATTGATTGTTAATTCTTGTTTGTTTTGTTGTTGGTGGTGGTAGTATATGTGGATTTCCCATTTTTCTTTTGGCTATTGGTAAATTGGGATTATCTATTGCCTATGTTTTTGTGGTTATAGTTAACTTTCTTGGGTTGGAGTTTTCCTTCCAGAACTTTCTGTAGGGCTGGATTAGTTAATATGTATTGTTTAAATCTGTTTTTTTTTTCATGGAATATCTTGGTTTTTTTCATCTATAGAGATTAAAAGCCTCGCTGGCTATAGTGGTCTGGACTAGCATCCATGGTCTCTTAGTGCTCATAGAATATCTATCCAGGACCTCTGGCCTTCAGAGTTTCTATGGAGAAGCCAGGTGTAATTCTGATAGGTTTGCATTTATGTTACTTGGCCTTTTTCCTTTGCTGATCTTAATATTCTTTCTTTATTCTGTGTGTTTGGTGTTTTGATTATGATGTGGTGAGGGAACTCTTTTGTGGTCCACTCTATTTGGTGTTCTGTAAGCTTCTTGTACTTTCATAGACATGTCTTTCTTTAGGTTGGGAAAGTTTTCTTCTATGATTTTGTTGAATATATTTTCTGCACCTTTGAGTTGGATTTCTTCACTTTCTTCTACACCTATTATTCTTAGGGTTGACCTTTTCATGGTGTCCCATATTTTCTGAATATTTTATGTCTGGAACTTTCTGGTCTTAAGATTTTCTTTGGTTGATGCCTGAAATTCTCTCTTCTGTCTCTTGTATTCAGTTGGTTATGCTTGCATCTGTAATTCTTGATATTTGCCTAGCTTTTCTATTTCCAGCATTCCCTTAGACTGTGTTTTTTGTTTGTTTTGTTTTGTGTTTTATTGTCTGTATTTCACCTTTAAAGACTTGCACTGTTTGATTTGTTTCTTGCAATTTTTGGGTTGTATTTTCCTCCATTTCTTGCATTATTTTTCCATTTCTTAAGGGACTTTCTCCTTACCTTACCTCTTTGAGGGTCTGTGTCATTACCATAAAGTTGCTTTTAGGGTCGTTCCCTTCTGCTTCATCTGTGTTGTGATGTTCACATCTTGCTGGTGTGGAGTCTCTAGATTCTGATGGCATCATATTGATGTTTCTGTTGTTGACTGTGTTCTTATACTGTCAACTGCCCATCTCTCCTTCCAGTGCATATCAGTGGGTGGGCTCTCTTCCTCTCCTGGTGGGTATGGGACCAAGGTTTGTCTTCTGGTGGGTACAAGCAGGTCCAATACTCTGATTGTTCTCCTCTTCCAGTGGGTGGTGGCAGGACTCCTTTTGTGGTTGGAGGAGGGACCAGGATGTTGGCAGGTTCTGGACAAGCTGGTCTACTAGGACGGGCTTCCCTGTGAGTGTGCAGGCCCTAGGCCTCAGGAGGCTTGGTGTAGGGTCCTGGAAAGCAGGCCAAAAAAAGACCCAAGCTTACCTCCTACCGTGGTGGTTGGAGGTAGGACTAGAACGCTGGTAGACTCTGGGTGGGCTCCTCCTATGGGTGAATACAGGACCAGGTCCTCTGGGACAGGTTTCCCTGTGTGTGCCCAGTCCCCAGGCCTCAATAGGCTACAAGCAGGGCCTCAGAAGGCAGGCTAGAACTAAATATAGATTCTTCACATGAAAGATAATGGCGGTTTGGATTTTTTGCCCTCTTTTTTTTTTCTAGTGTTACTAATTCCCCTTTTCCTTAAGCCCCATCCTTCCCCCAGTGTCTTCTTCTATTTTCATATCATATGTATTTTTAAGACCTTAGATTTCTGCATATGAGAGACAGCATTCAACATTTGTCTCTGAATATGGCTTACTTAGCTTACCAGGATGATCTTCACTTCCCTCATCTTACCTTGTGAGTTTTCTCTCGCCAATCTGCCTTGGGATAGCTCCTACCCTTTACTCATTGGGAGTAATGCCATGCCATCTCTGGGGTTAACAAAAGGATGGATTTAATCATCTATTTTCTAATTTGTTTTTCTGTTATGGATTAAGATATGACCATCCCAAGGGTTCATATGTTGAATCTCAGAGCCTCAGAACATAACCATAGGCAAAGGTAAGATCTGCAAAAGGGTAATTCAGTTAAAAGAAGGCCTTTTAATATGGGATTCTAATTTAATATGGGTGACTTTTATAAAATGAGGGCAAAGTACTGAAGGAAAGACCACTTAAACACAGATTCAGGTCTACAGAGCAGCCAGAAACCAGCCCTGCCAGAACGTGCACTTTGTGTCTGCAGAACAAGGAGAAAACACATTTCTGTAGATCAAGCCATCATGTCATTTTGTTTTGACCACCTAAGCCGATAATGCATGTTCTTTCTTCCAAGGGGAATTTGAGGTGGATCTACTTATTGCTCATAGCTGAGTGTGAACTGAGGACCTCCACATGTCATTGGGATTCACCTGGGTCTTTGGCAGCTCCTTATTGACACTTAAAGAATGTTTTCTTGGGTCTGAGTGTTACCATGGCAAGCTCGCAGTGACCAGTAGATACTGCAGCAAGGGCTGGCCTTAGGGATAATCTGTGTGTCTGAGATGGTGATTCACATATGGAAACAAAGTGTAGGGTTGTGAACAGCTATAGCATCAAGGAACCTCCTTTGTGTCCTTTATCAATCCTGGCCCTTTCCACAGCCAGGGGTTAGCATGTCAAGATAAGGCCTTTGTTAATTAGTCAGTCAGCACCACCAAGCCCTCTATCAACCTTGACTATTGTTTAGATATCATATCATAACCTTCCTTCAGCTACCAGTTGAATGTAACTGAGAAAACGTGTCCTCAGTAGTGGGTAAGCATGTGTCTCCTTCCACAAGGGATTCTGGATCTCTTTTCAAGGAATATGAAGCCTTACCATGGGCTCAGACCTCTCCTTTATCCTTCTTTGTCATAACAAAGAAATATGGCTTTGCATTCCTGCAGATTTTGCCCTAGCTCAATCTGTGTAACTTCAGATCTGGTAGAGGAGCCTTGTAGTCCTACCCCCCTTTAGACAACCCAGGATTTCCAATTTAAGTAGCTCCTTTTCCTAATAAATAACTTGGTTGTAGGAGGCCAAAGCATACCTTTAGTTTGTGCCAAGGAGAGTCTTATCTTCTGTGTCCAGGCCTGTGACACACATTTCCATATCATGGCTGGCTAGATTAGCAAGAATTGTTTCTGAGATACAGTCTCTGGAGGGATATGGCTCACATTAGTAGAGCGTTAGAAACTGAAGTCAAATGTCCTGGTGGCAATGGATGGAGACCAGAGTTGGATTTCAAATGGATAGTGATTATTACCTTTGCTGATGAGAAGTTCAATTCTTGGCCAGCACTGAATGATATAAGCTTAGGCAAGTACAGTATTAGCCAAAAAAGTGTGGCAGAGAGCACAGGAGTATTTATCCTGTCTTATGTGTCTGCATTAAAAATACAAGCACAGAGGCAGATTGCAGCACTCTGAAAATTGAAATAACTTGCCGGAAGGAGGATGTTTTATTGATGATGCTTCTCATGTCCATCTACACAGATCTTTAGGGGACTGAAGTTCATTACTTGGACAATAGTGTGTGTGTGTGTGTGTGTGTGTGTGTGTGTGTGTGTGTGTGTGTGTGTGATAGCACTACTGTAGATGTCAGAGAACAACCTTGGGTGTTGGTTTGAGGTCAGGTCTCTTTTTTGATGCTTGCTGCTTCTTACGTCAGGCTAACCAGCTTGTGAGCTTCTGGGGATTCTCCTATCTCCACCCCCACATTCATCCTAGGCACACACGGGTTGTAGATGTGTGCTACCTGCTAGATTTGAGGGTTCCAGGGACTTGAATTCTGGTCCTCACACTTGTTCATCAAATGCTGTACCTATGGAGCCATCTCCCCAGCCCAAGACCTGGCTCTTGTATGTGTGTCCTAGTGCAGTTTCTGCCAGCCTTTCTTACATTATAACATGTAAGGAGAGGCAGAGGAGCTTTGCTGGCCCATCTTATATGCTGAGATCCTGAGATCCAAGGGGTCTGGTGTCTGACCTAGCAATGGGAGGCTTCCTTAGAGTTCAGTGTTACAAGCTGGGTCATATCCTTCACAGGGAGTGCCCAGCACCCTGCAGGTGCCTAATACACTGTAGCCTCTAAACATCACACTTTAAAACCATGCCTTATAAAAGGTGCGTTCTCCTGGGTTTTCTCATCCATTCTTTGTTGCTGTCTTGCTTCTCGTGTCCTGAAAATCCCATTCTATTAGAAACGGGTTTTTCATTATCACAATATTCATTTTAACCTCTGGACCTTGTGGGAATTTATGGCTTAAATATGATTTTTTTATTTCTCCTCTCTGCCCTGCCACCTCTTTTATTTTCTGTGGGCTTCTAAGCTATTACATCCTTTTTTTTAGTATTCATTTCTAATAATGTCTATTAATGGGCAAAAAGAATATTGATAACTCCAAATTATAAAAAAATAGGATCATTATTTTGAACCACTGAATGTCTGTTGGAAAAATAAATAATGATGTGCTGTGTCCTCAGCTGCTGATGTGACCTGAGCCAGGTTTCCCATCAGCCCACTGCCATGCTAAAAGTAGAAGCCACGTGGTGGACAGGTCACCTGTCAGGATGCTGAGTAATGTCCCATATGACCAGGGTCTCTGCTGGTCAATTTGTCAGTGTCGGCCCTGAATCCATTCTCATCTGGAGAACAGATGAAGTGGCCACCGTCTCAAAATGAAAGGGGCTAAAAGGTTACTGGATGGAAAATGAGAACTTTCAAGTCCTAGGGGACCTTTTGATGGTTTCTTGAGTTCTTTGCTGAAAGCTATTCACACCTGAGCGTTTGTGGTTGCACATCATGCATTCCATTGAGAACTCCAGGCTTCCTTACAAATTATCCCAGTGCAGGTAACATATTCTTCAAAACACCCAGCACGGGGTTGGAGGCTCAGTGTTTAAGAGTATGTACAGAAAGCCCGCGTTTAGCACCCTTCCTGGGAAGCCTGCAGCCTCCCGTAACTCCAGCTTCCTCAGATTCCTCTGGTAGCTGCACTCAAATGGCCCCCTGCCCCCCGCCACCACATATCACATGCTCACATATGCCTTCCTTGATTTAAAATCATTCTAAAAATCTTTTTTAAAAAACACAGTATTTGTGCCTGCCACTGACCCCACGTAGCTAATGAATGTGACTGTGGCCTAGGTGTGTGCATGCCACATGCTGAAGGCATCGCTATTGTGGTGAGGGGCTGGAAGACTAGCCAGACGCTCCACGGTTAAAGATGGCCGTCGGCTCCTTTTCATCTCACCAGCCTTTCTATGCACTCTGTATTTTCCACTGTGAATCTGCTTTTATGAATACACTCTTATGAGTGTGTTAGGCATACATTGAGTCATTTTCTCCTCATTTATACATAGAGAGGTGTCTGTCCATAGGCATAGTCTTGTGACAATTGGGAGCTACCTCGGGGGGTTATCCCTATCCCTATATCCCTATCCCTATCCCTATCCCTATCCCTATCCCTATCCCTATCCCTATCCCTATCCCCATCCCTATCCCCATCCCCATCCCCATCCCCATCCCCATCCCCATCCCCATCCCCATCCCCATCCCCATCCCCATCCCCATCCCCATCCCCATCCCCATCCCCATCCCCATCCCCATCCCCATCCCCATCCCCATCCCCATCCCCATCCCCATCCCTATCCCTATCCCATCCATCGCTATCCCACCAGAAAGCATCCATATTAGACCTAGAGTGTGGAAGGCGCCCTTTGCTGGTGGCCATAGATCCCAATACCAGCTTGCTTTGCCGCTGCTTGGTGAGCCGACTTTTAGTGCACAGGCTACCCCTAAGCCAAGGCCAGCAGGCCCCTAAAACACTGAATGGGAACTGGCTAGCAGAGAGCCCTTGGAAAGCAAGGTAAGATGTGGACCCTGGGCATTGTGTTTCCTCTGTCTCTTCCCTCTGACATACTTGCTGAAGGCTTTTCGATCATTACTGTCATTATTGCTATTACTATAGCTATTATTGTACATAAGTATTCGCAGGTACCCAGAGCTACTTAGAATCTGCCTCTCTCCTGTGGGATGTGGAGGAGGCTCAGAGCAGTGGGTGGGGCAGCAGTGCAGGTACCCATTAGACAGACCTGTGGAAACAGATGCTCAGTAGTTGATGCTTATGACTCTGTTAGTGCCAGGAACCCTCCCCTAAGCTTTTGGAATGGGAAAGATGGAGGGAAGGGGGGTGGAAGGGAGCAGAGTGTGTGGTATGCTGTGCTAGCGCATTTAAAAGCAGCTGTAGAAAGATGGAAGACAGAAAGCAGGGGCTTGGTCTGGTTTAGGTGGGACTGTTTATTTACAGCGAGGGAGCATTTGCCAGTCACATGTGTAAATGACCCAATTGCCTATATAAAAGATAGGATGCAAGCCCCTTATAGCAGTGGGTAGCAGGACATCTTCGGGCCAGTGTTGCAAACCACTGGAGAGTGGGCCCTGCTGCTGTGCCCAGTGATGATCACCACCCATGGTGCCTGGAGGGAGAAAGAGGGCTGAAACCTGTTTGCCTAAATGTGGGAGCAAATGAGTGGCAATCCCATCTGCAGCTGGTGTTTCTCCCACGGTCAGTGTTTGCTATGAGCAGGTGCTTCTAAGAGGACCTCATCTCCTCCTCTAATCAGGTGGCAGCAGGCAGTGGGACGTGGCGATGGTCCCAGGCATCCTTTGCCTTTGCCCTGTGAGGCAGGGCTAGAGTCTTGACAGTACCCTGTTACCCACACATCCTGTTCAGAAGCAGTCTCAAAGCCTGGTCAGCTGACTGATCACTGGTAAGCTTTCAAAAATATACAAAAAAGTTTCAAAAACACAAGTGGCTATGAAGTTGCTGCTGAGTGGTGGGTTTTGCAAAGTGCAAGTCCCTGATGTGAAACTAGCTATAATTTGCTACTACCTTCCCCAACACACTGTGGGGGTTTTGAGATGGAGGCGATTTTCAGATTTACAGTGAACATTTTCACCTGTTTGTGCTATGTGGCATTAAGGTAATTTGAATTGTATAACTTAGTCGTTGTTAAGTAATGCATATTTTAGAACAACTGAACTGGAGGGCATTTGTGGAGGATTGAGTAATATTTCCTCCAAAGTCCCTGGGTGCTCAGAACCTGGGGCTGTGATTGCTTTTGTCTGCTCAGGCTGCTGTAACAAAGATATCAGAGGCAGGGTTGCTTAATTACCAGAAATCTATTCTTACAGTTCTAGAGGCTGGGAGTTCAGGGTCAGTATGCTAGCTAGCATGGGCAGGTTCTGGTCCTCCTTGTGGCAGGTCACTGTTTTTTGCTTTGTGTGTTGTTTTTGTTTTTGCTGTGATTACAGGTAGTGGAGAGCAAGAGCACAAAGGAACCAGCTCCTCAGGTATTTTCTTGTGCAGCACGAATCCCATCATGGAGCCTCTGCCCTCACAGCCTGATCACATCTCAGGGTCACATACCTCCACACTGGGATTTAGGAGTTTATCACATGGATCTGCAGTGGGATATACAAACATCAAACATGCATCCAACAAGTGGCATTTCAGAAGCAGGGCCTTTGCAGATGGAACCATGCAAAGATTTTGAAAGGTCATCTTAATTGGATTGAGGATAGACCCTAAATCAAATGACAGTGTCCTTTTAAGATAAACGAAAGATCACAGGGACACAAGCAGAAGATAACCATGTGATGATGGAGGCATGTAGAAACCAAGGCACACCAAGATTTTCAGCAACCCTCAGAGATGAGAAGAAAGGCTTGCCATGCCTTCTGGCTCAGAGACTTCAGAACAAACCAATGGTGTTGGCGTTATGGTTTTAACTGTCGACTTAAGACACCCTAATGTCAACTGGGAAGGAAGTCTTAATGAGGAATTTTATAGATCAGGATGGCTTGAAGGCATGGCTATGGAGGACTTTCTAGTTTATTAGCTGGTGTGGGAAGACCCTACCTGCTTTAGGGGCAGGGGTTCTACATAATGTAAATGGGGCAAGGAAGCAAGCAAGGAAAATACAGGTCTGCAGCATTTATTTCTCTGCTCTTGACTGGGTGCGGTGTGACTTGCCACTGGAGGTTCTCCCTTGGTTTCCCTTTAGCAATGAACAGTAACCTGAAATTATGAGTCAAATAAACCCCTTCCCCCCTAAATTGCTTTTTAAATCATTGTTTAACAATGTTATATGTTCACATAATGCATTTCTGTTAAATTGACTCCCATTTCGTTCCTTTCAATAATCCTCTATCTGCCCCCCCAAGGAAAGAGCACTACTATCTTCCTGCTCCTCTTCTTCCCCCTCCTCCCTTTCCCTCCCCCTCATCCTCCCTCCTCATTTCACTGAATCCACTCACTGCTTCCTCTGTCTAAATGGGGACAGTACCATCTTCCGAAGCAAGGGTAGCCTCTCAGGCACTAGATCCCTGAGGAAAACTAGATCTCTCCACTGGCCCCCATCAGGAAATCAGCTGCCAGTAGCCCCTCAGCTGGGGTGGCTCTTCATGAGGCCTCTCTCCATCCATGCTGAGATTTAGTCTGGCTTGATGTGACCGGCTTTGTGTGAGCAGTCAGAGCCACTGCAGGCCACATGTGCAGCAGAGTGCCATGCCCAGGATGACTTATCACAGTAACAGGAATGACACTAGGACAGCACCTGCCCTGCATGTCCATCTGAAGGGACAGGTGATAGTGGAGAGCAGAGAAAAGTCTAGTTAATGAGGCCACATTGGAACAAAGAATGGATATAGAGAACTTAAGTCCATCTTCAAGGTCCTGATGCAAGGTTTCAGTTTAAACAGAGGGCAAGAGGTATACCAAGCCAAGCTGCCTTGGTGGTCCTAGCCATCATGTGCCAGTCTCTCCTGTAAGGTGATATGATAAGTTGCCGTCTATGTCCAATATGTACCTGGGAGACACGTTCCCCTCAATTGGCTCCAGGCTCCTGCCTTTCCTGACTCCTCATATGAGACTCTAGGGGCAATTCCAGTTTCCCGGATCCATTGTCTGAGTACTGTGATAGCCACCAGACTACCGGCAAGGGCACAAGCACCCCTTCAGAATGTCTTCCTGCTTGCCAGGACGATTATATTTATAACACTTGTCAGTTAGATTAGGGCGATTTGAATTTCCTTTCTGATCTTTTTGTTTGTGTTAGATGTAGAGGCTATTTTTGTTAATTAGAGTAAGTCATTTTGGGGGAAAGACTGAAACTTCTTTTAGAGGTGACTTCTGCCCCCTGTTCTCCACGAGCTGCACTCAGTGTTCTGTTAAGCTGAAGGAAACTGACTGCAGACTCCGTGTCACACTCCACTCCCTCTTCTCAAGGCTCAAGATTTGGCCTCTGTCACTGTCTTGAAAGTGGTTGGTGAGACAACATAGCCTGTGTTTTGGTGATCTTGTCAGCCTAGGTCACAAACTCAGGAAGAGGGCTTGGCTCAAAACTTCAAAAGGATTTTTTTTAATGCTGTCTTCATTTTGTTTATCAAAAGATCTTTCTTATGTTTCTGTTAGACACAATTAAGTGGATTTGATCATTTGCATTTGTGAACTCTTAATGTATTCATCCCAAGATGCCTTTGTGCATCTGCTATCTATTTCTATATTGTTTTCCTGATAGTTTTGGAGATATTTTAAACATTTAGACTTTTTTATTACTTTAATGACAATATCTGGAGAAAGCTAGAAAGTTACTAATTTTTTTATGCCACCCATCAACAATCATCAGCTGTTTTCAAGGCACAAAGAGGGCTTTCCCACCCTTCCATTTCCCTTTCCTTCTTTAATAAGCTTTGGGTTACTCAAGATTAGATGATGCCGCTGGTATGATTTTTATTGATCCCTTATGTTTATTAAGGGTGTCCTATGCATACTTTGGATAAAAGAGATAAGATCTCTCTATATGTTTGGTAAATGAATAATACATCTTAGAGAAGAAATATCTGTTGTAAAAAGTTTACTCTTTAATAGTTTTCCCTTTGTGAAGGGCTGTTTTAAAATGGGCTTTGTTTTCCTGTCTTTTGTCATAGTGATTGTCTATTCCTCCTGCTTATTTATTTTGTCCTTTATTCCTTAACATGGCATCATCATTGATGGTTCTTACTTTAGGATATCCTTTGATTAACATAGCTTCATTTCTTATTTTAAAAGTCAGTATTTTTTTTTTGAAGAAAAAAAAAGCAAAACAAACAAAAACACCAAAACATAACAACCCAGGATTTGTTTACTATTTTCACTTTATATGTGTGGGTGTGGTGTTTTGTCTGCATGTATGCCCTGTACTATGTGAGTGGCTGGTGTACTCAGAGGACAGAAGAAGGAGTCACATCCCTTGGCACTGGAGTTACTCCAGGTGTGGACAGCCATTTGGGGACGGGGAATCAGACCTGGGTCCTGGGGCAATCAACCAGTGCTATCAATCACATCTGTCTAGCCCCTTTGTTTTCTTTTTGAGGGTGCTAAGCACACTCAGTCTACAAATGGGCTTTAGCCTCAGCACCCCCAAATGTATTATTTTCTCGTATGGGTAAATACATTGAAACAGCAGCAGGTATAAATCTGCCCCACAAGTGACATGCAAAAATAAAACCAAACTGTTTAAAAGTAATCAGATCAAAGAGTAAAGCCCTGATGGGGCAATAAAAGGTTGTGTTGGTTCCTAGAGGCATCCATGGTGTTTTTCATTTCTAGTTAGTGTTCATTATAAAATTACCCATCAAATCTGTTAGGGCTCTAAAATATTGGCCTGAGGTTTTGTTTATACTGTATTTCTGGCAGTTTGAATAATGTTCCAAACGAATAGCATTGATTAAATGGAGCAGCTTTGTGATTTAAATGTTTTAACATCTGTATTACTCAAAGATCCTTCTGAATCAGTGCATTTGTACAGATACAAAAATAAAAAGTTTGCCCCACATTTTAAGAATGTATTGGGAAACCTCGACTGCAAAGCACATCCTTGTGTGAGCAGTGCCAGCAAGAAGCCCAAATAGTTTTGCTGTGAGGAATTTGGGGGCCTGACTGACATTTTGGAAGGCCTTGCATTTTTATCAAGTGTATCTCTTTTTCTTTCTTTTCTGTCCTCTCTCTCTCTCTCTCTCTCTCTCTCTCTCTCTCTCTCTCTCTCTTTCTTTCTTTCTCTCAGCTGGCTTCTTCCTCTCTTGGTACAGTCCTGTTACATGCATGTATGTATGTATGTATGTATGTATGTATGTATGTATGTATGTACTTATGTACGGCCTGGTTAGTTTTATTTGTGCAGAAATATCATTTTCTTCTCTTCCTTGCCATTAATATAATCTTCTCCGCTTTGAAGCATTGCAGCCCAGCAGGTGCTTCTTTCTTTCCTCTTTGATTTGTTTTCCTCTATATTCAAAGAGAGCTATAGTTTGCATTACATTTTTTTTTCTGATGATTGTGATGAAAGTCTTTCTGTGTGCCATATATTTTGAGACTGCTTCATCCTTCCTTCCTTCCTTCCTTCCTTCCTTCCTTCCTTCCTTCCTTCTTTCCATTCCTCTTTTCCTTTCTTTCCATTTTTTAATGGCTCTGAGGATGGACCCCCAAGACTTTGTGCATTCCAGCTAAATTCTCTATTTGTGAACTGTATAGCCAAACCCTTTGAACCACTTCTTACACAGTAACAAGGTGTGAATTCCTTTTTTCAGCTGGAGATGATGCTGATATCTGCTTATTCTTAAACTAAATTAGTGACAAAGTGAAGTCCTCAGTATCTTAGATTTTCTGGCATCTGAGATGATCCTTTGGTGGTTGTTTGTGAGCATAGCAGAATCTTGGAGGAGCTTACAGTTTGTTGCATTTAGCTTCTTCTTCCTACAATTGGCATTCTGAGTTTGCCTTAGGAACCCATCTTTCATATCTGCATGGCTTATTTTAGACTTGAGCCCAGATTTAAGCTGATTAGCAGACCTCATCACTTTCTTTTGCTAACTGGTTTGGGGCTGGGTAGATGAAGATGAGAAAGTCCAAGGAAGTAAGGAGACATCTGCAGAGCCCACACTTTGCCTCTGGGTAGGGTGTGGCAAAAGATGCAATGCTTGTGAGTCCTGCAGTAATGCTGTACAAGAAAGACTGTACAAACAG
Organism: Cricetiscus sungorus; assembly: GCA_030556225.1. Taxonomy (NCBI): domain Eukaryota; kingdom Metazoa; phylum Chordata; class Mammalia; order Rodentia; family Cricetidae; genus Cricetiscus; species Cricetiscus sungorus. The sequence goes on from JANBXA010000260.1 coordinate 4,101,169, forward strand.
TGACTACAGATGCTGAGCCAAGAGCTATAGCATGTGAGGAAAGGCCTGAGTATGAAGCCAATTCTATATGATAAAGAATAGGAAGATAGAAAGCATTATGGGCATGTGTGGGCATGTGTGTATGTATAGAACAATAAGCAGTATTTTTGGTTCTGTGAACCAATAATTTTTGAAGATGTTTTAAGAAGTTTCTTAAATTGGAAAGAATCCCAATTTTAAGAGATAGTGAACACACCATGCATTGACATAATCTTGAGAGATACTCCCTTGAGCATTGTCTGCTTTAGCAACTTGGTGGGTTAATTAATGTTTGCCTTTCTTTTCTCATGAGCAAAGTGACCTGGCTAATTTCTGGGACATGCCGAGTGCCCAGAGCTGGTAAAATAGCATGGACAGTTTCAAAAGGCCATGGTCTTAGCTGTTAAGCTTAGCTTAACATTCCCTCTCTCTCTCTCTCTCTCTCTCTCTCTCTCTCTCTCTCTCTCTCTCTCTCTCTCTCTCTCTCCCTCCCTCCCCCCCCTCTCTCTCTCTCTCTCTCACACACACACACACACACACACTCCACGTTTTACTTCAACCCTTCCTGACTAAGAAGTTGACTGTACATCATAACCACATTAGAGATGTATATGCACATACCCATCCACATATGCACATTTCCATTGTCCATAGAACTGGGTAGGTTATGAAAAGTAAGCACTTGTCATCTGGGTTTGCCTAGGAAAGGTGGATTACCTTCACACTAGTTTTGTGGTAATAATAGTTAGCATGCTTATTATGATTTGGATGTGAAGTATCCTCACAATGGAACTCACCTGGCTCACAGTGTTCAGCAATGGTGCTTCTGTGAAGTGGGTGAGCCATGAGGGTTCTGCCTTCATCAGTGGCTGAACTCAGGGGCGAGTTCATTTTGAGGCACATGGTCAAACTACAGGAGGTGAGACTTGGAGGGGTTGGCTCATTAGAGAAGTGGTTTGAAGTGTGCGTCTCTGGGTCCTTCTGGATAGTCTTTTGGGCCTCCTGTCTACTCTGAGATGAGCAGCCTCTGCTATATATTCATGCTGCTTTGATGTTTTGCTTCATTTCAAGCCCAAAGCAATGGATACAGTTAGCCATGCATAGGTATGGGTTGAAAGCACAGTAAAAGGAGCCAAAATATAAAATTCCTTTACTTAGGTGTTGTTGTTTTCCCCTCAGTTATATTTCAGTACCTCCAAAAGTTTGACTAGCATACCCTGTTTTCTTCTCAGTGACATATTTTGGATGAGAAGTTATACAGTCATCCTGGTTGTAAATCACTTAGTATAATTAAACCTGTGGATGAACCACCTATATGCCAAGAGAAGCTAACTGTTAGATATCTGTCCCTGTCACTCAGGAATTAGGTGCTAGTGTACATGCCCTATGGAGAGTCTATAAACACAATCATTTGGTTTCATTTAATTTTGTTCAATGCCATTGTTCTATAAGCCAAAACTATAGCTGATAAAAGCATGTGCAGGGTGACTGAGGTCCATGGAAAGACAGCTGGAGTCTCCTTGTTAATAGTTCTTGGCCAGCATTCCTGGAAGTTGGCATCACTCCTAGTGTGTATCACAGCCTTTGGCAGTGTTCACACTTCCAGTGGTACAGTTCAAAAGGTTTATGGCCCATAGATCCTCACATGCAATTGAGCATCAGAAACAAGCACTTACAATGTTTTCTACTCATATGAACCCAGACCCCTGATGCCAGGTCCATAAAACCACCTAAGCAGAAGTTGGCTGCCTTCCCAAGGCTGAAAGGAGCATGTCTTTCTTGGGATCCACTCTCGGAAGACCCCATCCACTTGGAACTCTTTCTAAACATTTCCCAGACTACCCCTTTCACAGCTTACCTTCTTATACAGGGACAGAGCTGGAAATGGTCGGTAGGGGACCACATGTACATAATCTTGTTCTTCAATGGCTTGTCACTTTCAGACCAGGAGGACAGAGAGGCTGGACTTACACTTTGTAAAAGTAAAGAGCCCATTTTCCTTGTTCAAAGAGTATGTCTGTGTGTCTCCTGCTATCCCACATACTGGATACTGGTAGGAACTTACCAAGGAGAGGCTCTGGGAGGAATTAGAAGAATGGAAACTACATTTTTCTAATTCCATATATTTTGGAGCACTCATGACTCTACGTACTGTTACCTGACCCTATATGGGTAAGAACTTTCTGACTTTTTAGGCTAGTGCTAGTAGGACAGCTGTGACAATGCTAATGCAACTTCCAATTTTCTCTATATAGGTGTTAAACAACCACCATGCACCCATTTTTCCTATCCTGTTGTCTTAGTTGGGCTTACTATGACCAAAAGCAACTTGAGGAGGGGAGAGTTTATTTGGCTTACATACCCCAAATCACAGTCCACTGAGAAAAAACAAGACTGGAACTTAAACAAAAGAGAAACCTAGAGACAGGGATAGGGGCCAATGCAGAGGCCATAGAAGAATTCTGCGTCCAGGCTTGCTCAGCCTGCTTTCTCACGGAACCCAGTGTACCAGCCCAGGGATGTCCCCACCCACAGTGGGCTGGACCCTACAGCATCAATCACTGACTAAGAAAATGCACTGTTGGCTTTCATGCCTACAGCCTGATCTTAAAGAGTCACTTTCTCAACTGGAGTTTTCTCCCCTCAGATGACTCTAGCTGTGTCAAGTTGACAATGCTAGCCAATAGAACCCTCGTTCTCCATCCCTACAAAAACCAGAGTCAGAGCTTGTGTTTCCCCTGCAGTATACAATCTTGTGTCAGAGGAGGGAGAGTGGGTTTTTGGTCTCTGGGTGAAATCAAGCAGCAGACTTAATCCTGGTCCAATTTCCTTTTGAAATGCCCACAGTGTACTGGTATCCTGCCTGGGATGTCTGGGCGACAGCAGCTATCAGGGTGCTGTGTAGTTCAGTTGCTTGGTTCCTACCACAGTTATCTGCTCCACATTTCCACAGCTCAGTACCAGCTGCTTTTGTCCAGCCTGCAGCGCTATGTCATTTATGTCATTGCACCCGCAATAGCCCTGACAGTTCCTTAATTGCTACATGCATTCATACAGTTCCTTGGCAATTATGTTTCAGACCCTGTCAGGGTACCTGCTAGCCTTGGGGCTGTGTTTATATTAAATATCAATAAAGAGCTGATAGCATCAGTTCGGGTGGCAGGCTCACGGAATCGTATTTCCTGGGAGCCTGGGCTGTCTGGAAGATGGAAGGGAGGTTTGGGTTTCATTCTCTTTTCTAAAGGTTAAATGAAACAAGAGCAGTCTTTCTGAGTGAATATCATGAATTGGTTCTTACTAAATGATGACAGCCATGTAGACTGGATGTTGTCCTCAATTGCATGCCATTTGTCAGAACAGCTATTCTTTCCATAGTGGTTTCTTTTCTGTGTCCCCTTATATGGAATATAGAACAGATAAGATTTCAAGTACCATATTTTCAAGTGTTGCTGATGGGATACTCAAAAAAGATGAGGACAGAGGTCAAGAACTAAATGTTCTTGAAGCCTCACTCCATACTGCATCTCACAAGTCCTGCCCAGTCTTCTGCAAATCAGAACCCACGTTCCTCTGGCTATATGATGTACCCTCATGCTCCACTGAATCACATGATCCTCCCAGGAACTGACACGTGATGGAGATGATACATGTAGGACAGCTGGTACCATGGGGTGGTATCCACCCATAAAGTTTCCATGGATGCTCCCTGCGCCCAGGCTGGGCATTCTAGAACTTTCTTGTCTAAGCATTCTTCTTTTTAGGTACAAGAACAATTCAGTTCCATCAGCCTGAAGTACATGGAAGAGTAGCTTAAGTGCATTCCTAGGATGTTGACAAGGGAAAAGTTGTCATCCTTAGTATTAACATCAATTACAATACAGTGTTGTCCCCCCCCCCCACTCCTGAAATTCATTGGAATTCCTCGTTTTCATGTGATTTAAAGTCCACAACAGTCCTTGGGCCACTTTTACAACAAAACTATGCTGTAGTATGGCTATCCTTACACCATCTGAGCCAGAAGAGAGATGCAGCCACTGGCATAATGCTTGCCTTTCAAATTCAAAACTCGAACCAGTATGTCTGCTCTGCACCTCTGGCCTCTCTTGTCTTGTCACACCAATGCAGCACCAACACATGCCTTAAGGGACTGCAGGAGCCTGCTACTCCCCTCAACCCAATCTTCTACCCACCTGGTTGTTGCCTAATGGCAACCTTAAGTGTCTGACAGTTCTCTAGGAGTCTCTAGTGCTATTGAGATGAGACCTGACTGCAGATCCAATCTACAGGACCCTGCTTGAGTCCCTGCTTCACCATTTCCCATCTGGCTTCCTTTTGATTCCCAAATTCAAGTCATATCAACTTGCTTTGGCTCTGCTAGGCCACTCTGCACTCTTTTTCCCACTCCAGGCTTCACCGTGTAGATTCCAGTTTCCCCTCTGGGTCATGTAATTTATTGAGTTCAAGACCATATCTGGTTTTCCCTCATCACTTTATCACCAAGTCCCATCACGTGGTGGCACACGGTGTATTGTCAGAAAATATTTTCTGAGTGCATACGTAAATGTCATTTCTATTCAGTACAGACTTTCAGTGTATGCCAGAATATGGCTAGTTATGATTTGTGCCCTTCTGATAAGGTTGCCAAAGTTAGGTGTTAGCTTCTTGCTACCATATTGAATACCTTAGAGCAACAATTTACAAAGAGCAAATATTTTTTTTGATTGGGTGTGTGAAGTTTAGCCCATGCCCATCTGAGCTCCATAGCTTCTAGACCCATGGCAAGGCAGAGCATCAAGGGAGAAGGGCATGTCGGGGGAAAGAGGCTCATGCCTCATGCAGCCAGGAAGCAGAGAGACAAGGAGCTGGTGGCAAGAAGTGCTCTCTCACACACACACACACACACACACACACACACACACACACACACACACACACACGACACTTCCTCCAACTAGGTCCCTTGTCCAAAAGCTCCAAGCACTTCCTAAAAGTTCACCAAGTCCTACATCTCTTCTTAGACTCAAGAAAAACTATTAGCCTTAAGCCACTAGGAGGAAAAAAAAATAAAAGAAAGAAAAAGTTTTCTGAGACTCAAAAAAAGACTGCTGATTTTAAGCCACACACACACACACACACACACACACACACACACACACACACACACACAAATACACACAAATCTACCCCTTCCCCCAGGTTAAATAGATATATAGTAGAAAAGGACAAACATTTTCTTTCTAAATGGGAGGGATGAGAACACAGACAGGTGAGGTGGGGCCTCAGTAAAACAGACCCAGCAGGATAGTCAATTAATCCTGTAATCCCATTGCTCTATGGCATCCTGGTGGTGACATGCTATGAGCTGCCAAGGGAACAAACAGCTCGGCTGGAGGCTTGGCTGGCTACAGACCATGTGTATCTCCCCTGGGCTACCTCTGCTCACTGACTGTGGCTTTCCTTGGCAGACATTTCACATTCCTGGCATCTTCGACTTCCTGGATTTGTCATTACCTCTTTGACTTCATCCCCACAGCTCCCTCTCTTGGGGATTGCTTGCAAGGTCCTAGCTTCCCAGGCTTTCCTTTGAAAACTAGATAGAAGCGTCTATGATGCCATACATCTTGCATTCTGCATGCCTGCATACAAAACCAGCATCACATGGGTGATACCAAGTTTTGCTGCCAGCTCAAAAGGTAACCAGCCTCCCTCGGGCCTCTGTGTACCTAAATGACTGACCACAGTTATGCCCCTGAAGTCATGCTAAAAGGGAACTCTTTCCATGGTACTCCTTTCTCATGAAAAAAGTTTATACCCTACAATGGAGCCTATGATGGATGGTTCCTGAGATGTTCTAAGGCATCTTATCCACTGTCTTGGTACCAAGTATTTTGCTTCAGTCTCACTATCTCTTTAACAACTCCACCTTCCATGATTTTAAATTTCCTTCCTTTTGGCCAGATTTTTTGATTCATTTTCAAGTTCTATCATTTGTTCTTTGTTCTAAATATGTACAGTAAACCTGTCTAAAAGTAGCTAGCAATAACCATGCCATAGGGTGCCTTGGAATTTTTCTCTGCAAGATTAATTTGACCTCAGGTTTTAAATTCATCTTCATGAAAAGTCTCAAGACACTGACAAAATGCAAAATATAGAGAGATTCTTTGTACAAAATAAGACATGTGGTCCCTGGTCCTTCTTATTTCCTGTGGAATCCTAATTACCATCTGAAGTAAAGTACAGCTTTTTTTTTTTTTTTTTTTTTTTTTAGATAGGGTCTCATGTAGCCTAGAATGGGCTCTAACTGAGTATCTAGCTGAGCCTGACTTCAAATACCCAATTCCCTGCTCTCATTTATTTGTCAAGTATTTGAATCCAGGCATATTTCATGTCTTTGGTCGTGAGTACATTCTTTACTGTCCCATTCCTATCAGCACTCTGGTCTCCTGAACTTCCATAATACTTGCCCATCAAGCCATTCAAGATCTCTCTACCTTCCTTCTCCAAACTTTCCCCAAGTCACACCATTCAGGTGGGACCATGTGGTTATCCAGTCCCAGTGAAGGTTCAGCCTCTCCCTGTGCCGGTATTCTGTGCTATTTAGACTTCACATTGCTGTGAGAAGATAGCTGACATGGCATATCCTGGGAAAAATTACTCTGCAGAGGTCTGAGTCCATGGCCAACTGGATACATTGCTTTGGGCCTGAGATGTGGCTGAACACTCGATGAGAAGCATGGTAGAACAAAGCAATTTACCTTGTGGCATGCAGGAGCAAATAGAGAGGTAAGAGACCCAATCAACCAGATAGGCTTCAAGGACATACTCCTGGCAATCTGTGGTATGTGGCTAGTCCCTAAGCAAACACCCAGAAAAGAGATTAGCAGCTTCTCTTGCTGCTGGAGGTCCAAAGTAACTTGGTTAAAGGGTATATGTCCCACACCGTGTGATTATTTAATTTAGTAAATACCAGCCTGACTACAATGTATCAAGTAACACTTTATAATTCAAAAGCGTTAAAAAAAATGTGCTTATCTGATAATGATGTCTAACCTTATGATATGGGGATATGAAATTGCCACCCATAAAGTTCCCACTTGAGAACCACATTATGGTTCCACAAAAAAAAAACAAAAAAAAAAACAAAACAAACAAAAAAAAAAACAACGCAGTGTGTATGTGTGTGTGTGTGTATGTGTGTGTGTGTGTATGTGTGTTAGCTAGAGTTTCTACTGCTGTGAAAAGACACCATGACCACAGAAACTCTTTTAAAGGAAAGCATTTAATTGAGGTGGCTTACAGTTCCAGATGTTTAGCTATTATCATCATGGTAGGACATGGCAGCATGCAGGCAGACTTGGTGCTGGAGAAGGAGCTGAAAGTTCTACATCTTGACACTCAGGCTTCAAAAGGAAATTGTGCTACCCAGTGAGTAGCTTGAACATATAAGACCTAAAGCCCACCCCTATAGAGACACACTTCCTCCAATAAGGCCATGCCTACTTCAACAAGGCCACACCTCCTAATAGTGCCACTCCTTATGGGCCAAGCTTACAAACACACGAGTCTATGGGGGTCATTCCTAACAAACCACCACAGTGTGTGTTTTAAGTATGTTTATAATCTATAGCTATTCTTGGCTATATGTAAACTACTGGTAATGGTTGGACATAGCTGTATGTCTAGGACACTTTAGCTGAGGTTTAATACCTTGCAGTGTTCTATGAGCCCACCCCAACTCTGAATGCTGAGGTGATGAGCTGGCCTTACATACCATTCTGCACAAGAAATGAGGTGGACACACTGGGCAACTCTGGGAGAAGAGCTTGGTCTTTGTCTACAGCCCTGTCTACTTTATCCCTTTGAACTAATCTATGATTTTCCCAGTAATAAGTGAAAAAATGCCATGTCTGAGTCCCTAGAAAGGCTGACTGCCTATATCCATAGAGACCATGCATCAGTTATCTGTTGACATCTGAGTCTGGGACTCCTGTGCTAAGCCATGTATCACCTGGTTTATAGGATACACACATTAAGCCATCCCTTTCTCCTATAGGCCAGATAAATGGAGGCCATAATCTCTGATGGTATCTTCCATTATCTGGTCATTTGTACAAGGAACTAACTTTGCTAGCCTCTGCCTTAGGTAATGGAATACATTAAGACAGTGACCACAGCTTTGAGAGTCATTTTCTTACAAAATGGAGATAGGAAAAAGAGTCTGTCACTCTCTCTGTAAAGGGTCTGCATAGTTTGTGGCACATTGTAAATGTGCCATAAATATTATCATCATGATCATCATCATTATTATTGCTATCATTATTTTCTCCCACAAAGACTTGTGAGCATCTTATTCCCAAATCCTATGGAGAGGAAAACATATATAAATTATTCTATACAACTTAAATTAAGGAAGTGTTGTAAAGAACTATCCTCCAAGACAAATGCTCACCAACTTGAGCCTACTTGCAAGACACCATCCAAGCTGGACTTGTTGACTATTTACATCCCCTCAAAGGTCAGACAGGGTCAGGAGGCCCTCACTTGAGTATCTGGCCATCTAACACCACCTGTTGTATGTGACTCTGATCTAATTACAGGTGGTCTCAGGGAGGGGCTAGAGTATAGAAGCCAGGGAATACTGAGGATCCATCCATGTGGCTGTTGGAAAGCCATGGTCCTTGATGGGTAGAAACTTCCTATACCCCACAAATAACCTCTTACCTGTGCTCTGCAAAAAAGCCCAGTAAACTCACTGGTTTCCCAGAATGAACTTTCTAGAATCATGCCCCTGCTTGTCATTTTGGAGGACCTTTGGAGGAGGGGCAGATGTTGGTTACATCTGCCTCTGGGAAAGAATTTTAGCAATAGGAGAGTGGCATAAGACTAATCAATGAAATGAAAATGCATTGGGGAATTCATCCCCCAAACTTACACACTGAGACAACATACAAAGAGAATCTAGAGTATTCTTGGGAATTTGCCAACCCCATCCAGAGTCATGCACCATGGAACTATGGTGCATGACTCCTTGTCCCTCTGGCCCCAGAACTGCCAGAAATCGACTCCATCTTTGTGAAAAGTAACCTGCATTTAATATCTAGCCTATCATGAAGTTTAGTGGGACGACAAATGTTTGGCAAAAAAGCCTGTTTTATAATTTAGTCCATATGCAATAGCCTGCTCTGCGAGATGGAGGGATGGATAACCAGCATCAGAGTGGCTTATTTAATCCATGATCTAGTGAGAATGAATGAAGAAGATGCCATTTACTTGCTCAAATAGAGGCATGAAAATTCCCATCCATTCTCCTGAAGGTGATCCAACACCGGCCCTGGAGAATAGCTATATAGGCTCAGTCCCTGGCTAATCATTCCAGTGTAATTGCATATCTAGAGGGTACTCAGCTTCAAAGAGTTTTATTTATGCAAGCCTAAGATCCTGTCTGTCACCAAGAGCAAGGTACCATACACCTTCCTAAAGAGCAACCCTGCACCAAACTTGCAGCATCTAAGTTCACACTCTTCCCTTCCAACAGTGGTTTTTGGAAAAGAGCAATTTCTATGTAATTCTATATCCATTTATGTTTACTCAGATTCCCTAGAAATGGACCCAGATTTTGTGGTAGGAAATGACAAGTTAAAATAATTCTGTTCTGCTGATTTATAGTAGAATAAGGGGTACTGGGAGAAAAAAATCAAGTGTGTCCTAGACTATAGAGGTCTGGGGAGGAAATTTGGGCACTGAGAGCTGTGAAGATTCTGATTGCTTATCCTGGGAAGAGGAAGTGGCAATGCTTGCTACAGATTTCAGAAATAAATTTGAATTGGGACCATGAATCTAGGTGGGATGTGCCTTGGCATGATGGAGGCAGACATTATCTGTTAGAGAATGTGTACTTGGCTGGGAACTTTACTGTTCTGCTAAAATCCTTTCCCAAGCCTGCCCATCCCCCAGCCTCAGCTTCTACTACCCCCTACTGACCTCAGCAGCACCCCATTCCTGCCAAGCCTGGTTTCTTTTCAGATCACAGTTAAGACTCTGTCCTCTACCAACTCTTGCTGAATGGATGCTTGGGGGCCTTCTCAGCTTGTAGATGTCACCTCCAAAAGGGGCCCCAATCCCTTCCCACCCAAAGTAACTTTCTGACCTATTTCATTCTGTTTACTTCACCACACTTATTTCTCTTTGAAATTCCCTTTTTGTTGTGTCCTCATGAGGCAGAACTGACTGGATTCTTGTCACCACTGGCCAAATCTCTGATGGAATCTCCAGGAAGGAAGGTTTCCTTTGGCTTATATTTTAGAGGTCCCAGTCTGTGCTTGATGGCTCTGTTTTTTTCTGGGCTATCATGAAGCAGAGCATCGTGGTGAGGAAGGCAAGAAGGAACAAAGCCGGATACTTCATAGCAGCCAGGGAGCATAGAAGGAGCCAAAGAGCAGAGTGTCTGCCCCCACTAGCCTATTTCCTCCAACTGGACCCTGTGTCCCAAAGTTTTCAAAATCTCCAAAAGAGTGCCGTCAGATGGGGACTCAGCAAAGAGGACCTTTGTGGGACACTTCATATCCAAACCATTATAAACCTGTATGATTAAGTGGCTGAGAAACATTGTTATATGAATATATGAGAATAGTAAGAGTGCTTTGCCTTGAGGATTTAAGAGACAATCCAGACATACCCACGGGGTCTGTGGACAGCTGAACTAAAGTTTGGGATTAGAGTGACAGTTTCCTGGGATAGTTGTGCAGCTGTACAGTTCACTTCCACTCCTGAGATCATCACATGCCTTCTTCAGCAGTATTTCAGGAAGGGTGGCTCACACCTCTCTCCCCTACATGGAAGTATCTGCCACTTAAGGAAGTGAAGTCATAAGGCCCAGGCCATTAGCTAACAAGTGTCAAGTGCAAGCTCAATTCTGGGAGTCTGAGCTCCAAATTGTTGGGCCGCTTCTCAATGGTGTTGCCCAGCAACTCTGATACAGAGAAAGGATGAAAGCTGAGAGCTCATCCTGAGGCTGTGTTTATATAGTTCCCAATGGACAGGATAAGAATCAGCCTCTATTTATGATGTGTTGTTCATGGCCTATTTGCTATAGTAAGCATTTGATAGACTTGGAACTGACAGGCTGTTTGTTGTTGGAATGTCTGACATATGATACTGACAAGCCAGGGATGTGGAAGATGCTCTATAGATACAGAGATGTACCACAAAGATGGCAGCATTCTCTCCAGGCATCTCCTAGCTTCCATTGTGGTAAAAGCTGAACATTCTTGACATGTTGGGGGAGACTTATCTCATCAGGGAGGCAGGGCTGGTACTATTGCTGGACTTTGTATAGAGAGATAGGCACAAAAAGGTTGTGTGGGGCAGACAGGAACAGTGGGAGGAATGCCCTTGTTGTCTGGATACAGATGCTTTCTTGCATGGAAAATCTTGCTCTGAGACAGGATTCTCAGAACAGGCTGGCCAGTGAAGCTAGTCAGGTTGGTGAGCTCTGAGTTCAACTGAAATATGCTGCCTCAGTGAAGAAGGAAAACAACCAACTTCAGCCCCTTATTTTCACATGCATGTATACACATGTGCACACCAGCACATAAATGTGCACCTACATCACATATCCATGCATACCATTCACAGACACATTTCAAAAACTACATTTTTTAAAGATACATTTTAGTGTAATACAGGCAGGACTCATCAACAAAGGTCATACACATAATTTGACATGAAAATTAGAATTATTGCTATGGAAGTAAAATGTAAGTCCTTACAAGGTGCTTCACTACAAAAAGTTCTGTGCTTACTAAAGTCAGATCTTAAAAGTAATATATACTGGGGCTGGAGAGATGGATCTGTGGTTAAGACTGTTGGCTGTTCTTCCAGAAGATCTGGGTTCAATTCATATAACACACATGGTAGCTCACAACAATCTATAATTCCAGTTTCAGAGGATCTAATACTCTTTTCTGGCTGCCTCAGGCATAAAGCACATATTTGGTGCACAGACAGACATGGAAGGAAAACACTCATACATATGAAAGTACGTGAAATCCATGAAATGTGAGGATATTCAGGGTATGTATACCACCTCTAAACTGTCTGAGCCTTGACCTCTCACATCTGGAGATGTGACCTTATTAGGACATAATGTCTGGACTTGATGCCTACCTGTGTTCTTATGAGGAAAAGAAGGGGATATTTGTCACAGAGACCCAGAGGGTAGCCCATGTCATGCTGAGTCTGCAAGCCAAGGGATGCTGAGCTACTGGGGAACACAAAGAGGTTAGGAAAGTGGCATAGCACAGGGCAGATTCTGTCTCACAGGCTCCCCAGTAAATCAGCCCTGTTGAAATTTGGCTTTGAACTTCTGTCTTCCAGAATCATACAAGAATGAATTTCTGCTGTTAGGGCCACCAGCTCTAGAGGGGCAGGTGGATATGGTATATTAGACCCCTATGATGATTAGAGGCAAAGGGGACTGTAGACCAATTTTTAAACCAAAAACAAACAAACAAAAGAAAAAACAAGGTAATGCTTAGCTTGTTGCAAGACAGAGTGCTGAGAGTTTCCCAAATGATGTCAAGACAGTCATCTCTTCAGCTTCCATAGAAGGACTATGAGGCCAGTATACTGGTCCAACCCCAGAATGACAGCTAGCAGAAAGGGCTGTGGACCTGAGGAAGGGTAGCCTTGACTTACCCTTGAGATATTGACTTCTGTTGTAGGTCACTGATGTTGAAAAACCAACTTTAACCAAGGTGTGTGTGTGTGTGTGTGTGTGTGTGTGTGTGTGTGTGTGTGTGTGTGTGTGTGTGGGCGCTCGCGTATGTGTGTTAGATATTTGAACATCTTGTGCAATGCCTTGTATCCATGCCTGTCTAGTTCCTGATTGTAATGATAGGCAGCTCTTCAAGGCTTTCCCATCTATTAAAGGAGCCTCTGGAATCGATGCACTCACTGTGGTGGTTTTACATGACAAGGAAGGTGTTATCTCAAATATTTAATCACACAAATGCATATAATCCTGCCTGTTTCAAGCAGGTTGAATTTCCTAGTTTCCCTTTACTCGGCCCTTGGAAAGTCACCTCTCCCTTTTCTTAAAGAAAAAACTTCAGAGCAAGATTTAGTTTCCAAATACATTGGACAGCGTGTTCTTCAGACCATGGGATTACCTTTGCATTTCTGACAGTGCTCATGGGTGGAAATCCTGGAACTCGACCACCTGGAAAATGGGAATCCCTTCTCTATCTGCAAAGGAGTCCTAATTATACAACCAAACCAGTCCCAAAGTAAACATGGTCCAACTGAAAATCCCCGAGCTCTGCAACAGGTTGAGACAATGAGCTAGTGAAATAGATTTTTTTTTTGGCTTCTAACTGTGGTAAGGTTTTTTTTTATATGATTTTGATATAATTAAGTCCATCAATGGAGGTGAAAGCCACAGGTTTTTTTTTTTGAATCATTATTATATTTGCATGTTTGTGTTCTCATGTAAGTAGCTTTTGCAGCCAGAGTGAGTCACAGTAATTACTATCAAGCTTGGGCAGGAATAATAAATGGCTTTGTTCTCCAGGATTGCAAGAATAGAGCCTTTCTCACAAGTATTCTATGGGATAAGATTGAACTGGTCATGTTCCCAGGCTATGATGTGGTTGATTACAGTTACAGGAGTTACAAGATGTACTTTTGGGATGAAGGTCAGAGTCCCAATGGTCTACATGATCTGAAAGAGTACAGCAAGGTGGAGGTGAGACAGTCAGGCAAGACCCAGGCCCACCAGCTTCCAGTTGCCAATTGTAGATGGTGTCTAGGAAACATATTAAGGGTGACAAACTGGGGAAACACAGCAAGCTGAGGCAGGCGTGGAGGAGAGGTAGGGTGCTCTTCTAGTTTGACAAAATTTCCTGATAAAAACAAGTTATGGGAAAGAGGGTTTCTTTCAGCTTACACTTCCATGTAACATTCCATCTTAGCAGGGACATAGAAATCTCTCCTTATTCCTCCCACCTGTGCAGTCCTTGCAATAAGCATGATGCTGTGGGATTGCTATGATCCAGAAGTCTACAAGAGTCTGTGGAGAAATGTTGTGGAATGTTATTTTTGATGTGTTACATTTGTTTATGCTGTGGAATATTTGTTTAATGAATCAAAGATGTGTTGTATTCTTTCGTGTTGCATTTGTTTAACTCTGTAAAGCTGTGCTACTTTGCCTGCCTAAAACACATGATTGGTCTAATAAAGAGCCGAATGGCCAATAGCTAGGCAGGAGAGAGTAATGGGCAGGGCTGCCAAGCAGAGGAAAAAATGGGAGATAAATCTAGGCTTCAAGAAGAAGAGCTAGAAATAAGAAATGTAGGAGAGGAGGACACCAGGGCCCAGCCACACTGACACACAGATACACAGATAGCCACAAAGTAAAAAATAAAGATATATAGAAGAAAGGATAAGAAAGGTAGAAGTCCCAGAGGCAAAGCATAGCTAAAGATAAATGGGATAATTTAAGTTAGTAAAGCTGGCTAGAAACATGCCAAGCTAAGGTCAGGCATTCATAAGTAAGAATATGTCTCCCTATATTTATCTGGGAGCTAGGTGGCAGGTCACCAAAGCGTGAAAGAAACCAAGTACAGAGAGGGATCTGAAACTTGGATCAGTGGAACAGCTCTGTGGATGCTTTCTCCCATTAGCTGTTTCCAGAAGATACGCTGAACCTTTCAAATGGGCCTCTATTTTCACTATTTTGCCTATAATGAGAGAACAAGCTAGACATTTGCCTCGCTTTGGAAAAGGCCCCTCTTTGGCCACAGCTCCAGTCTCTGCAGTTCAGTGTCTGTGAGTTCCTGCCTAGAGGGCTGTTGTAGGAGACAGAAGACAGTAAGCCCCCTCTTCCCACGGGAAGGGAGCAGGGGGCAGCTCTCCTGCACTTTTCCTGGCCTGTATCTTCATTGTGTTGCTACTCTCAACCCCTCGTACCAGGGCTAAATAGTCATTCCTTTTAGAACTCACTGTGGCTCAGTGTGTTGCCTCATTTTGAAACATTGTCCTCTGGAGTAAAGAGGAATAAGGAAAAGGTAGACAGTCATAAAGTACCCTCAGAAACCCATCTTCTTAACCAGTAGGTTAAAATTTTTTATTTCGCTTTCTTTTTCTTTGCTCTAACCTTTTAAATATGTGAAGAAAACACAAAGAGTTATTTGAACCTTCAAGGAGAGGAAAAGAGATTTGTTAATGAAACTCTGTGACAGAAAAGTAATTGTCCTTTCTTAGAAAGAGTCTCACTATGGAGCTCGGGCTGTTTGGGGGACCCAGACTGTCCTTGAACTGGTGACCTTCTCGCTTCTGCCTCCTAAGTTCCATGGGCACCACAGTGCCCAGATCCGGTTTCTGAAGAACACCTTTGTTTTATCTGTCATTTGTCCACCCATCCACCTATCGACCCATCTATCTACTCATTTGTCATTCCAGTTTTTTCATCCAGCCATGTGAGTATCCATAGGGCAGAGGATGAATGGCAAGAGGTGGCTCCTTCCCTTACAGGGCTCTCACTCCACTTAGCAGAGAGAGAGTTTGTGTGGTGTAATCCCAATGGGAATAGGGCATGTTAGCCGAGGTGATTACAGTAAGAGAAAACACATTCTTCCTTTTGAATGCTGAATTCTAGAAATCAGGAAGGTGCTGATAAGAGCACCTCTATGCTCTCGGAAGAACCATGTTCTCTGTCAAATTAAGTATGACTAATACAGGGCTGTGCAGTAGGGTACCATATGGAGGCTCCTGGGTAGCTCAGAGAGCTGGACAAGAGCACCAATCCCAAGTGTCTTCAGTCTTTTGGTCTCAGCCTTCAGATCTGCTCTGTTGTGAGTGAGCCTGGGTGTGCGGTATCTGTGTTCTGGCTCCCTCGTTTCCTAATGTTGCTCTCGTCTTTTTATTTTCAGATCCTGCAATTGTCAATGGAGTTTATTGGTCTGAATCCCTAAACAAAGTTTTTGTAGATAACTTTGACCGGGACCCATCTCTCATATGGCAGTACTTTGGAAGTGCAAAGGGCTTTTTCAGGCAGTACCCAGGTGAGTGCGCCTTAGTTGACTACCCTAGTTTCAGTGAATGGTGTTGTGATTCTCTTCAGATTCCTACTGAATAGTTTTCTCCTTTCCCTTAGAAGAAAATGAAAGATTGGATCCTGTTGCCAGTGTACATAATAGGAGTAAAAAGGAGATGGCTGTGTGCGTGCAGGCGTGCGGGTGCATGCACATGCGTACACACACACACACACACACACACACACACACACACACACACACTGCACTGATAACAGAAAGTGTGTGTGGCTTCAGGATCTTTCTCCATAAATTAATTCATAGAGCAACCAATCAAAGCAAAGAACTGCCTATGAGATGTACCACACAAGAGCTTGGTTTCTTATTATTATTTCTGCTGTTGTTGCTATTATGATCATTATTTTCAAGTTGACTATTTGGGGTAAAATTAAATTCTGACTAAAAGGTGTAAGATATATAGAATTTAAACTTGGGTTCCCTGATTCCAGAGGTGGCTGACTCCTTGGAGTCAGAGGTTGAAAGTGCCAAACATGGCAGATGGTAACAGCCCTCTAGAGAAGCCTCCAACAACTCCCCCTAGTTAGTATGTCCCCAATATTCATCTACCATGCCCATATAACAGGTGTTCCTTTGGGGCCTTCTTGGGTATTTGCTTTGCAGTAGGATTTTAATTCTGGCTTGGCTTAAGTTTTAATTAAAAAAGGAAGTTTTAATTTTGCTTACAAGTTGTGAAAGCAGGACTTGAGGCTGCAATTGTTCCAGTATCACAGCTGTAGGAATTAACAAACTCAACCTAAAAGAAGGGGGAAACACACACACACACACACACACACACACACACACACACACACACACACACACACTCCACAATCTTGGAGCAATTAAAGAGGCTTTTATGTTTTCATTAAGTAAGACTAGGCACCTGGTGTCTTTCGACATTGCTGCACAGACACCATCAGCCTCCGCCTCGAGGAGCTGTATGCTCTGCACACAGCATCTGTGGCTTGAGACTTGCCTGCCGGGGCATCTGCCTCACCAGATTATTCAATGGTTCCCAAGGGCCCTGTGCAGCATGGTACACACACTTTCTTGTGGAGCTCACAGCTATTTAAGCAATAAGCATCCTATTATGGATAATGTTATAATAAACAGTGAACCATTAAAGTTTCAATGTCACCAAGCTGCAGTCTGACTTGATGTGCTCCATGAAGCAACCTTGGTACACATTGTTAAGGCTGGAACATGCAGGGCAAGCAAGCCCACCTAGCAGTTAACTGGATAGCTAGCCATGTGACTACGTGGCACTGGGATGAGAGTGGAAAAGATAAGTAGAAGCCACAAATCATCAATTGTCTCCACCAGCAAAAAGTCCTTAAAGTATAGTTGCAAGGACAGTGGAAAACAAAGGGATTCAGGGAGTCACCATGAAGGGCTTGCTTGGGTAATTGCGAGATAAATTGATAGATGAAGCTTCTGCTAGTCAGAGCACTTTAGTCAAAGTGCCTGCTGTTCTTTTGTGGTATTCTTGGCAGGATTCTGACTCCATAGAATGTGTGTCTTTCCTGCATTAATTAATACATGGGAAATATCTTCTGAAAATATTTAGTTGCCCTAAATAGTATCATTGTGACCCCTGGCTGTGGAATTGGTTCAAGACAATGCTCATCTCTTGTCCCCTGCTCATACCCTGAGGGGAAGCACAGGGTGGGTATTTTTACTTGAATATTTTCGTTTGCTTCTGTCCATTTTTCACCATGTTGTAAAAGTTCCAATTGGTACTAATGTACCTGACCTTAGGTGGGATGAGCTTGCCTTCATTCTCACAAGTGTATCAAGAGTCCTAGGATTATTACAAGCCTGAAGTGAGGCCTTTGGACTCACATGGCAAACTAGTTCCCCAGTCTGACCTTGAGAAGCTCTGTCTTGTAGCAAACACCTTTATGGGAACTTTGGGTTGCAAGTGACATGGATCCAGTGAAATGAAGTCTCAGCAAGAAACTCGAGTATACGCGAGTATACGCTCATGAAACTTGAAGAAGTCACTAGTGCTGTTTCAGAGATCTAGTGGGCACTTAGTGACAGCCTTGTTTCGCTGGCACATGATTACTTTAAAGTGAGGAACACTGTCTTCCACCTTGCAGGATTTCTCAGTGAGGAGCGTGGGGGTGTAGGGAGCATGTGCTCTAATAGCCTCTAACTGTGGGTGTGTGGGATATAGGACTTCTAAGCCACCTCTCGGGTAGTACTCAGTGACAGCAGCATCTCAGGCTTAGTACATCTTTTCCTATTAATGACTCCCCAGGCATCTGCATGCCCTGGCATTGTGGGTCCTTGTGATTTTTTTCTGTGTGTTGTCCCTCCATTGATAGCAATCCTTGGGCCATTCTAATTTGTCTCAAGTTGACCTGCACAGGGTCATCCTATTCTGTATCTATTTTTGTGCTGGTTTTGTATTCCTTGCTAGTTTTCCAGCAGATTGATCTGATAGGGACTTTTGGAAAACACTTCTGACAACAGTGTCTATGGGGATGCGGAGAGTTACAAGCCCACATGCAGCAAGAACTCCCGTTTCAAATCCACCTCCAGCCCCTTCTTAGAAGTTTTGAGAGAGTGCACGGCAGTAAGGACATCATAGGAAGAAGACTAACAGAGCCGTAGAGTGATGGTGGGTGACCTGCATTGTCTGTAGATATGCACAGGCACAAACAACACACACAATTAATGTAAGAAGCATCCACTGAGCCCCTTGACTGGGTCAGCACATTTACTAAAAATAAAAAATGAAAAAAGGATTGAAATCTGCCATTCTAACTATGCTTGACTTTCCACAATACAGTGTGCCAGATTAAGTTAGGAATAAATCACATTATGGCCCCTTATTGTGCTCTTTAAAGTAGATCCCAGTGCAGGTACCAGGATGGGAGAAGATGGTGTCACTGTGAGACACACAGTGCCAATCCCAGGCTGTCTGTAATGTTGTCTTACCCCAGACAGTTATTAGCATGGTGTAATCAGGGATGCTGGCCATTGTGAGTTGATAAAGAAAAGGAAGCCATCAGTGCTATACTCTGTATCAGGAATTTCAGCCATGAAAATAAATTTTCTGCTTTTCTTTCTTTTTTTTTTTCTTTAAAATCTGAAGTCTTCTAGCCATGAGCAGCACTGCTGGCCAGGAATTACGAAGTCCTAATTTGTTTTAAAGCAGTGATTCCTTTGTTTTTAAATGAATGAAAATTAATAGATTTATTTATGCATTAGATGTATATATATATGAATACAGGTCTCTTATATATGAACACATGTATACATGTGTCACAGTATGTGTAAGTCAGAGGACAGCTTGCCCTAGCTGCTTATCTCCTGCTATCACATTGGTTTTGGGGATTAAACTCACATTGTCAAGCTTTGCAGGACACCTTTACTTGCTAAGCCACCTTATTGGCCCTGAAACAAAAGATTATTCTTAAAATAATCAGATTTAGAAGAAGAATTCCACCCTTGGTTGTATCCTTGCTGGTTTCCAAACCAGGAGACTTAAGGATGCTTGATCAGATTTATATATGGGAAAAACTGTGTTGGCTTCAAGGCCCAGATTCAATCTTTATTTTGCAGGATAATTGGGTCGTTTCATTTCAGCATGGAAAGGCATGCCAAACGTCTGAGTTTTAAAACAGGAGCAAGGGAGGAAACAATTCTGAGGTGGATCAGATCACATGATTTCTCCCCAGCCCATGCTGTAGACATAACCTCACTGGGGTCTTGGGCCGGGACTGGGGCCAGACACTGCCTAGAGACCTTTGAATGATGCCAGCAGCTTCAGCACCTTGCGGGGCTATGAGAAATGGCCTGGGCTGTCTTTATTCAAAGCTGTGAAAGGAGCTAGAGTCACATCCTCTGCCCATGGACAGCATCTTGTCTCCATTTACTGCAGGTCTCTGGAAGGGCTGAGGCCAGAGGGTGCTTTCCAGAGCTGGGTAAAGAGCCAATGAGGAGCTCCTGGGTTGTGATTTTTCTCACCACATCTATCTGGTCAGCAAAACAGAGCATTCTTGATGTACTGCAAATAACCATTTGAAGTTGCAGGGTTTCTCATAAAACCCGTTTTTCTTCTAGGGATTAAATGGGAACCAGATGAGAATGGTGTCATTGCCTTTGACTGCAGGAACAGAAAATGGTAGGCAGTGCTTAAGCCTTTTAGTCAATTTTGAGAGACAATGTAGAGAGGCCAGAATTCATGTTTACTTAATTTCCCTCCATTTAGGTACATCCAGGCAGCGACTTCTCCAAAAGATGTCGTCATTTTAGTAGACGTCAGTGGCAGCATGAAAGGACTCCGCCTGACCATTGCCAAGCAAACGGTCTCCTCGATTCTGGACACTCTGGGTGATGATGATTTCTTCAACATCATCACAGTGAGTGTGCTGCTCTGTACTTCCTTTGCACTTTGGGTCATTTGCATCATTGCTGTTGGATATGTAGGGTCTGGGGACCAGGGGATGAAGGTTGGTTAGGCCCACATGTCAATCACTGAATCAGGGACAGTAGAGGGTCTTCTGGGGCTGAGGATGCTGTGGAATTCATTGCTTATTTAAGGGTAGTGAACAGCCTCTCCATCCTTTTGCTGGGATGTTGGGAAAGAGATATAGCAAAGCTGTCCTATGAACTGCCAGAATTTCTCACATGCTAATGAACTTTAAGCCAGGTCAACCCCACGTCCATGCTGGTGAGAGCAGGAAGATGAGATATTGAAAGATGGGGAATAGTCTGCTTTTCATAAATACAGCATCTTCCCTCTTTAGCACTCCAGGATGTAGGGCCCACCTTGGGCATATTCACTCAGAGAAGAGCTGAGATAAAGTGTCAATGAAACGTCAAGGGTCCAGAGACTGTCAGGTAGAGACCAGAGAGCAAGCCAAGACTGGGCAGTGACATAGACTTGCAAGAGATATCTATTGCATTGCAGTTTGTAATTATTTTAGTTCTGTGTCACTTTGATAGGATTATCATCATGTCCCTATGTCCCTCCCGCTTCAAAGACCTCTCTCTCTTTCAAAGATTGCAGTCACAAGGAGCTTTGTGCCCCTATGGTGCTCAACTGGGTACTTGGAAGTGGTGCGCAGGTGTGCTTTGCCATGTATGTCTGTTTGGGGCATCCTATGTTCTGTGTAGCAGGTGACCATGCAGGCAAGGTGGAAAGAAACACAGAGTCTGTGTCCTGGAGTTGGAACAGTGCTCGGGTCGTGATGCAGCTCTGTTGTGTGTGCTTTCCATACCTTTGGGACAGAGCGTGTTGTCATTGTGTCCTGTGTGATAGCAGCATCTGCAGACACAGGTCACTAACTTGTGTTCTCTATCTAGGTCAAGGTGCAAGTGTTTAAATGGCAAGGATGTCATTTGGGTAGTCTTATGCCATGTTTCTGACAAGACCTCCAGACTAGAAGGTGTAACCACAAAACAAAGGAAGCGACAACTGCAGGTTTCAAAGGGCCATTGAGACGTGGCAGCAAGATGGTTCAGAGAGTAAAAGTAATTGCTACCAAGCCTGAGTTAATCCCCAGAACTCATAAACTATCAACACAGCACAACACTGCCTTTTCTTTGGCATGGCTCATATATATACGCACACACATGCATTCATACAAATAAGCCCAATACCAATTTTAAAGCTCTGAAGAAAAGAAACCATCACCTAACTGGAGTACAGAGGTTATTTACCATGTATGCGCAGTCCCTAGGACAATGCCTGACAAACAGCAGGAGTTGAAATATCTGTGAGCTGAATAATAGTAACTACTGTCTCTAGCAGTAGTTCTCAACCTGTGGGTCTTGACTCCTTTGGAATTTCAATGACCCATTCACAGAGGTTGCCTAACACCACCAGAAAACACATGTATTTACATTAAGATTCATAACAGTTGCAAAATTAGTTATGAAGTAGCAATGAAGGTAATTGTATGGTTGAGAGTCAGCATAGCATGAGGAACTATATTAAAGGGTTGCAGCATTAGGAAGGTTGAGAAACACTGGTTTCTAGAGTACCCACTGTGTAAAGCCCACACCCATAGATCCCCAGTATCTCACTATGTTGACCTTTTGTCTCAGCTCTTTGCTCATGGCATGAAGGCAGAGTCACAGAGCAATGTAAGTCATGGTCTCAAACTGACAGTCAGAAGGCACACAGTGCAGCCATCAGGTCAGACTTGCGGTGATCCAGCTCTCCTGTGCAAAAGTGGAGAGGATGCAGAGGATGCAGCCAGAGTCATCAGCCATCTTACCATAAAGACACTGAGTTCAAAGCCTCACCCTTTGCAAAGAGGCTTTCTGATCAAGAGGACATTGGCTTTCTAATCAGGATTTCCCCTAGTTGCCAGCCTCCACCCGACTGTGTGCTCAGATCCTCACATATCCTGGAGCATTTACAGATAAGTAGCAGCAAATTCGAGACTATCTTTCCTATTAATCTTTAATTATGTCTCACAGAAGTATCAGAAATTCACAGAAGAAGGGAAGCTAACTAATTACACCTTACATCCTTTATCTGTCAGAATTTTTTGTTCAGTTAACACGACCAATCACGTGAAATAATCTATGTAAGTTCATTAAGATATACAGCATCAATGCAGTAATGAGGAGAGGGTAATTAAGATAATTAAAAGGAGACAGCCAGTTATTATGGAATAGTTGGAGGAAAATATTTGTCTTCACCCTAAATCATCGCCTTATAGAATAAAGTCCACTGGCAGTTACATTAGCCATCACCTTGCATCTGTCTATTAGTTTTCAGCATGGATTAAGACTATCTGCAGAGTAATTGTGATGACTAGAAACTGATTATTTTTACTTGAACCCTTATGATAGAACCATGCTCTCCATTCCACTAATGTGTAAATGAATGGATCGAATATAGTAGTGAATTCACATTAGAAGACAAATGCCAACTTTCTGTAGGAATTGCTTTTGAATGAAAAAAATCTGTAAATCTTTTTGAACAATTCAGATTTTTCATTCTTCCATTTGATATAATGATTTCAATTTTTCTATATATGCATCTACATGCTTAAAATTATATTATATTTTAGTATGTAAATATCTTTGAATGTCAGCTGGCAGCCTTCAGGAGTCTTTTCTAGTATGTGAGTCCTGGGGACTAACTCAGTCCTTCAGCTTAGCAGCAAATGCCTTTACCCACTGAGCCATCCTGCTGACCCAAGCCCTCATAATTTTTCTTCAAACAGGATCATATTCTACAGAATATCTAGTAATTTGTCTCTATTACCTTATTTTAATGAAATGTATTTGTCACATGTAGTTGACATTAGATGTTTACACAAGCCTCTTGGTTGGCTATAGATTTATGTTACTATTGTGCCATGAGGCCCTCTCATCTATTTGAGAGTGTCCCAGTGGATGAGCTCGCCATGACCTGGAATACACTGAAGATAATGTGTGCGTGATAATGAGGTTGGGTATGCATTTGATCAGATAGTATCAACACATGAAATTGCTACACTATAAAGTATTGCATCAGTCCTACCACAGTACCCACCACGTAGGGTGTAAGTTTGCATGCTTACTGACAATTGAAGGGCCCCGTCTATGCTACATTCAGAGGTGGCTCACTGTCACTTGCAGCCCCTGAGTTGTGTCTCCTGGCACTCAGTGCATCGCACTGGTTTTGTTTTATAGACTCTTATTTCCCTGCAGGAGCATTTCCTCTTGCTCCCATTTTGCACATGTGTCTTCATAATATGATGTGGGTTTTCCCCAATTCTCTTAAAAATGGTTGCTTGCTTGAGGGCACACCCAAGAACTAGAGGTTGCAAGTGCATACATGAAGGGTCTTGCACCTCCATGCAGAATGCCCTGCATGTATGAGTGGGTTATTCTTGCAGAATCCTGCTGCCCAAGAGGACACCCCCTTGGCAGCCTTTTCTGTATGGCCAACCTTCCTTTGCTTGTCAGGTAGATGTTTGAGGAGAAATATTGGAGAAAGCCAAGAATAGACTCCTTATTTCTATGCTGGAAGTCTGCATGCACTGTAGGGTTTTGTTTAGGTAAATCTAACTTATCATTGCCTTTGATTTTCAGTGTCATGGTGCAGGAAGGCAGGGGGATATTAAAATAATAGGAAATATGTTTCATGGCCATTTGAATCAGCTTTATTAAGTTCATTGTCAAGTGTAACTTAAGTATTATATTGAAAATCTCATGATCTGGGTCTTTCCAGAGAATAAACATGAAAGGATAAATAAACATTGTTTTATCTTTGATGGGCAAGATATTGAAAAATCTATCTAGAGCTAATGAATTAACTGCTGGAATTTATAAAGCACAGGTGAAATAGAGAGGTTTTTTGCAGTTGGAGTTAAAATTTGAGGTAAATTATGACACAGAAAGAGCCTATTTTTTTCTCATTACTTTGAAGTCTCTCTCCAAGCCATGCATTAAATGAACAACATTATCATAAAAATGAGGATGCTAATTTGATCTGCTTCTGGAAGTTGAGAAATTATTTTACAGAAGCCTAGGTCAGGTATTAAGCTAACGCCACATTCACTGGGCTGATATTATAAAATCAATTTAAAGGCCTCCTTCAGGCCAGGTTTGTGCAAAATGGTATGGAAGAGGGAATCATTTGCTGGTTCATCCTAGAAAATTCTGGTACATACTCTGTTTTTTAATTCACAGTTTGTTTTGTTTTATTTCTGAGAACTAATTCTCCAGCACTCTGCCTGCTGTGACCCTGCTCTCCAGAGCAGTCACTGCTGTAGTTTGGCAGGAGTTAGTGTCTGCTGCCCTTGTTCATTGGGGCTCTACTGCCAGTTATAGCCAGTTGTGTCTCTAATTTCAGAAGATACTTTTGTAAGCTAGAAGATCCTAGAATACCATGTGTTGGTGAAAATATTCTTGTTTTCTTGGTTTCCTTCCATGCTTCCTACATTTTCATCCTGAAGATCATTTAATTAAAACTAAAGCAGCAAAACTGTTAATGTTGTTTAATTGAGTCTCCTTTGCATCAGCTTCCTGAGATGTAGCAACGGGCCTTCCTCCATTGCTTCCATGAGCGAGCCAGCATTTTAAAATTATGGGTGTTGATAGAATTCCAGGGTCTCTAGGACATACCCGCTTATTTATTATTTGCCTGTCAATCTGTTCTTAGGAAATGTATAGACATTCCATTTTTAATTTTATACGTCAGCTTATCCTCAGCTTTGTGTCATTAGTGAGTTTCCCTGCAGTGTTGCTTCTTTGCCTGTTTCTGTTATTGTGATCAGTGGGTCTAATAAACATGGCTGTGTGCTCTGTGTTAGCGGCTGAGCTTCTGTAGGTGACAGCATCTGCCTCATCTCCCCTGAGGTTGTGTGTGGCTGTCTGATGGAGAAGCCCAGGAACAAAGGCTCATGGGGCAGTGAGGCTAACACCTTGTGGAAGGGAGCCTGGCAGGGAAAAAGATAGAGCATGCAAGCCATGGGAGACTCAGTGACAGCATCTTATAAGGTGATGACTGGGCAGGTATTGAAAGTGATGCAGACTTTAGGCCTAAGCCACGGGTTGGGTCTAGGATGGAAGAAGAAAGGGTTTACTGAGAAGGCAAGCACCATTTTCAGGTTGTGAACCCCCCAACACACACTTCAGGAGAAATTGACTGTATCTGGAGCTTATTAGGATGAGGTAGGACATGGGGGAAACAGGGCCAGACTGGTGCTGGGGGAAAGAATCAGATTGCATTGAGAGAGTCAGGCCATATTGCACAAATCCAGTCAGCTATGTGCATAGCATTATGTGCAGTTTCATCTTGCAGGGTGATACTGGGAACCTTCCTGCAAGCCCCTCCCCTCTTACTGGGTCTTCCCTCATCCCAGTGTCTAGGCAACTGATAGTCTATCCCATCAAGTCTGAAAGATGTATTGGTCTCTTCCATCAAGTTGGGCAAGCTGGCTGTTGGCCAGCCCTCAGGGCGTGGTATGCACATGCTGACAGAGGGTATGATTCCTACTGCATGGCCATCTCCTCATTCTCGGGTTCTCTCCAAGAGTGTTCTAGCCATTCAAGGACTGACTTGAATGGCTTCCCAATAGCCTTGTTTCTGAGAACTGTACTGTGCCTGTGAATGAGGAGATGGGAAATGCTTACAGAGATTGAACAGCAGGAAGGAGACACATGGTGATATGCTTGTGTACCTGGCCATGCATTTGGTGGTCTATTGAGAGAGGGACATAATCTCTCAACGAGAGAGAGAGCAGTGTTAAGACATAGTCTAATGAAGACCATGGTGGCCTGATTTGAGTTCAGAAGGGCCGGTGTGAGAGATAAGCACTTTTACCATGAAAAAGAGAAGCAGAGATATGAATATGTTCTTTTACAAGGAAAGGGCAAGAAAAACTATTTATCATCACTCAGTGTTGATGGTCATGAGCAGACTAAACCAGTGTTCACATGCTTGCACATATATGAGCAGACTGAACCAGTGTTCACATGCCCGGCACATAGTAGGCTAGTGGTTAACATTGAGTGAGTAACTGGGGTAATGAAGACTTCCGTGGTAGACACCTTCCTGGGAGGGATCTGGCAACACCTTTTCTCCTAGATTTTAGAGACATGGGTTGCTGGGTGGGCTCAAGAGTGTGGTGTGGGGTGTGGAGTAGAACCCCAGGTTCTAGTGGAGTATCTTTATCTCCCACAAATGTATATGAAGTGTTCTTCAGGAGAAACCAAGAGGTCATGGCCCCTGCTCCCAAGAGCAGCCCTGTCCCACTACCAGCCCCCTCCCTTCTTTATCCCATCTGTCAGTCTGTCACTGCACATTGCATTCCTGAGCCTACCTCCTGTCTCTTCTGCACACTAAGCATGCACAGTTGGTGGCCTCCCTATTCTTCCTTCAGGCCAGCACTGGAGCATACTCATTCATCCTCACAAAGAGCCTCTGGCAGGGGTAGTGACTCCAGGTTTCTCCAACCCCGACCCTGTACCTTATGGAGCTGCAAAGCCTTGGTCACGCAACCCAGCTTGTCTGTGGAGAAACCAGGGACTATTTGTGTGAACCCAAAGAGGAAGCCACAAGGAAATATAAATGGAGGAGAAAGCTTACAGTGACCGAGACCAGTGGGTCATGGCTGTAAGCTCTTACAGTGGTTGTAGCCCTTTGCCCATTCCCACAGCTCCTCTTCAGATTTTTCTGTCTGACCAAGAGAACTCCCCCAGCATCTGCAGGAAGGACTTGGTACTTTGGTGGGAGGGTGTGGCTGAAGGCCTCTAGGGTGGAGTGCTGGTCACAGTAGGAGCTGAAAGCAGAGTACAGAAGAAATTGCACTTATGAGGGTGAATGGTGGCATCTTCTTTCTCCTGAGGATACTGACATCAGCTTGGCCAAGTAGGAATGAGAGTTACTCATGGGCTATTATGCCCTAAGGGTAGCAGTGACTACATCTTTGGTTATACACTAATGTAACCATCTAACACCATTGATTCAGAACACAGAAATCTGGGGAATACTAGACCTGGGGAAACAGCTGCTGCTAAGGCATAAGGACCTGATTTCAGAGCCCCAAAATGTGAGACCTAGGCACATAGCTTGCAAGTGTCTGTAACCCCCATGCTACTAGAGGGAGGGAGAAAGGCAGATCCCTTGAACTCATGGGCTAGCCAGTCTAACCAATCACTGATCTCCAAGTTCAGTAAGAGACTGTCTAAATGAGTGGAGTGACAGAGGAAGATACCTGTGGCCTCTGCAGGCATGCACACACATGTATACATATATACACATCCACCAGAACTTATCCATATATATCCCTCACATACACACACATACACAATAAAAACAGCAAAGACATCCAGAGAACATCTGTAAACATGTACCAGTAGAAAGGTGGCCAAATGGGGGACCTGCTGGGGCTGAAGAGACCATCCATTGGCAGGGCATCCTCTGCAACCCTTGGGAGTTTGATGAGCTTGTGTGCCCAGTGGGCTTTCTTGTTTCAGCTGCTGGGCTTGTAGCACTATTCTCAACACATGGCCATCTCTACTCTGCACAGTGATAAAGACCAGATTGCTGGGCCCAGCTCAGTCCTGATGTCGTCAGGGGAAATTAGAAAACTGCAAGCTTGGATGATGCCATTAACAAGCTGGCTGGGGTTCAGAAGAGTGGATTTCTCTACTGTGGGTACAGTGTGTGCAGTGACAGTGACCCTGGTTCTGATTACTGCACATGTACCTCCCTGATGAGGACAAACTTTCCTGGTCTTCTTTGCTTTTAAACTCCCCACTGCAGCCCCCTCCTCTAGCATCTGCTGGCCTCTGTATTAGCAGAATGTATTCATTGAGATGTGTCACCTCCCTACATCTCTGCAGGTCCACTTGATGGTTACCATAGATGAGTAGGTGTAAGGATGCAGGATCTGTGAGGTTTAGCCCCACGCTGTACATAGCAGCAGAGGACTTGGTACCAGCTGTCCTAACGCTGATCTTGGACTCTGCAACCATAGGAGCTGCCTTTAAAAGTGTGTTTTAGGAAGAGTATTGGTTAATTTTTTTAATTACCTGGAAAATGGGTTAAGAGCAAGAACAAGGGTGAGAAGATAGCTCAGTTGGCAACATGCTTGTCCTGTGAGCCCTGGGACCTGAGTTCAAATTCCCAGAATCCACACAAAACCAGGTATGGCATCACACTTCTGTTTTCCTAAGCCTCTATGGACAGATGGACAGTAGAGACAAGACACTCTCCACACATTCCTGTGCCATATAAAGCAGGGTATGAAGTGGTGAATCACAGGATCTCAATCTAGACTTTAAAAAGTCAGGACCAACATGCAAGCAAGGTTGTCTGATATCTACACGTGACATGTATGTGTACCCATAACAACACACACACACACACACACACACACACACACACACACACACACACACACACAATCTTAAAAAACAAGAACCAAATTGGGACCCTTAAGAGGTCTGAATTACAGAATAGCTGAATAAAGATTCAAAGGTTGCTTCAAAATATACATATCTTTCTGAGCTTTTTTTGTTAGTATCTAATACAGCATAGCTGGATAACTGTGATTGGATAAGACTACTTATGCTGCAAGGATATTGTTGCCATGAACTAAGTCGGTCATCAGCAAGAAAGGAAAAGGGGAAGGGAATGGCTGTCTCCCCAGCAGCTTCCAGTATCCCTGCAAATGCAAGAGAACCTTGGTGAAGACCTTCAAGTTGATCTGTGTAGGTGCCTCCTGAATCCCGAGGTGACTTCCCTTAAGGGGATCAAATGCCACACCCTGTTCCTCAGCAGCTAACTTCACCATAACAAACATCTATTTTTAATATTTATTTAGCATAACAAAGATATGCACAATACACATACATCTCTAAGAACCATTACAAAATAAGCACATTTGTTTAATATGCTGACCATCTCCAGATAGAGAGCATTGCCACAGGCCCCCAGGAATCCAATACAGAAGCAATCTCTGCCACTACCGCCTTCAGCAGAGACATGCACTAAGAGAGGTTGTCCAGCAAACAGAACTAATCCCTGGTTAGACCCCACACTTGGTGGTAGGGGGTGGGGGTGATACGCATCCATCCATATTTTCTCAGTACTTCATGGGACAAATGAAAATTTCAAGATGAAGCAAGGGACAAAGATGACCCTGGTGGAAAGTAGAGGAGCCTGGTAGGGGATGGTATGGAGGACTTTGAAATCCTAACCAAGTGGCTGTGAGGATACAAACCTGGATACTTCTGCCTACTTACTCACTGATGTCTTCTGCAGCTTGTTCTCCCCATTTCTCCTGTCTACAAAAGGTGAGCTATTGGAAATACTTGAGGCTGAGTCAAACTACAAAGGAAGCTTATCTTGAATTTGGACAAAGGGAAGGCTCCATAGCAACAAGCTGCTCAGAGTAGCACCACCCTGGTCCACCCCTTAGACAGCTTCCCTGGATGTTCTGCTGATGCATCCACTCACCATGGTATCAGGGGCAGGTATAACCTTGCAAGTATCCACAGTGAGTGCCCCAAGTTCATTTTGTATTTCACTGTGTGGCTCACTTGGCCTTCCCCTGGTGCTCGCTGATCACAGCCAAATCCTCAGCCAGATTTTGTTCTAGAGTGGATTTGAGAGATGCTTCTAGTCTCTTTCCTCAGGAGAGCTCTGGATTTATGTGGCTGTTAAATTGGAAACGCCACGGTGCTTTCACTGAATAAATGAATTTTGGCACCTTCTGTGGGCTTAGCAGTTCAGGGCAACAATATGTCTTCTGTACAATTGGTCTCAGCCAATCACAGTCTCAGGTGATCAGGCAGAGTAACTAAGGGTGGGGCTTCCCTGTGAGCTGGGTGCTTCAGATGAAAGAAACTAGACATTATGTGGAATACACAGGAAAGAGGGTTGATAATGCCCCCCCGGGCACCTTCGGGTCCTTCCCAGTGGGTATGCGACTGAACCAACCCAGAGGATGAGCATAGGTCAGCCAGGGAAAGCAGAAGTCAGGCGGTGGACCTCCTGGCATAGTTCTCAGTGGTGGAGGTCAGAAGGAAAAGATAAGACATGCGAGAAGCAGAATATAGGCTGATAAGAACATACCTTTGTTGTGGATTGGGGAGTGAAGATACTTGAGTGGTCAACCAGAACCCATCAAAGCCCTTAAGTGACATATCCTGGATTGCTGGGGACCTAAAGTATTGGAGAGGATAGATATTTGCAGAGCTATATAGATGGTACTACTCTACAAGGAATATTGCCAGAAGCCCCCCCACCAACCTTTCCAGGGCTACTGAGAATATCAAGGCCACTCCTTTCCTGCATTATGTCCCCTCATGGATGTGACCAACACAGGAATCTGTTGGTTCTCTAAAGCTGAGGCTGGAGCTGGACCGGGACCACCCAATCTGTCTGTTCCACCATCTGTCGGGCACACCTGTGTGAGCTCCTGTCTGCCAAGTCACTATTGAAGGATGAGAGGTAGCAGCAGACACCATGTTGTACTCCAGCATGGGTTCTTCGGGTTTCTCCAAACAAGTTTGTCTTTAGCATTTTATTGCAATTGACTGAGTGAAGTGAGCCTGTAATTATGCTGACTTCCTGTGTGATTGTGCAGCCTTTGACTGTTAACTCGCACCCTTTGGGTTCTTAATGCTTTCCTCTTTATTGTTTCTACCCTCTGCAGTATAACGAGGAGCTTCACTATGTGGAACCTTGTCTGAATGGAACCCTGGTGCAAGCTGACAGGACCAACAAGGAGGTAGGGACTGCCTCTAGGCAGGAAACACCAGGGGCCTGGGAATACCCCTGTCTCTGCTACTGCGATTGTTCATAGTTCTATCTTAATTCTTAAGATTTCATTAAATGTAACATGTATTCATTGTGGCCGTGGCAGGTTGTGGAATGTTTACTAAGGAGCACATATAAAATCATGATGGCAAAATAATTATACTTTATTCAGCTACCTGCTACTTGTTTTCCCCTTACCATAGTGGATCTTGTGTGTGTTTAATGTCTCTGTTGGCACCACAGAAAGAATATGGTTTTTAATGAGATCTCAAGAAAAATTGAATCCACTTCTTATTTCTCTGTTCTCACATGTTACAAAGGATTGAAGCATCATTGGGGTACCTTTTAGGATAACTTGTCTTCAATAGAGTGTAAGCCTCACAATAGAGGACTGATCAGTGGATTGCTATATCCTAAATGTTCCAAGAATGAAATGATTCATCCATAAGTACTGTGGAATATAATGAAGGTGTATTGAAGGAAAACTTTAGGAAATGTGATTAAAATTTGAACCTTCTAGAAATTTTCTTATAACAGCCTTCTATGATGCTATATCATTTTCCTTCTGGGAACTTTTAGCTTTACCAATCCAACTGTCACACCTCCACCTTTCCCCTTCTATAGCAACTATGCCAAGTCAGACCAGTAAAGGTCTAGCTGCAGCCTTGTCATACCTCACAAGACTCATGGATGGCATTGCCTGTGTTCTTTTACTTGACTCATCACAAAGAACTTCTTTTCTTCTGGAGAGCAGACCCCCATGAGGGGACAGAGGGTAGTAGTGGTCAAGGTGGGCTTCTGTGCTACAGAGAAAAGCCCCAGCCCTTGTGGAGAGAGAGATTGGCATTGCCCTAGAGACAGGCAGGGCTTAGAAATCTCTGAGGGAGAGAGCCACAAGAGACCAGGAGAGATTCATTCTGGCTGACACACACAAGAACAAATAGCTGAGCTTCAGACTGGGGGGCAAAGAACCACACAGACATGCATGCACATGTGTGTGCGTGCACACACACACACACACACACACACACACACACACACACACACACGTACTCACACACAAAACACCTTCATTTTTACAAGCAAGAAATAAGAACAGAGTAGTGCTCCTTGAGGATGTTCATTCGTGGGAAACAACAAGCCTACACTTTCCCTTTGTCTGCTGCCTGGATGAGGGGTCCACCCTTTTCTGAAGCTTGTCTCAAACAGATACCAGCGGATAAAGTCTCCAATTTTGAAGAGAAAGATGATTAAATGATCAAAGAATGGAGAGCATTGTGAAGTATCAAGCCTTATATACAAAACAAGGACTGGGTGAAGGAATGGGCTAGGAATTTGTTTGAAACTGTCTTTGAATATATTGTTATATATTGAAAATATTGTTATAAAATATATTGAACATATTGTTATAAAAATACGAAAACAAGAGTCCTTCTGAATATAAAAAATATGGATCCAGCTGTCTGATTCTGTAGTGTGGAAGAGCCATGTATCAATCAGGCTGCCTTCCTGAGGACCCTGGAACTCTGTGCATAACTCCAGTGAACAAGTGAAGGAAGAAACTAAAGAGATCAGGAGAAAGTGAACTGGTCAGGGGCTGTCAGACTGGAAAATATGGAGGTGATATTTTTACCTGATTTCCTTATTGAGCACTATTATTCTGAGAGTGAACATCCAAACTCAAATCAGCAATAGAAACTCCAGAAACCTCCTAGAAACTCCATTTCTGTTAGTAGTAAGACCACTGAAAACCTTTGTCATAGCAGCTTTTCTACTCCAGTCAAACAGAAAGACAGAAAGTCATTTTTTTCTGGAGAGAGAGAGAGAGAGAGAGAGAGAGAGAGAGAGAGAGAGAGAGAGAGAGAGAGATCGAACCAAGAGACCCATAAAATGCATAATGTTCAGAATGTTCTCCTCCCCCCAAAAAAAAGAAACATGCAAAAAAAAACCCAAACAACCAACTAAAACCCCAACAAATTCCCATGTCATCTCAAGAACCAAAAAGCCATAACATGGATGAGAAATGATAATGGACAGAAGCCTGTGGTGACACAAATCAAATGTTGGAATTGCAAAGATGTTTCTACTAACAAACGGAAATTCTCCTGAAAGAAATCAGACTATCTAAGCAAAGAAGGAGAGCTACAAAATAGAGTGGAGTGGGAACTGGGAAAGAGAAAAGTGCCTGTAATTTATACTGCCAGAGAAACTAGCATACAAGGAGGATTCTAAGGGATTCATACAAGGTCCCTGTCAGAAGGGGAAAGGGACAAGATCTCCTGAGCATATGGGGAGTTGGGGCGGCAGAGAGTGGAGAGGGAGCTAGGAGAAAGAGAAGGGGAGGAGAGGAAAGCATGTAGGACTAGGAAGATTGAAGAGAGAGAGAGAGAGAGAGAGAGAGAGAGAGAGAGAGAGAGAGAGAGAGAGAGACAGAGAGACAGAGAGACAGAGAGAGAGAGAGACAGAGAGAGAGAGAGAGAGAGAGAGAGACAGAGAGAGAGCGAGAGAGAGAGAGCAAGAGAGAGAGAGAGAGATAGAGAGAGAGAGAGAGAGAGAGAGCATAAAAGAGGGAGCCATTATAGATTTGAAGAGAAAACTGAATCTAGAGAAATATCCAGAGACCTATAAGACGGACCCTAACTAACAATTTGAGCAATAGTGGAAAGGCTACCATAAATGCCCTTCCCTGATAATGAGATTGATGACTAACTTATCCACCACCATAGAGCCCTCATCTAGTAGCTGATGGAAACAGAAGCAAACACCCAGGACTAAACACAGAGCCAAACTGGAATCCAGATGCAGAGGGACAAGACCAGGCTACAGAAACCCACAGAGACAGCTGACCTGAACAAGGGGGAGCTAATGGACCCCCCAGACTGATAGCTGGAAATCCAGCATGGGACTGACTCAGACCCCCTGAACATGGGTCTCAGCTGGAAGGCCTGGGCAGTCTAAGGGACCTTGGACAGTGGAACCAGGATGTATCCCTGGTGTACAAAAGGACTTTGGGGGCACATCTCCCGTGGAGGGATACTTCCTTAACCTAGAGACAGGAGAGAAGTGAATTTCAGCATGAATTGATGGAGACATTTCAGTCTTAGCAACAGGGAAAGTAGACTGAAACAAAATAAACAAGAGTCCTGGAGACAGGTCAGACCATAGCAAAAGAGCCAGCATCCATACTATCACAGTTCTAGGAGAGAAAATAGAATGGGACTGAACATATGTTTATATTGGCTGAAAAAATCTCTCCACCTAATAAAAGAAATAGCTCATATATTCAGAGGCTGTGTGAAAAAAAACCCAAATAGGATAAGCCCAGGTAAATCTGTGTCAAGGTATGTCATAAATATAGTTAGAAAAATACCTTTTAAACAACTAGAGAGAAAGGATATATTGCTTGCATGAAATACCAATGTGAGTGATAGCAGATTTCCCATGAAATCTGGGGGGAGGAGCAGAAAGAACAATAGCACTTTCAAATACTAAATGCAAAAATTATCAAGTGGAGCTTGCAAAATAGAAGAGAAGGAAGCATGGAGAAATAATATAATAATAACAAACAGAAAACAATTAATTCTGAAAATAAAAGTAAACAATAAAACTCAAAACGTCCTCCTTTAAAAAGAGTAAGTTAAAATTAATAAATCTCTAGCAAAACCAAAACTAAAAGAGAGGAGACAATCGGAAGTGTTGGAATGAAACAAGACAGATCAGTACTGACCCTGAAAACATTTAAAAAGACAGTAAAGGAACATTACGGAATCGAGCTAATAAAAATAGATAGCTTAAATCATTCTGTAACTATTAGGAAAAACTTAATTTATAATTTAAAAGCCCTTCCCTCAAAGAAATTTCTAAGTCCAGATGGTTTCCTTAGCAACTGGTATCAAACACTTTAGAGAGAAGGATCAATACCATTTTTACATAATATCATTTAAAAAATAGAAAAGTTATAATGTAGTTTCATCTCTGTTGTTGTGATGAAACATTCTGACCAAAAGCAGCTTAGGGGAAGAAATTACTTATTTTGGCTTAAAGATTACCTTCTATTGAGAGAAGTCAGGGAAGAAACTTGGATTAGAAAGCATGAAGGGATACTGCTTGGTAGCTCACTACAGATCCATGTTAACTCAGGACTACCTGCCCAGGGAATGCTTCCAACTCACAGTGTGTTGGACCCTCCTACATCATTTAACAATCAAGACAGTGCCCCACAGTCATGCCCATAGGGCAATGTGATTTAGGCAAGTCCTAAACTGATACTTCCTTTTCAGAGGACTCTAGACTATGTCAAATTGACTGTTAACGTCAAATGAGACATATACAGAGACTAGCCTTACCTTTTGGGGGCAGGATTTCTCTGATAAAACAAATAACTGTAGAACAAAAGAACAAATAACACACCACCCAAGTAGGCTTGTCTCTGCATATGCAAGGCTGTTTCAACATCAGTGTCAGATCAATCAATGTAACCTACCATGCTAACAGGCTAAAGATTAGAAGATATGTTAGCCTAGCATGTAACTAG
This sequence comes from Cricetiscus sungorus, assembly GCA_030556225.1. Taxonomy (NCBI): domain Eukaryota; kingdom Metazoa; phylum Chordata; class Mammalia; order Rodentia; family Cricetidae; genus Cricetiscus; species Cricetiscus sungorus. The sequence continues at coordinate 4,137,044 of JANBXA010000260.1, forward strand.
GAAAAGCATCTGGTCAAAAAACTAAGACCCATTTGTGTTTTTTAAAATATAATATGCCAGTAAAGTGAGATGAGCTATAATTTTATCATGTTTAAAAACTAGTTATAAAATCTTCAGATAACAATGACCTGGGTGAAAGTTTGACAGCTTGACTTTGTTAAACACTTTATTTGATGTGTATAGGTGTTTTGTCTGCATTTATTTCTGGGCACCACATATGTGCCTTGAGGTCCTCAGAGGGCAGAAGAGGGTATCAGATTTGTTGGAGTTAGAGTTATAGAGGATTTTGAGCCACCACGTGGGTCCTGAGAAATGAACCCAGTCTCTAGAAGAGCAAAGGTGAAGATTCAGGATCTAGGGCTAGGCAGAGTTTGCAGACTTGGCATGGCAGAAGCTCTTTAGTCATGTTAGGAAAGTACTGATTGTAGTTTACCTTATAATGGCAAAAGGCTTCTTGACATTTTGAGAACAGTCTCAGAAGACGAAGTCTTTAGTTCCCATTATTATCTTAAGATATATTACAATAGGGGTGAGCTGTGCCAGTCAATTCGACCAGGTTTCTGTTTTTGCCATCGGTTCGGTGTGGGCCATGTTCATGCATAGTAGCCTTTGTCAGCGAGTAACACAGAGCATTCATGAAAAACTAAGAGTAGATTTTCATATACTCACTTAACAGTGGGGTCCTAGGGATGCGGTACTGTACCCTAAGCCTCAGACCTAGTGTCTGGAGTCAGACCCTCTCCCTGGCTCTGTCCCTGTGCTTTTTCACACGGTTCTGATAGGTCAGGGACCCCATCACAGGGCTGGAGATGGAGTGGCCAGACAGCAGACCCTCAAGTTGCAGGTGAGAGATAGGCCTGTGTTGGACAGATATGCCTACGTTTACAGGAAAAACACTGAGCATGAGTTTAGGGCTAAGGGTGCACGGTTCCTAGAAATGTGGATGAGTGAACAGGCACACGAGACACTTGAAAATGGACCTACCTAGGGTTTCTGTTTGTTTGTTTTGGGTTCTTTTTTGTTGTTTTATGGAAAACATTGACCATAAGAGCTTAGAATTCTTTATGGTTTTGCTCTGCTTATTATCATGTGTTACACAAAATGGTGAAAATGTAGTACATTTAAATACAATCAAGATAATCAAAGTGTGACGGGCAGGGGGGGTGAAACCGGCTGGTTTCAGACTGGCATTTCTCCCTAGTCATTTCTGATCTCTTGATGGCAGCTTTGAACTTTTTCCCTGTTCTTCTCATATGGGTAATGGAGCATTGTCACCTGCCATGTCACCTGTGTAAAACTGGTAGTGTGAGCATCAGGGGCAGTTAATTGATTTTGACCAGCATGTTCAGATGGCTTTGGGAATGTTCACGTGCCTCCTGACAAATTCTAGGGACAGTGGGATATCTGAAACTGTATCTACCCTCCCTGTCCCCCACATGCTCACTTCTCATCACATAGCTGTTTTCCTGGTGGCCTCTGAAGGTTCAGCTACCCAAAAGGACATGAAGAGCTGCTCCCAGGTCACATCTAGGATTATATCCTGAAAATCAGAACACAATCATTTAAATCAAATCAGCATTTGATAGAACTACTTTTTAAAAAGTGAGAAAAGGAATGTGGGATCTTAGTGGGTCTTAAAACGAGGCAAGAGGAGGATGGGAATGTTGGCCAGCTTTGATCAAAACTGGCTTCCCGTGATTTTTGCATAAAATAAATAGCCGACAGCTCGCCATCCCTGGACGGGGGTCTGGAAGTTCTCTTAAGTGGTTGGTTTTGTCTTCTAAAGGTGTGGTTTTCTGTCTGGAGAGCATTTGGCTTTGCTGTTTTATATTCTAAATAACTGACGGGTGTTTTCTTTAAGGAAAAAGAAACCATGACAAATTGGGTGAGTCTGGAGTTCAAATATAGAATTCAAACAAGGAAATTCACATTGTAATCTACTTCAGACCTTCTGAACCATTCGTCAGACCTTGAAATGAACCTCCCGTGGTCTCTGTGGGGAGCAGAGTGGGGATAGAAAGGAGGAAGGAGGGTGATATGGTTTTTCTCTGGTTTTATAATGAAGATGTCCTGAAATCCACTAAATTTCATGGTTCTGTTTAAGATTCATTTGTGAATTGGCTGTTGCAAAATCAGCCGATCTTAGAGACCCACGTGACTCTCATCTTTTTGGCAGCTCTCCTCTTTTCCCCTGGCATCATGAGACACCAGAGATCCTTGAACTAACAAAAAGACCCAGCAGAATTACTGGGATTTCCATGGGACTATTTCTTCCAGTTAGAGCTAGGTTGAACGGGACAGACAGGGCCTAAGTAGCTTTTCTGCATATAAATAAATGTCGCCGGCAAAAATACAAAAGGAGATAAAGTTTGTTGAGGGAACAAATGATAATTCACTTTTATTAAAAACTAGTAAAAGTATAAGAATTGCACTGCTTTTAAACATCATGAGTACCTAGAGAGATCACTTAAATAGAAAAAATTAGGGACAATTTTTGTACAGTTGTATAGGAAGTTTAGATCAGATCATTTAATGTTAAATGTACATAATATAATTAAAATTGCTACAAACAGGAATAAAATACACACACAGAGGAGAAAGAGGTGGGAAGGGAGAGAGACAGAGAGTAAGTGTATATCTCACAGTTAACTACTATTGTGATACAGTAGTTTCTTTTTTGCTTGTTCTAAACTGCAAGGAAGGGAGAGAAAGAGAAAGAAAAGGGAGGAATGAAGAAAAAAGTTCTAGAGGCCTATCTGGTATATTTCTGCATTGTTAGAGTGTCTTTACATTGAGCATATCATACTTGTGCAATTGGGAATCAAGTCATACAAAGATTTAAAACAAACTATTTTTGTAGAACAGTGAATACTAACCCATTCACTTCCCTACAGTTCTAAGGGCAGTTTCTAATTTCTAAACAGACTGTATTTTTCTAATGGGGCAATGTTCGCTTGTCACAGTCAAGAGGTCACATAGTATTAGGTCCACATTACTCTGTTACTTGGAATGACTTAAGATCAGTGGTACAAATGATCCATAATACACACAAAGCCCTAGTTCCCATGAGGCAGCTTTTCAAGAAGCTACAAAAGCCATCTAGGGGCTATTTGTGTGAGAGACTATTCTTGGAAGTTCTCCAAGTATTACCTTTTAATATATAATTATCTGTGTCTATGCATTTGATCAATTCACTCATTTAAAATTAGCCAAAGTGCTATTAGGGTCTATCTATGTTAGGCTGTGTATGTCAACATATAGTATGGGCAGTTTTCTTTATCTCTACCACTGGAGTAAATGTGAATTTTGGTGTGAATCTAGATTAGATACCAGAAAACTTCTTGTTAAAGCCTGCATGGTAAGTATTTTGGTTTGGGGGGGGGCACAGAATCTCTGCTAACAGCAGACATGGACAATATGTAATGAATTGTCTTGGCTGTGTTTCAATAAAGCTATGGTCCCCATCAGCTGGACCATAGACAAACATGGCCCATGAGTGATAGTTTGCCCATCATTGGTGTAAATTGTAAATGAGACTAGAAGAAAATGTTACTAAATGCAGATTTTTGCATAACTCAGAGCCAACCCTTTCTACATAGAGTACATGGAAGCCAGTAGCCTCCTTTCAATTCAACCCTTAGCAAATGAGGGTTTAGGGAGATTTCTATCTTGGGTGGACTTTCTTATTTAAGTAGACTCACCACTTAATTGATTTCCTAATTTCCCTGTTTATCTGTATTTAGCTGGAAGGCAAAAAATAAGGATATGCATTGTACATAGAAATATGTACATGAAATAGTAATATATAGCATTATATTGTTCCTTAGTAGGTAGAAACATGTCTGATTCTCATGATTGCTATTATCATTATTACCAGTGTATACAACAGGAGTTCTAGTACCCAGTATATTTGGTCTGCTGATCAGACAGATGACTGAAACGTGGAGGTGCTAGATAACTTGTGCAGCTAACACAGTGTAAATACATAACCACACCAGTCATCTACATCTTAAGAAGCCCAATATTAGCCACCCAGTGCCTTGCTGAACAGGCAGAATTATCTTTCTTACACATATTATTTCATTCTCCTAAAGTCTTGCCTTGCAGGGAAGTCAAGCCCAGTTCTGAATTATGGGTTATGGGTAAACCATTTAACATGATTGAACATGATGTGATGGGTGGTGTTCAGTTGGATATTCTTACAGAGCTGTGGCATCCACCCCGGTAAGGCAGAGTGCAACTGTGTGAACATGAAGAAGGGTGTGACATTCGCTCACCACTTCCACCCCTGTGGGAATCCACTGAGCCCTTTATTTTGATATCTCTGTCTGAATGTGGACAGGTTTACTGTAAGTCAGTCTCTGTCTGTCTGTCTGTGTCTCTGTCTCTGTCTCTGTCTCTGTCTCTCTCTCTCTCTCTCTCTCTCTGTGTGTGTGTGTGTGTGTGTGTGTGTGTGTGTGTGTGTGTTGTTGTCTGTCTGTCTGTCTGTCTGTCTTATTGCTACCTGGCTATGAACTGGTGAGATTTCTAGTCAAGGAGGGACTATGGCACTGTGGATACTACTCTTTATAAACTCTATTCTCTGGTCTCCGTGCTTCCGTGGACAGTGACCTGATTTGAACTGTGGCAGCCACTCACCAGGATTCTACCTTGATACCCTATCAAACAAACAAGCTACTGTGTTGCTGCCTCAAATTCTCTGGTGCTTTGGGAGAGCATTTATGAAACTGATCATGAAGGCCTAGGGAGAAATTCTTATCAGGGTGCATGTACAGACACCAGAGGAAGATGCCCAACATCCTCTGCCATTCTCCACAGTATTCCCTTGAGACAAGGTCTCACTGAACTGGAGTCCCCAGTGCTCTCTGGCTCGGCAATCTTTTGCTTCTACCCCTTTACCCATACTGGAATTACTGACTCACATGGCCATGACCAGCCTTTATATATGAACTAAAGCTCCAAACTCAGGCTCTCATGTGTGCCCAGTGATCAGTCTTAATCACTGAGCTATCTCCCTTGCAGTCCTTGGGTAGTCTGCGTGTGTGTGTGCATGTGATTATGGATACCCGTGGAAGTCTAAAGAAGGGTCTAGAATTGCAGGCTGTTGCCAGTGGCCTAATGTGGGTGCTGGGACCTGAACTCAGTTCTTCTGAAAGAGCAGCATGTTTTCTTGAGTGAAGCACCATCTCTCTAGCCCCTCCCTTGAATACGTTTACTGGGATCGTCCATCTATGGGCTAGAAGGAGCTTTGTAATTTCGCAAGTATTTCCCTGACAATAGCAGGGATTTTTACTTTACATTGTGGCCCGGTCTCATGTGGATGTCCTTGGTCACTGTAAACAAAGTGTTCTCCAGATAAAACATGACTACATTGTGTATAGCATGTACTCCAGTCTGCAGGTCATGCTGGAGACTTGTTATCTGAATGCTGTGGCTGTGCAGGGAAACTATAGTCAGTATCTGAAAGAGTGTGTCTCACCCACATAGAAATTCATGCTTGTTTAATGGCAAGTATTACAGGTGGGACAGCATGAAAGTGACCAGGACATCTGACCATGCATATTAAAGCCCATGCTCTGGGTTAAATTAACACCCGAATTTCGTACAGTCTAGCTGCCCTGACTATTGGATTGGAAACTGACTAGAAGATCTGAAGTGTGTTGGAATAACAGCAATTCAGTTCTCCCACCCCTCAGCTTGGGGTGTGACTTCATACTTTGCAAAGCTTTGCCTTATCTCCCCACTCATCACATCCTGTATGGCCAGAGGTCAAGCATCAGCTATCATTTTGTATTAGACAAACTGAATCCAGGGTGCTGTGCTCAGGCCAAAAACAAAAACCAACAACAAAAACAGCTGTTAGAAGGAACCATATTAAATTACAATATTTTTTAGATCATGGAATAGTCAGACATTTCATGCAGGTGCAGCCTGCATTTGGGTTAGACAGATGCACACAGAACACAGGCTTTGATGGAAGATACCTCACATATAGAACATTGGTACCTGCATTTGATTGCCCTGTGCCTTCTATAAAGAGAGCTGTAGGTGTTGGCTGGCCTCTGCTTTACTTTCTGTGTGTTTCACGTGAAGAAGTTAGTAAGTTAATAGTGATAAGTTTTAAAAACTTGGCCGGCAGAACAAGGCACCTCCTTCCATGTGCAGATTTCCCCATCAGCCCTGGAGAGCAGCCCTGTGGCCTGTTTTCTAGCTTTAATTATTCCATAGGGTTAAACCTGTTGACAAATCTGCCTGAAATGAGCTATGAAAGTCACTGATGGTCCTTAGGCAGGCATGATTTCACTCTGCTTTTCTGCACATGCCTGAGTCTGGGTGCCAATTCATCTGAACATTAACTACATCCCCCATCACATGGCAGAGCTGAGGTGGTAAGTGGGAGGGCAGCAGTGTCTCTGCCTCAGCTGTGACCACCCAGCCTAGGGAGAACCCAGATGCCAGACCCAGACCCTACACTCTGCAGGCCCAGGTCCCTGGCAACCTTTGCCAGCTGGCCTTGGTACAGCCCCCAAATGGCCCATTATTTAGACTCCCCAAACATGTTAGGATTGGTAGTTTATGCTGAGGGCATTTCCTGGGAAGGGGCATGTTGTCTTGGCACAGGGGTGCCAATGTGTAGCCTACCATGTCCTGGGAGGGTGGTAGTGAGACAAATTTCTCGCTTGGGCAGAAGTCTGGAAATAATAGACATAATGCTGAAGGCATCTGTGCATGTTACTGAGGCTCTTTCCTATCTCTACGGAGGAAAGATGTTCTTTTGTTGTCAATTTGTAAAATATTTGCCTGAAGTCTAGCAGCTTTCTTGGGCATTTGCTTCCAAATCTCACTGGGTTGAGCTGGATTAACCTCATTTAACAGCCAGCTGGGTCTTGAAGGGAACATCCAGCATGGGCCAGCCTGCCGTATCCGGAGCTGAATTCTCATTATCATCCCACTGAGGGGGCAGAAGTCCAAAGCCCAGCTTTTCCTCAAGGACCAGTTTGGGATCTATCCACTGCTGAGTAAAGAAGATAATGTGGTGTGCTGTGATGTACCCAGGGCGCTTCTGGCTGTTCTTGTTTTTGAATTTTATGTCTCAGTAGTGTGACACGTCTCTTGCACTCTGCCTCCGTGTGTGTGTGTGTGTGTGTGTGTGTGTGTGTGTGTGTGTGTGTGTGTGTGTGTATAGCTGCAGGTAGAAGCAATGTCTCTTACATGGAGTGGTTTGCCACAGGAAGGCCCAGAGTGGCATCTAAAGCATCTCAACATTGCTCCTTTTAAATCTGTACTTGATCACCGTGCCCGAAGAATTCATTTCTGCATGACATGCATGTTGCCAATGGAATCTAGTGTTTTGTTGGGCTGTGTTTTATATGATGTCCAAATCATGTGACTGGAATTTTACATGATTGTGGGTTCCCTGGTAGCAGACCTCAAACAACAAGTCTTCCTCGTGGGTGTGTCATGAGGGGTGCATCTGGTCTCACTTGACTGTTTGTGTTTATGTGTTTTGACTTAAGTTTTGTTTTCTGGGTTCCCGGTCTCATCATCACAGTCAAGGATGGTGATAGCAAAACTGCACCAGCAGCCTCAGCAGTGGTACCTCATAGGGATTCGAAGGGAGGCAGCAAAACCAGAGGGGGCCTTTGCGCTATTTCCAGACTCCTAACCAAGTGAGCTATTTTATCTCACTGTCCAACTCCCAGGAGGTGATAGTACCTATCTCACACTGCCATCTCAGTGACAGACAATGACTTCTTCCTAGGAAACACCTTCGCCATCATCTCCCAATCCCAGCTGGCCCAGGCCTGAGATTCCCAGTGTAAAATGAACATGTTGTAAAGTACAGGTCCTTTGAGCTTGGAGCCATTGCGTGGTTTTTAGCAAGCTTCCCAGGGATTCAGTCTGCTCACCAGGATGCTGTTAGATACCACAACTCATACTCCCAGCACCCTTCAGTTCTGGCAGCTATACTTGCGTCTGTGCATACAGGTACACATGAGCGCGTGAGCATGCTGCTGCTCCAGCCTCTCAGCATCACTGTCCATCAAAGCCCTAAGAACCAGGATCAAGACTCCTTTGAGGGTTTGAAATAGTGTGCTTTCCTGGTTAGGATTTGTTTTCTAAACATGATCCTTCTACCCTGATGGCTCACTCAAGCTAATTTTGAAACTACTCCATCAAGTGAAGTGTGGAGGATTCTTCATCCAGTTGCTGGTTGAACAAAATCTCTGCTCTCTGATGTCATGACCCTGGAACCTGAAGCAAAGCATCCATGAACACTGGTAAACATTTATGTAGAGACAAAGACCAAACCTCTGTGACTGGAGACAGCCCCGTCTCACTACCCCTGTACTTATGTAGCCTAACTTAAACCTCTGCAGTCATCAGAGTGGGCCATGTGATTTTTCAGAACTGCCATGGTCTGGTTATAGTTAGACACTACCAAAGCTCATGCTGAGGCTTAAGTAAGTCCTATTGTAAAGGCTTGGTCTGAGCGAGCATAAGGTCTGCCTTTCCAGGAGAGTTTACTTTTGTGAGCCAGTGGTTGTGATACACAGAGCTGCCCACCTTTCGCCTCTCTGCTTGCTTTTCTTCCTTGCTGCTTGCACATAGACAAACCTGAATCCTCTACCAGGAGCTGAGAAGGCGGCATCTATACCCTTGGACTTCTGGAACCGTGAGACAAAAATATGCCAATTTCCTATGTAAATCTTCCAGGAGTGAGTGTGTTGCTGGAGCAACAGAACATGGTCTAGGCATGAATGTAATAACAGGGCTTCTTGCTTATTGAATGTAGTGGCATAGGAAGATGTCAGCAGAGCACTGGGTGAGAGTAGGACCCTTCGGAGCACGGGACAAAGGTGACGACATGGCGCCATCATCCAGAAAGCTAGCTCCATGCTTACACTCAGTTTTGTTAACTCTGATCATAAATATTGCCCTTTCTGCCTATCTATTGGAGCCTGCTAATGGTATGGAAATGATCATGCTAAGAGCAAACCTCAATTATAGCAGGACATTTTCCAGGTATGTGGGCTGAGTTTCCGGGTTTAGGGTTCCTCCACTTTGTGATCATTTCTGAAGGCAGGATTTGGTTTCTTACCGCCTTGTGAAAGTTTGTCTTGCCAGGAGAGGAGGCAGCTCCTTCTTAGCCCAGACCCTGTATATCAGAGACTCAAACATACCTGCCGCACAGGTTCCAGGTTCAAACCACAGTTGAAGAAGCACAGTGGCTGCCGCCTGCTCTGCCTGAAGCTGGAGGCTTTGCTGGGTGGTCCCCTCTGCTCTGTTTGGTGTCATGATCAATGAGTGTGTGGGAAGAATTGGTCAGTCAGTCCCATTTGTAGTGCAAGCAAACTCAATTAGGGAGTTAGACTGGAGCTGGCCCGCCTGCCTGCCTGCCTGCCTAGCTCCTAGGTCTCCTTTTCTGTGTCTCTAAGAGAGAGAATTACTGCTGTTGCCTCCTCCTAGGTGGGACTGGGGAACTCCCCAATTATCCCTCTCCCATAAACCTTGTTGATTCTATTTTCCATCACCAGGCTCTCTCCGCCAACCTATCCAACCTTTTCCTTTGTCTTTTAAGGGCTATCTCCTCTAAATTCCCCATGGATGTCTTTTTAGTTTCCAGCAGATGTCCAAACTCTTCTTCCCTCAATGCTGGTCATGAGCATCAGCCGGGCTTCCGGAAGGCAACTGCATTTCTTCTCCCACTGTCCCAAAGCCATGGGGACAGGCATCTAATGACAACTTTGCAGCTAAGATTCCAAAATATGGAACCCTTCCGCAAATAAGGACATCTTGGTAGCAAGGCTTAGCCACAGCAGTGATGACTTTTTTAAATAATGCTTTTACATAAAATAAAATTCTCATTCATAATATAAATAAACAAAAGGAAGAGAATCCTAAGCTATGTGAAATTCCTGCTATCAAAAATAGGCAATAACATGCTTTTTGGAAGGTCATCCAATGTTTTTCTTAAAGTACATCTTATTTAAGTGTCTTCAAAAACTAAGAGTAAGTTCAGATGGCCTTTCTAGGCATATATACGTTCATCTGCAGTGTTTTATATGACTACATAACATTCCATCCTCCTTATTGTTCAATATGTAGCATGTTTTTTGTTATCATTATAAATAGTGCTATAATAGACATGGTTCATATAAACATTTGGATATTTGCTTGACTGATTCCTTGGGGTAAAACCATGGAATTGAAACTTGGCCAAATAATATTTAACTTTTGCACACATGTAAGCCTTTATATGCCTGTTAATTTTAGAAACCTAGTTTGAGAGATATTTATCTGCCTCAGGCTGAGCACTGTTGGGGCTTTGAGGGTTTGATTGTCAGCAAGACTGACAAAGGCCCTTTTGTATGTGTGTGATGGGCATCATGCTGGGTGACAAAGGCCAGTCTCAAAAGGTGGCACTTGCATGGTTCCAGTCATATGATATGTTCAAAATTATTTGCCAGTGATAGAGGCTGGAGAGATGGCTTAGGGGCTAAAAGCACTTGCAGAACTGAAATTTAATTTCCAGCATCCACACTGGGTAGCCCACAACCACCTGTAACTATAGCTCCATAAGGTATAATGCCCTCTTGTGGCCTCTATGTGCACTGCACACATTTGTGTATACACATGCACATTGCCCCCACACACACATAAATAAATATAAATCTTCAAAAAATAATTCAGTGGTCGAGAAAAATCAATGGTCTCCAGTGCTTAGTTGTGGAGCAAGGCTGTGATAAAGAGGATCCACAAGAGGGTTTTTCTCTTCAGCAAGAGAACGGTCTCCAGAAGGTGATGGTGAGTCATCCATGAGCCTGTCATAGGATAACATTTTATAAAGTAGTGTGCATACATAGAATGCTTGAAAGAACTAATAAAATTGAGTGAGGACTGTAGTTTACTTCACAGTATTGTGCCACTGTCAGTGTGCTGGTTTAGATAACTGTTCTTTGGTAAATATATTATCACTGGGGGAGTTGGGGTGAGAGCGTGGATACCAGTAATAGTTTTGAAACTTCTGTGAAATCCACAATTATTTCAGATATAATGTTTTTTAAAATTTTTCTGAAGAACACCCAAGACTGTTCAAGAGTTTATACGTTAGGTCCTGTGCTGTTTCATCCGTGAGTTGTCTGATCGACTTTCCTACAGCCTTGATTGTATATTCTGTAATCCCTAATTGGTAGTGAAGTGAAATCTTTACCAAAATCACTCCCATAATAAAGACTCAAAACCATGTGGTAGGTTTTGAAAATCAGAATCTGTCCTTTTAATGCTGTAAGTCTCTTCTTTGGCAAACTTTGTGACATAAGATTTACATAGACCGCACTGTTTAAGGGCTGCACAGATGGAGATCTCCATGCCGGTGCTGGAAGGTACCGCTTCTCTTATCCTGGCTGTTTGCTGTGGGGCATGGGTCTTATAGACTAGAAAGTGTTGTGGTGTAGAATCACTTTTGCAGCCAAGTAATATGCGTGTACACATTAAGAAGAAGGAAGAAAGCAAGGGCCCAGATATCTCAGTTGGCAGAGGATCAGGCTGGGGCCAGTGAGATGACTTAGTGAACAGAGGCACTTGCCACCAAACCTGACAACTTGAGTTTGATCACCATATGTGCTACGTGCCTGCTAGTGATCTGGAATGATGCATTTCACCTGTTCTGCTTTCTTACCTGGGACACAAGGATTAAACAGTTGGGAGGGTGTTCTAGACTGCATTGTATCTCCTTGACCCTCGAGCCCATTGCTGTGACTCAGTTGCATTTGCAGACAGAGTTTCTGAAGTACCATGTAAGGATGAATGTAGTACCAGGATAGTCTCAAATCCAACATGACTGCTGTCCTTAGTGTCAAAGTAGAGATCTCAGGGACAGTTGTATGGCTAAGAAGCCAGCAGCCATATGTGAGGTAGAGAGAAGCCTTCAGGAGAACCCACATCTGCCAACACCTGACCTCCCAGCCTCCAGACCTATGAGAAGGGGGCCCATCAACTCCCCCTGGGAGGCAGGGAGCCTGAGGTCCTGTTTGGTATTTCCCCTCCATACAGTGTCACCAGGTAATCTGGCCTCAGGCTCACTGGTCAGTGAAGTCATCTGCATTGCTGACCAGGATGATAGTTTTATTGATGGAGTATACTTACTCAGAGAATTTTCTTAAAAAAAAAAAAAAAAAAAAAAGACACAGTGCTTTCCAGTGGCTTTTCTGGCTTGTCACCAGCAAAGCACTAGAAGACATAACAGAAAAGTTAGAAAGATCATTTAAGACATCTTGAAAATTATATTCAGAGTTTGTAAGGATAGGGAGGGGGATAGAAAAATAATTGCCAGTTATCAGAACATTGGCATTGTAGTCATGCAGTACTTTTATTTTTACATGGATTATATTTATCTTTTTCAAAAACTCTGCATCATTTTAACCCTTGGTGCAGCCTTCCATTACAAGATTGAAGTTAAAGGAAGTACCACCGTGAGCTCATTGCCCAGGCTATCCAGGCTGGGAGTCACACCAGGTCTTGGTTGTTCTTCCTGGAAGCTTCCTTCTCTCTCTTCTGTCTCCTCTTGGGGACTGAAATGGGAAGATCACCCCTAAAATCCTGCAGGCTACAAGTTGGGTTCCCAACAGCTCCATCATTGGGGTTTCCAGGTTACATGCTGGGCCTTTTCCTCCAAGAATGAGTGAAGACACTTTTCCATGGACTCTGATTCCTGTTGCCATTGAAAAGTAAAAACTTTACTAGCTGTCTGTAGGGACATGAACTCACCACCCTAGGGCCTCCGTCCCCTGCAGGTGGTCACTCACGGAACTCTCTTGAGAAAAATAGTTCCTGAGATAACTCCAGGATGTCCCAACGACCTCTGTGGAATGTTCCAACGCCTTGTTTAATACAATACATAGCTTAACTGGTAAGTAAACATGTAACTCCGGATCTCCCCTACCCCCTCCCTAGTCAGCTGATGAGTAAACGTGTAACTTTGGACTTCCCCTATTTCCTTCCCCTCTTTTGCGGTTTTTGCCTTTATAAGCTTGTCACAAGTTTGGGTCGGAGTCGAACTCCTCCACTCCCCCGTGGGTGTACGAGTCTCGACCCCAGCATGCTGGCCTGAGATCTCATCCAATTCCGTTTTCAATAAACTTCCTCGTGTGATTGCAGCAAGTCCGGTCTCGGTGCCTCACTGGGTGCGCGCTATTCCCGAGATTTGAGTGAGGGTCTCCCTTCGGGGGGCTTTCACCATCACCTTATTCATTGAGAGATACTTACTCATTACCCCAGTCCAGTTAGAATCAGCAACCCAGAGACCCTGAACCACAGGGCAACAGGCTAGCTGAATTTGTGAGACAGGGAAGAGGGGCTGGAACACTTGACTTCCACATAAAGGGCAGGTCTACCTCCTCATTCTCATTTATTGTCTCTGTGAAGGGTACCCATATCAGGTATCAAGCAGAGGTCACGATGCTTCTTTGCAAGATGGAAATAATGATTTCTTTCTAAAGTTCCTTTAGCTTCAATTAAGAAGCAAATAGGGAGGTGTTCACTAGGCTCCTGACACCTCCAGTATTCCAGGATGACCTCTGGGGAAGAATCAGCATGTGGCTTGCCAGCTGGCTGGACCCCACCTGACATCCACAGCGGTGCACTGCTGGCATAGGCACTCTGTGTTCAGGGGAGGGAGGGACCCAGCATCCATTGCAGCTGGTGACAAAGGATAGATATTGGTGAATTGCTGTGAATGGCCCATCTCCTCTTGGGGCAACACTCACAGGGGGATGAGAGGAAGTATTACAAGTCTTCCCCTGCTGTGGGGACCAGAACTCAGCACAGTGAACACTGAGTGACCAATACAAGGCCTTAAAAGGACACGTCATGCGTATAAGTTTATACTCCCACTGAAGAATTGCAAAGAGACGTTTTACTTCAGAAAAACAACTGGAATATTTAAAAGATCTATATCTTTAATCTTCCAGTGGGGATCTTAAAAAAGAAAACTTTATTGATGAATCATATAATTCTTCCTTGGAGTGATTTCTTCAGTTTCATTTTCTTGCCAGTGATTGAATCCAAATTTTCTCAGTGACAGTGTACAAGCTGTTTGTAAAGCTCCCCAATGCCTGTGCCTTCATATCCTGTGGTTGAAAAATCTATCCTTCTATTCTATTCGCAGCTGATTTGTTTTTGATGGAGTTGGCCTTGGGTCTCTGCTGCCCTGTTCCTTGAGGTCCATATTCTTCTATTCATTCCTCTGGCTCACCTGCTGCAACCTGAGGGTCCCCTGACCCCTAAGCCTGGGATTCCTTCTCAGCTCTGAGTTTTGAGATCTTTTCATCTTCACACAGCCATTCTGACTAGCAATCTGTTGAGTAGTAGCTCAGAGTGTCTGGACATTCCTGCTTAGTGGGCTCCTGCCTCCCCACATCCATGGGACACAGAGTCCTTGTTGAGGCTCAGCAGTCTGTGGGCCCCGCCTCTGATGGGCGGGACGCGTAATCACTACGTCAGGCCTTACCTGGCTGGGCGGAGACTGGGTTACGCATGCGCAAGCTCAAGCTCCCCTTTTAAAGCAAGCACGCCAAGCGCACTGCTCTCTCTTGTCCCTCTCATCTTTCTCTCTCTTGCTTCCCTCTCTTGCTCTCTCTGGGCCCCCCCTTTCTCTCTCTCTCTCTCTCTCTCTCTCTCTCTCTCTCTCTCTCTCTCTCTCTCTCTCTCTCTCTCTCCCCCCCCCGCTTTCGGTTGGCCACCAGCTACCCCCCTCTTTCCTCTCCCCTCTCTCAATAAACTCCACGTGGGCGCTCAATCTCGTGTTTGTGTTTCTTAGGCCATAGCAGCTGCATCACAGCAGCTGTATCAAAAGAACAACAGTCCTCCCTTTCTGTATTCCTACTATCAGAGTCACTTATATATGCCATTCTCTCCTATACTGGGATTTGGGGATATCTAGTCCTCTACCTACAATCCTCAAGGCCTGGTTGGCATTCCCGTTTTTGTCTGGTTAATCTTGGGCCCTCCTTCAGTATCCCTGGTAAGTGTGAACAGTACCCTCGGCTGCCCCCTCGAGGGCACCTACTGTGGTGTGTGTTAGTCCAGAAGTCCCTCCATGGCATGTGAGGCCTGTGAGACAAGGTCAGGAGTGCTCTTGCTCAGTCCATCAAGTTCACTACACAGAATGAACAGGTGGATTCTTAGCAAGCCACAGTACCACCAGATTCTGGTAGTACTGGGTATGTAGCTAGCTCAGTGGTAGAATGAATATATGCTTAGCAAGTGAAATGCCCCAGGCTCCATCCTCAGCACCAAACATGGATGACTCAACAGAGGGTCCTGAGCCAGAGCTGGCTGAGCATGGGGGGTGTTGTACCTGGGGGTTGCCTCCTCCATCACAGGAGAATCAGCAGCTCCGACCTTCAGTTTCCCACCGTCAATCACCCTTTCCCTTCTGGAGTGGATGCCTGTCCTGGGGCCACCGATCACTCCCTCGCCCTGCTCTGTGTCACTTGCAGGAGCCTCCCTAAGGCTATGGCACAGTTTCCCTTCCCTGCCCCTTCACTTGGCCCTTGGCTGTTTTCTTTTCTTGCTCTTCCTCCTCCTTGCCGCGGCTTGTGTGCACAAGAGAGTAAGTATACGTGAGAATGCCCTCATTTGCTCTGCCCTCACTTTGATAAGAGACCACTGTCCAAGTTTAGTCTACGAAAAGGCTAATTTCAGGTTACAAGCTACAGTACATTATCAAGGGAAGTCAGGATAGGAACTTGGATGCAGTAACTGAAGCAAAGACCATAGGAGTTGGGGGGGGGCACTGCTTACTGACTTGCTGCCCATGGCTTACTAAGCTTGATCTCTTATACAACCCAGGCCACTGCCCTTGGTAGTCTGGCCCTACTCACATCAGTCATCAATCAAGGAAATGTCCCAAAGGTATGCCTGCAGGCCAGTCTGATAGAGGCAACTCCCCTGTTGTGGTTTCTTCTTCCCAGGAAACTGGTTTGTATGGAGTTGAAAAGAATTAAACAGTGCAAGATTTCCTGGTATCTTTAGAAAAATACCTGATCTCAGGTTGAGGCTAACACTAAGTAAGAATCTGAAACACCCTGTCCATTGTGATGACAGAGGCCATGAGGGGATTAGAGAACAACCTAGAAAGAGCAGACCATGACTGGTTAAATATAAGAGACACTAAATACTGCTGCAAGCCACCCCAAATTCACAGGGAATTGAAGCATACTGTGTATACTGACAAGCAATGAATTTTCCACATTTTATTTATCTGAAACTTGGTGTTAATGTGGTGATCTGTATTTTAGCTGGCAACCCTAACACTTGCCAGCTCTTCCTAGAACTGGGGAAGTATGAGCCTGCTAAAGAGAATAGCCATGTTGGCATGTGCCTACTGTGCCAATCTGAAACAAAGGGGAGCTGGGAGAGCTGCAGCCCCGGGTGTGGCTGAATCCCTTCACCAAGGCATCTGCACTCTCTTATTCCACTTGAGGAAATAGCAGCTTTCCTGTCCTTGTAAGTAGCACTGGAAGGGGAGAAAGCATGTGAGCAGAGAGGCTTAATAACAAGAGCCAAACACAGTGCCTTCTGACACTATGACCTCTAGTTATTCCACAGACACCTAGTGTTTACTGAGCATTTACAAATACTGACTCTGTATTAAGCACTGTCTGAATTACTTCATTACATTTCTATAATAACTCCTTGTGGCATATACAAAGAAATACATTCACTGTATATTTACTGATTTTTTACTTCTATGAAGCTGGTATGATGGTGTTACCAGGCAAATGTCTTACAATTTAGTCATGATGATGTTCACTGGAGTAATGACTGGAAAGATAAAATCCTGAAAATCTAAGTAGTCATCAGTCAGGGTCTAGTCAAGTAATGTAGGTAGATCATTAAAACTGTTTTTTCCAAGGGCTGAAGAGATGATGCAGAGGTTAAGAACACTGACTGCTCTTCCAGAGGTCTTGAGTTCAATTCCCAGCAACCACATGATGGCTCACAACCATCTGTAATGAGATCTGGTGCCCTCTTCTGGCCAGCAGGCAGGCAGAACATTGTTATATATAATAAATATATAAATCTTTAAAAAAAGTAAAATTAAAATAAAGCTGCATTGCCAGCTGGGGTTTGTTTATTCCCAGACTTGAATGAGAATGGATGAGATGGATACAATTAAGTTTAGTACTCAGGAGCTGGAGATATGGCTCAGCTTTTAAGAGCACTGGCTGTTCTTCCAGACGACCCAGGTTCAATTCCCAGCACCCACACAACAGCTCACAACTCTGCAACTCCAGTCCCAGGGTACCTGACACCCTCACAGACATACACATAGGAAAAACACCAATGCATATAAAAATAAATAAATCTTTGTGTAAAAGTTTAATACTCATATATGATTATGGCTGGCAAAATACAGAGATTATTATAGCAAACAAACATATTTTAATTAAGTATAAGTTTTATAAAACTTCACAAATCTTCCTGCATCCACACATGCATCTTGCTCCCTTAAGCCTTGCCTGTGAGCCTAAGGTTCTTAATATGGGTGCCTAGGAGGTGATGGCCCTGTGTGGATGAGCTCACTGGCATGCACAGTGCTGTGTCCACATCGTGGTCTCCCTGGGCACTGAATACAAACACACATTTCTCCAGAGCCAGAGGCCAGCATCATGGCTGGGGTGAACGCTGGCCTTCGGAGATGTCTGGCAGACATGATGGGCGAGGCCTGCCGCTTCACGCACCCACTGCCATCCTGCACTTGCACACAAAGCAGGTGTCCTGTCCCCGAGCCTCCTGGCTGTGGCTTTCCTCAGAGAATCTGGACCCTGCAGATTCTGGACAACAGGGACTGGTGTGGTGGGAGTGCTGGTCCACTTGAAAGCCTTCCCAGCTGAGAATCTTCTGTGCTGAGCTGACCGCCATTGGCTTCCAGGGAGCAATTAGTGCGTTTGCCATGTGTAGCTGATGTGAGGAACCTGCTATGAAATAGCACGTGTTGTTCATGTCCAAGAGATCCATCTTGAGTCTAATTTGGCACTGGCTTTAAACAGCTGCTGCCTTTAGATGCTTCAATTTGTTATCCACAATAGGAAGGAGATCCTGGAAGGGTTCAGGGCAGTTCTATGGAGTGTGTGTGTGTGTGTGTGTGTGTGTGTGTGTGTGTGTGTGTGTGTGTGCCTGCAGGCCAGAAGAGGGCACGAGATCTCATTACAGATGGTTGTGGTTGCTGGGAATTGAACTCAAGACCTCTGGAAGAGCAGTCAGAGTTCTTAACCTCTGAATCATCTCTCCAGCCCTTGGAAAAAATAGTTTTAATGATCTACCTACATTACAAACAGCTGAGCTACCTTCTTCCTACCAGCTTTCTTGAACCATTCCATTTTCATTTTTTAGAAAAACTGTATCTCTGCTTTCCCCAGTGGAAGCACATGGTAACCTCCAACCCCAGACTTCAGTAATTCTATTGAGTATTCATGGTCCTGTATTCCTGAGGCAAGTGGCCAAAATAATGGTTATAGAATTTAGCCAGGGTGTTTCTCAGACTCAGTGGGTACAAGAGAATCAGCCTGGGGGTGAAGTTGGGGTGGTATGTGTGTCAGGCTTACGTTTGTCAGGACAGAGAGCCCCTGTTTACAGTAAATAACCTAGTAGTAATTGAATGTGACTAGATGACAGGTATGGGAAGCCCTGGTCTCTGGTAGATGGGCTTCAGTGGCTTGGATTTGGACTGTAGAGCCCTGTGAATGCTTACATGGAGATCTCACAGTGAGACAGCCATGATGGCTGGTAGACCAATCATCTATTTTGCTGATAGGACTATGAAAAGCCAAATTCCTGTTAGAAGGAAAATGGCACCATATCTGTTACTGGGACTAAAACTTGGAAGGCCTCTACAGGGCCCCTGTGATGGCTATTCTTGGTTGTCTACTTAACTACATCTGGAATTAACTAAAACCCAGGCAGCCAGGCACATTCATGAAAGATTTTTCTCTTAAATAATTTAAAGTAGGAAGACGCACTTTTTCTTTAGGTTGCAATTTTATTTATTTTTATTAACTAAATTTATTGCTTTATTTTACGCCCTGACAGAAGTATCCCCTCCCTCCTCTAGTTCAGTTTCTCCTTCCTCCTCCATTCTACCCTACCCCCCACCACCATTCCCCAAATCCACTCCTCGTGTTTCTGTTCAGAAAGGCATCCCATGGGTGTCAACAAAGCATACATATCAAGTTGAGGTAGGACTAAGCTCCTTTCCTCATATTAAGGCAATCCAGTAGGAGGAATAGGTTCCCCAAAGCCTCTCCAGAGCACCAGGGACAGCCTCCCTCCCTAGGAGTCCTACAAGGAGACCAAGCTATACTACTGCCTCCCATATGTAGAGGGCCTAGGTCGGTCCCATACAGACTTCCTTAGCTATCAGTCCAGTGTCTGCGAGCTCATATGAGCCCACATTAGTTGTCTCTGTGAGTTCTTTTGTGATGACCTTGGCTCCCCCTGGATTGTACAATCCTCCTTCCCTTTCTTTAACAGGATTCCCAGATCTTGGCCCAGTGCTTTCATGAGTTACCGGTCAAAGGCTCTGATGACAGTTAGATCAGTCACAATCTGGTTACAGGAGATGGCCAGTTCAGGCTGTCTATCTACTAACGCTAGGAGTCTTAGCTGGGGTCATCCTTCTAGACTTGCGGGAGTTTCCCTTGCACTAGGGTTCCACCTGACCCTGAAATGTGCCCCCCATCAAGACATCTCTTATTCTTCTCCTCTATCCTAACCCCAACTTGTCCTTCATTTTCTCACCCACACTCACCCACCCTCAATTTACCTAGGAGATCTCTTCTATTTCCCCTTCCCAGAGAAATCTCTGTCTGTCTTTGGGCTCTCCTTGTTATCTACCCTCTGTGGGGCCGTAGATTGGAGCCTGGTTCTCCTTAACTTTATAGCTAATACCTACTTGTGAGTGAGTTCAGACCATGTTTGTCTCTCTGGATCTGGATTATGTCACTCCAGATGATTCTTTTTCTAGTTTCATTTTTTTTTGCCTTCAAATTTTCTGGCATCATTGTTTTTAACAGCAGAACAATACTCCATTGTGTAAATATACCATATTTTCTTTATCTATTTCTCTGTTGAGGGACATCTAGATTATTTCCAGGTTCTGGCTATTATGGATAATGTTGCTATTAACATAACTGAGCAAGTGTCCTTGTGGTAAGATTGAGCATCCTTTGAATATATGCCCAAGATTGGTATTGAGGCAGATTGATTCCTAATTTTCTGAGAAACTGCCATATTAATTTCCAAAGTGACTGTACAAGTTTGCACTCCCACTAGCAGTGGAGGAGTGTGCCCCTTTTTCCACATCCTCTCCAGCATAAGTTGTCATTAGTGGTTTTGATCTTAGCCAATGTCACAGATGTAAGATAGAATCTCAGAGTCATTTGTATTTGTATTTCCCTGATGGCTAAAGATGTTAAATAATTCTTTAAGTGTATCTTGTCCATTTGCAATTCTTTTATGTGAATTCTCCGTTTATATCTATACCCCATTTTTAATTGGATTATTTGTTGTTGTTGTTGTTTTGATGTCTAATTTCTTGAGTTTTTTGTATGTTTTGGAGATCATCTCTCTGTCAGATGTGAGATGGTAAAGAACTTTTCCTATTTTTGGGCTGCCCTTTTGTCTTGTTGACAGGGTCCTTTGCCTACAGAAGCTTCTCAGTTTCAGGAGGTCCCATTTATTAATTGTCCTTCTCAGAGCCTGTGCTACTAGTGTTCTACTCAGGAAGTTGTCTCCTATGCCAATTCACTCAAGGCTACTTTCCACTTACTCTTCTCTCATTTCAGTATAGTTGGATTTATGTAGAGATCTCTGATACATTTGTCCTTGAGTTTTGTGCAGAGTGATAGATATGGATCTATTTGCATTCTTCTGCATGCTGACATCCAGTTATGCCAGCACCATTTGCTGAAGATGATCTCTTCCTGCCGTTTTATAACTTGGGCTTCTTTTGTCAAAAATTAGGTGTTCATAGGTATGTGGATTTATGTCAGGGTCAGGAAGACCCACTTTTAATCCAGAATTTTGAGTTGAGAAGATCTATCTTCAATCTGGGTTACACCTTGTGTGGCAGCCTATACGAAGGACAAAGAAGAGGGAAGCTTTTGCTCCTTGCCTCTTGTCCGTGTTCTTGTTATTAATTCCATTTCTCAACTGGTATAGAGCCAATTCTTTGGGAGTCCATCATACTGGAAGTCCAGCTGAGACACCCAGCCTATCAGGGACTGAACAACTACTGTACCCTTGGTGCTTCTGTTGGTAGATGGTCATTGTTAGACTAGCTGGACCACCGTGCTGTCACATTCAGTTGCCTGAGGAGTTCCCCTAAATATTTTAGGTATTTCAGCTCAGGCTATACTGAGATTTGTAGCATTAAAGCAGAAAAAAAAAAATTCAGGACGGAGTTGGTTTTATTAAAGATATTATAATGTAAACTTTAAGTATGAGGGTGCTCAGAAGGACATATCCAAGTGTGGATATAGGCTTCCCAAGAGAAAATATCAATTTTCTTATTAGCCATGTATACATCCATCGTGTTGCCAAGTCATATCTTAAAGGGTTGCTAAGCAACTTTCCCCCCATTTCTTCTCTCTTATTAAGTGAGATTATATGGCAGCCTCAATGGTGACCTGGATAGAATTTTAATCTGTTGAGAAGTTTAAAAAAAAAACAGACAAAAATACAACAAGAGATCCTAAGATGATCACACAGAAGTTTACATGTGTCCTTTTCCTATAAATGGGGTTCCTGCTAAAATTTCCAGAAGATTGTGGGTCCCTAGTCTGGATGGGAGAAAGGTAGTATGCGGTTGCTGTTGTGATCTCACTGTTGCCTTGTTGCTGCAGAGAAGATGTGGCTTTTCTTTTCCCTCTCTTGTCCTTGTTATTTTATTTTCTGCCTCACCTTGAACTACCTGACTGTCACTGTGTGTGTGGTAACCACTAGAGCCAAACATACTGAGCGACACTGGTGTCCTACCTCAACTTGACACACAAACTAGAATCATCTGAAAGGAGGGAACCTTGATTGAGAAAATACCTCCATAAGAACCAGCTGTAAATGCAAATAGATCCATATCTATCACACACAAAACTCAAGGACAAATGGATCAAAGATCTCTACATAAATCCAGCATTTTCTTAATACTTATTGATGGGGAGGGCCCAGCCCATTGTGGGTGGAGCCACTGTTAGGCTGGTGGTCCTGGGTTGGTGGAGTCACTGTTAGGCTGGTGGTCTTGGGTTCTATGAGAAAGCTGACTGAGCAAGCCATGAGGAAAGAACCAGTAAGCAACATCCATCTTGGCCTCTGCATCAGCTCCAGGTTTCTGCCCTGTTTGTGTTCCTGTCCTGACTTCCTTCAGTGATGAAAAGTGGAAGTGTAAGCCAAACCCTTTTCCTCAGCAGCTTGCTTTTTGGTCATGGTGTCTCATTGCAACTAAAGAACCCCTAACTAAAGAAGACACTTCCCCAGTTACTTCTGGTCATAGCATTTTGTCACAGCAATATAAACCCTAACTAAGACACATGGACAGCAAAGCACAGGCATCCGGTTGTCACAGTGAGAATTCTCAGTGTGATTCTACCAAACAAAATGCAGGTGGGGGAAGAGTGCACTGCACCAGAGTCCTCCTCTGGCCAGGTTGTGGTGACTGTGCAAAGGAGATAAGCAGGCTCCGTGATTCCTGCTGGCAGTGAGCATGGGGAGCCAGGGCAGGTTTATCTGCCCAGGCAGTAAGCTGTGCTAATTGCCTTGGAAGCAAAGCTTTTCCTAGGCAGCAGCATATGCCACATGAATTGCCAGAAGCTAAGATAAAAAGCCACCTCACTCCTCCTTTATTGAAATTTAATAATATGATGGGGCTGTCACTCCTTCCCACAAACTGTTTAATTTAAAAAAAAAAAAAAGGTGTGGGGGACTGGCTGCCCTCTGTCCACAACCATCCAACAGTTCCCAGCCCAGCAATTTAGAACCTTCTAGTCTGCTGTAGCTAGGTTCTCCAGGACCCTTGGATTATGGATGAGTGAAATTAACCGTGTTTGTATTCATTTAAAACAACCTGGCCCTTTTATTTTTCCGAGATGTATTGGACTATAATGCTGCAAATGAGGCCGTTGGCATGGGAAGTATCTGAAGTATAAAGTTTCAGGGGGTGAGGGGGTAAGGATGTGTGTGTGTGTGTGTGTGTGTGTGTGTGTGTGTTGTTGTTGTTGTTGTTGTTGTTGTTGTTTGTGTATTCATTTGATCTCCACCTTATTTTTAAAACATGGTCTCTCTGAACCTGTCACTCCTAGTAACTAGATTGGGGGGCCATGAGCTCTGAGAGCCTCCTGCCTCAGCTTCCCCATATTGCAGCTGAACTCAGCTCATCTTGCTTGTGATGCAAATACTTTAACAACCAAGCCACTTCCACAGCCACCAACTTCCTGGTGTCCTTTTTTAAATGTAAATAGTGACAATAATCCTCCCTATCCCCCCCCTTTTCCCTCTGTTTGTGGAAGATTTAAAAACTTTTAAAGAAATCCAAATTACACTTGCACAGAATAGCATGTGTGTGGAAGGATGCCTGTGGCCATGGCATGGTTGTAAGAACAGTTGGAGAACATGGGGATATGCTGGCAGTGTCCTTGAGAAGGAAGGTGATGACTGGGCCTTGGCAGAACGCCCATTTACCAAACCTGAGTTCCAGCAGAATCTCTTGTTCCTTAGAACATCTCAACAGGGCACTGAACTGGTTCCTAGCTGTCATTCCTGCACTCACAGATGAGCACCCTCTTCCTTAGTGACAGAGCTCTGTTGCACAGTGATGTCATTTCCTATCAGGAGCTATGGGGAACAGTGAGTGATTCTTAAAATGAAGATGACCTCACATTGCTTCCTTGTTCCACAGTTGTTTTCAGGTGTGTCTCTTACCCCACACCTCTGAGTGCTAAGAGGAAAAGAAAGGCTCAGGGAAGAAAAATGTCTTAAAGGAGAGGTAAATGGAGACCGGATGTGTCAGATATTTCTTCCTGTTGTCCTGAGCCCTGATGTACTCTGCTCTATCTGCCACCCAGGCAGTTACCATGGCCATTCCACAGATGGCAAGATTGGGGCTTCATGGTCTACAGTAAGGACAAGAGCTTCTAGTTCACTTTTTTTCTGTTTGGGGATCTTCAGGGGCTGAACCTCAGTTATGTTAGTATGCACAGTGGTAATAATATGATGGCATAATATGATAACCATGATACCAAAGCAATATTATGTCGCTGTTAAGTATTAAAGACCCACTGGGCATAAGGTGCCTTTCTGTACTCTGGCACAGACACATGGTAAGTAGCAAGGCTCAGTCAGGGACAATGCTTAAGGGTGGGGACTTGCACTGGGGATAACTCTATAATGTGCTTGCCTTGCAAGCATGAGGACATAAGTTCAGTCCCCCCAAATCCATGTCAAAAGGGCTTGTGTGTAAGCACATGCTTGGAGTCCTATTGTTAACGAGGTAGGGAGGTGAGTCCCTATACAGGTCAGCTATCCTTGCCTACGTGGCAAGCTCCAGGCTAGTTTCCATTCTGTTGCAAAAGCCAAGGTAACAACTCCTGAGGTCTGAGGGCTGAAAGTATTCTCTGGCTTCCATGTGTATGTGCACACAAGCACACAGATGCTCATGGAATGTGTACACAAACACACACCCTTAACAAAAGAAAAGGGAAGCACAGGTGTCCTGATGAGTGTCACTTTATTACGGGGACACTTGGCCAAGGCATCATCCTGGCTTCCAGGATCTTTGTGACAGCTATGGTGCACAGAGCTCCTCTTAATTCAGATGCCCCAGTCCAACTAAAGCCGAATAAACAAAGGAGCAAGCATGCTGGCTTACTCACCTGAAAAGGTCAGGTGTGTGTGTCTATATGGAATGGTCTAGCCCTGTCGTCATGACCCAGTCTTTCCCTTGTCTTAGGGTTTTTATGGCTGTGAAGAGACACCATGACCATGGCAACCCTTATAAACATTTAATTTGGACTGCTTTAAAGTTTCAGAACTTTTTATCCATATCTTCACGGTAACATGCAGGCAAACATGGTGCTGAAGAAGGAGCTGAGACTTCTACATCTTGATCCAAAGGCAACAGGAAGTGAACTATCAACATTGGGTACAGCTTGAGCATATATGATACCTCAAAGCCCACCTCCAGAGTGACACTTCCTCTAACAGGGCTACACCTCCTAATAGTGACACTCCCTGTGGATTTATGAGAGAGCATTTTCATTCAAACCATACCCCTTCACTATGGACTTTTATTTTGGCTGTTTGCTTCACTCATGGAAGTACTATTCCTACAATGACCAGGTGGCTGGTGGAACCAGAAAGAGGGAAACATAAGGTGAGGCTCGTTCTCTCCTCTTCTCTCTCTTTCTCAGGTGGCAGATTGGATAGGAAGGGCAGAGGAATGTTGTGGCGGTTCTTTATTATTTATCTGTGTAACCTGTTCCCCAATAAAAACACCCATATATCATTTATCTTGGGTCTAGTGAATTCATTATCACGACCAGCCCACATGGCTGGACTAGTGGTCTAGCAGTTAGGATTTGTGGGTGGAATTCCACAAGCCAGAGTCAACTGTGTCCAGCATCACTACATTCTTCTTTCTGGTTCCATCTGCACCTGAAGCCACACCCAAAGGGTGTGGCCACTAGCACAAATACATTGGCAAGGAAGATGCCGATACAGGTGGGTCTCATAAATGAACCCATTTTTTTTGATCAAGAATGTGTGCTGGTTAGTTTAATTGTCAGCAGGACCCAACCTAGAGTCAGTCACCTGGGAGCAGAGCCCTCCTGAGGGATTATCTAAATCAGACTAGCCATGGGCATGTCTGTGAGGGATTGTCTTGATTATAACTGATAAAAGAAGACTCATTCCACTGTGGAGAGCACCAGTCTATAGGTCAATGGTCAATGTTTCTCAACTTGTGGGTCATGATGCCTTCAGGGGTTGAATATCAGATATCCTGCATATCAGATATCTATATTATGGTTCATAACAATAGCAAAATTAAATTTATGGAAACAACAAAAACAAAAAGAAAAACAAAAGAAAACTATATGCTTGGGGATCAGCACAACATGAGGAACTGTATTAAAGAGCCATTAGGAAGGTTAAGAACCACTGGTCTAGGCAGGGATTCCTAAACAGGGCAAAATAGGAGAAACCACATACATAATCAAGGAAGGAAGGAAGGTCATGACTGTGGTTGTGATGTGACTAACTACTTCAGCTCCTGCCTGGACTCCCTGTTCTGGATCCCTGTGGTGGTTTGATAGAAACTGGCTCTCGTAGGCTTAAGGAGTAGCACGTGAGGCACGGCCCTGTTGCAGTGGGTGTGACCTTTTGGAGGAAGTGTGCATCTGTGAAGGCAGGCCTTGTGGTCTCATATGCTCAAGCCATGCCCAGTGTGCAGTCTCCTTGTGCTGCCTGAAGATGGAGATGTAGAAGTCTCAGTTCCTTCTCTAGCACCATGTCTGCCTGTGGGCTCCCATGAGATAATGGACTAAGCTTCTGAAACTGTAAGCCACCCTAGTTAAATGTTTTCCTTTGTAAGTGTTGCCACGAGGTCATGGTGTCTTTTCACAGCAGTCTCCATATGTGTCATTAAGAGGTCTCTTGATTTATTAGATTGACTTACAGCAATTTAGCAATAGCTGTTTTCACATTGCAGAGGCTGAGAACTGAGTAGATACACATTTCATGCATCTAGGTTTCCAGGCAGTCCCAGTCTGTTGCTGAAGGCTCTGAGGAGCCATGGAGAACCACCGGTCTTCAGTATGTTAGAAGCTTGAGAACTGGGAAAGGAGCTGAGAAGTCAATCAGACAGAAGCAAAACTTTCCCCTCAGATCTCCTGTTATTATCTGGGCTGCCCCCAGACATTGCCACCAACATATAAGATGGGCCCTCCCATTTCAAATAACTGGGTCAATAAAATCCCTCACAAGGATGCCCAGCAGCCTATCTCTTAGTTGATCCCGCATGCAGTCATTTTGACAACCAAGATTAACCATAATACCACAATAGGCCTTAGGCTCTCCATTTTTCATTGACACGATATGCCCAAATGATTGCTTTGACTCTTGTATCTTCAGGTTGGCACTGTGACAGCAGTGTCCTTACCTGGGCACTGGCAGTGAGGTAGTCACTAGCCACAAGGGTGTAATGAGCACTTAAAATGTAATCTTATTTCAACTTAAATGTCAGTATGTATAGTTCACCCATAGCTGCCAAACTGGATAGAGCAGCAATTAGTGGACATCCCAACCCAGGAAATAGTTTCCTGAAAAGCAACTCTGCATGTAGATGGGGCTGGGCTGAGAGGTAAATACAGCTCTAAGACCAGGGAGTTGGTTTATGTTATGGGTAGGAAAGAAGGAAACAGTCTGGAATGAGGAAGGGGAAAAGACAGAAAGAAAATCATCTCTTCAGGGAATGATTTTTCACTGGATATATGAATTATATTGTAACAGGAAAAACAAAACAAATTAACTGACCTTGTCACAAAGAGCATTGAGCCAATCTCTGACATGTTTGTCCCATTTGACTCTCCACATCCAACAATAAAAGCAGCTCTTGCCTGAAGCAGCATGAGACACACAGCCACACATGGATTAAAAGAATGGTATAAACCTGTGACACCCAATATCACTGAGTCTGGGTGATGGATATGATACCAGCTGGACTTGTACAGTAGAGCCTATCATAGTGATACAGGCCTGGGGCCAGTTAAGGACCAACTGTTTAGTAAAGAGCTTCAGGATGAAGCTCAATGAGAGGTTGCTTGCCTAGCGTGTGGATCCATCCTTGGCACAGTCCAAACAAAATCAGTCCAGAGTCATGTGATGCATGTACCATGTGTCATGTCCTCACTTGCCAAGCTTCTTCATAGGGTTTCACAGTTACTTTCTTATGAAGTGGAGGCTGGATTTCTACAGAACCAGAAGAAACAGGAGAGACTCCAGACTACTACAAAGAAGGATTGACTTGTCCACACTAGCAATGCCTGGAAAGAAGGAACCTTAATTGAGAAAATGTCTGTTAGATTGGACTGTGGACACGTCTGTGGGGATTTTCTTGGTTAATGATTGATGTGGGAGAGCCCTGCCCACTGTGGGTGGTGCGACGCCTTGGCAAGTGGCGCTGGGTTGTATGAGAAAGCAGCTGAACAAGCCATAGGAACAGTGCCGGAAGCAGCTTTCCTCCAGGTCCTGCCTCTAGGACCCTGCCTTGAGCCCCCGCCCTTACTTCTTTCGCTGATGGATTTTGACCTGGAAGCTTTAATGTGAAATAAAGGCTTTCCTCTCTGGAGTTGTTTTTGGTCCATGTTTCATCACTGCCACAGAGAAGCAAACTGGGGCACAAAGGAAGCACTGCTCTGAGGAGCAAGTGGCCTGAGAAAGCCTCCTAGAAAGAGAGGGGTGGCATCAATACTGAACCCCCAGAAGCAGTTAGGAATGAGTGTGCCAGGGGAGCTGGGGGTGAGCTGGGGGTAGGTTCCATGAGGAGGGGACACATGCAGAGCCCTAATGGATTTGTATGCATTGTTTCAGCACTTCAGGGAGCATTTGGACAAACTTTTTGCCAAAGGAATTGGAATGCTGGATATCGCCCTGAATGAGGCCTTCAACATACTCAGTGATGTAAGTACCTCTTTGACCTGCCTTTCTCAGGGTCAGCACAATAGATGGGGTTGTAGAAAATCTTGGTCAGTATTATTTTCAGGCCTGAGGTGCTCTGAGAGCAACAGGAACAAACTGGAATGCCACCCACATCTGGATTAGGGTATGTGCTCTGCAGAGTAGGCTGTTGTCATTTTGCTGGTGATAAGATGAAGGATCAGGATGATGAGTTTCTCAGCATACATAACCACTGTGGATCCCAGGCTTTGCTTTGCCACTCAGTGAAATCCCAGTCTAGATTTGCATTTTTCATACCTAGGTATACTGGCTTTTGGGTCAAAGGTTGCCATAACACCTAGAGTTTCTTTTATCAGTGACATATGGCACAAAGAAAGCCATTTTGGTCTCAGTCATGAGCCAGTGAGTGTCTCTTCCTTCTTCAGAGGTAACAAAAACAGGGAGGATAGCATCTAGTCATTTTCTCCAGATATACCTAAAGTCAACTCATCTTGCCTCATCCCCAAGGGCTGTTAGCTACAGGTGATTAATATGTATGCAAGACTTCATGTCTAAAGCTGGGATGCATTCAGTAAAGTGCTTGTCTAGCATACACAAAGCCCTGGGTTCATGCCCCAGTAATATGTAAATTGTGCATGATGGCATACACCTGTAATCTTAGCAGTTGAGAGATGGAGGCAGATGAAACAAGAGTTCACGGTCATCATTAGCTACATAGTGAACTCCAGGAGTCAACTTCCCTCCCACCTTCTCTCCCTCCCTCCCTTCCTCCCTCCCTCCCTCCCTCCCTCCCTCCCTCCCTCCCACCTTCTCCCTTCCTCTCTTACACAAACACACATACACACACACTTCATATTTTCAAAAGCACATCTCTGTTAATAGCATATTAATAGCTTAGACACTATTAAGCTGACCAGGGCAGAGGGCCAGCTGCTCCTTCAAATTGGTTTGAACCCAGGCAGGTGACTGACTTCTCAGGCCTCAGAGCTCTCAATTGCAGCAGGCCTGAGTTTATCAGTCTCTTTCTAAGAGGCAAAGCTGAAAAGATTTGTCCTGATTTGGAAATTCAGTGTTTTTATGTCAAGAATCACTCCGAGCTCAACCTCCCATTGGAACTCTTTGCATGGTACATTCTTGCTTTCTTGTCCTGGTGGTAGAGAAGTGTGAGTTAGGAGGCCTTTATGTGGTTAAGTTTGTCGTCCTCAGGAGTCAGGTTGGCTGACCAGAGAACTTGTGTGTATACTAAATAAGGGATTATCAGCCTCACTCTTCTGTTCTCATCTATGAAGGCCCATGTGTGACTTTTCCTGGAGACACGTAAAGAAATAGCTGTTTACCATCCATAGGCCATGCACAGACCAGGGAAAGGATCCAATCCAGGTCCAACTTGGCAAACTTTATCATCATCATCATCATCATCATCATCATCATCATCATCATCATCATCGGAGTTACTTACAGCTGCACATGCAACTCCGAGGGAGGTACACTACCTCAGAGTCCCATCCCAACATGGGTGACAGCTCATGAGCACTGTGCATCCAGCGAAGCCCCATTACCTTTAGCAGACTTGGCTGTTGCTGCAGTGTCTTGCTTCTTTCCTGCTAGGTCCCCAAGTCATCGATGGGTCACTGAGCAGCTTTGCCATGGCAGATAAATGGCAGATTCATGAGTCACTCCTGAAGGAAATTTAAGAACAGGGGTTCATAAGAAGGGAAAGGGTGAGACCTAC
Source organism: Cricetiscus sungorus (assembly GCA_030556225.1). Taxonomy (NCBI): domain Eukaryota; kingdom Metazoa; phylum Chordata; class Mammalia; order Rodentia; family Cricetidae; genus Cricetiscus; species Cricetiscus sungorus. Next base: position 4,167,507 of record JANBXA010000260.1, read on the forward strand.
TGCTAAAAATCTAAATGAGATCTTTTTTTTCCCCCTCAGAGATGTACCTGATAGGTTTGCCTTTGATAAGATAAAGCAAGAGTTGTAAGAGAACTTAGGGTATTTACACTGTAAATAAAAGCTTATAGTGTTATTAATGAAATTTCCAGAAAGTATTCAAAATGGGAATAAGGCCATACTCCACTTTCCAATAAGCCTGGCCTTCAGCATGTGGCATTGCCATTTTATTTTCCTTATTAGAAAATATATTCATATGTGGCATTATGGCAGCTTGAGCTGGGCAGTGGTGGCACACACCTTTAGTGTCAGTACTCCAGAGGCAGAGGCAGAGGCAGAGGCAGGCAGATCTCTGTGAGTTCGAAGTCAGCCCAGTCCAGGACAGGCTCCAAAGTAATACAGAGAAACCCTGTCTCAAAAAAAAAAAAAAAAAAAAAAAAAGAAAGAAAAGAAAGAGAAAAAAAAAAGAAAATATATTCATACGAAATCCAGTGTTCCAGTGTCTCCCTATCAGCACCTTTAAAGCGAATGTTAATGACTGTGTTGGAATTGTTGATTCTCAGATAGTTGGAAGCTTTAACTGAACTGTAGTCTCAGGAGCCTTTTCTTCCACACATTGTAACTCCCAGGCTTTGTGTCCTGTCTCAAAACAGCTATAGCTTCCACTCTGAGACTTGGCCTCACCTCTTTCAAGGCCTCTCATTCATCCCCTCTCCTTTTTCCTTCCACTCATCAGTTTTATCTTCAAACCTTCCTGAACCAGTGTTACAGCCAGATAAATGCTGATCTGCCAAGATCTTCAACATACGGTGGTGTGCAAGTTGGGGAGCTACCCTCATCCTGGATATGTGTAGTGTACTCACACATATATTTTCACCATTTCAAAACTTAAATACATACTTGGAAGAAGGACCACAGCATTTGTATATAGTAAAGGCTAGGAGAAGTCTGTTAGGTAGAGGCATTTCAAAATGTGTTTATATCAGGAGTTAAATGTCTGGGCTCAGATAATAATTTATCATTTAAACTTAATATCAACAGCTAGTAGTCTGGGTCCACTAAGCATATGTTTGAGTATAAGACCCTTTATATCCTCCCAAATATTATGTCCATGCTGCCAGAAACCACTAAGACCAGAGAGAATATCAATATGGACACTTTTTACCTGCCTCAAATCATTGTCAGAAATTTTTTATCACACATATGTGTATATGTATTGTGTATTTGTGGAGGCCAGAGTCCAGCTTGTTTGTTCTCTCCTCTACCATGTGAATTCTAGAGATTGAACTCAGGTCATCAGACTTGGTGATGGGCACCTTTACCCACTGAGCCATCTTATTGGCTCTCCTTATTTTCAACAGCAAAATCTTCTACCTATCCATATGTCTGGTCTTCAACCGACGAAACCCATGGAGTCTGGCTAGTTAGACCCAGATGGACTGTTCATCAATGCTGGATGGTAGGAAATAGCCCTAATGAAGGCTGCAAAATGTCCCTGCTAGAGAATGGCTAGCAATTGGTGCCACACTCATCTGAGTGCACATTCATCTCATAGAGAAACATTCCACCCCAGCTCTTGCCATTGGCTTTTAAACAGCTACATTCTTACACAAACACAGTGATGGTTAATCTTCCATGAAAATGAGGCTTTATCTATTTTCCACTTCATCAATGTGGCCTTTAAGTGATTGGATTCTTTTCCTGGGTGTTATGCCTGACTCTGCAAGCCTTTCTGAAATTAAAAGGCTGTTATACACACATGTACATGCATACACACACACACACACACACGAGAGAGAGAGAGAGAGAGAGAGAGAGAGAGAGAGAGAGAGAGAGAGAGAGAGACTGTGACTGGCTGGAGTTTAGAACGGCTCAGAGACTGCAATAATTAAATGGAATTTATTCTGTCTTGCAATTACCAACATTTCAGTTTTGGTATTTACTCAGATGACTTAAAGGTTTGTGGTCATTGATACTCATGGCTTTGAAAAGAGCATTTAAATAAACTTCTAAGCCCTTTCCAGTTATTGATCTCTACTCCATTCATTAGACTCCACAAAGAACACAGAACTAGTTTGCTACAGTAGTTAGCATCTACCTTGTCATGTGACAACTGCAATTATCTTTTTTGGCGATGAATGTGATCTTTGCAGTGATTACCTTTTAAAAAAATTTTTCTTAGCCAATTAAATAAAATTCAGTGACATTTCAAAGACGGTTAATCACAACCAAATGCTCCAAATGTCAGGATGCATTGAAAGTTTCACTGCTAACTGATGAATCTGGGAGCTAATTGTAGTTCATCACCAGGCCCTTGTCATTGTTATTATTATGGAAAACACTTTCATCACTCTCCCTATTCAATGAAAAAAAATGTTCTAGACAAATATGAAGAGAAGAGATATTACTCATCAAAGCATTTGAATTTGATTGCATTCCTCAAAATCCTCCAAGTCCATATTGCTTCTGAGGCTTGGGAGGGGGCCCTGCCTGAGAGGAAAGAACTGGCTTTGTAATGAATAGCTCCTGGGGGTCCTGACTTCCCCAGTATCCAGATACCTTCATTCCCCTCCCCTTCTTTCCTTTTGTTGGGAGTGTTTCTTCCAGAATGGTTTTGAATGAGCTTCCAGAACAGCCCCAGATTTTATCCTCATGCCCGAGGTCTCTGTGACCTGAAGTAGGAATGGCTTGTTTTCGAAGACTTGCTGTGGGCCTTTCAAAGACTGGGAGGACTGTAGAATGTAGCCCCAACAACCACCCTGGAAGGCCAGGCTAGACTTTGTTTTCCTATTGAAGTAAAGGAAGAAAGGCTCTTCTCTGAGAGAATCTTAGTGGTGTCTCAGGGGCAGGACAAAGTAGTTTATTTACTCACAGATTGGAGGGTGGAGAGGAGCCCCATTGGTTGACCAGTGATGAGAACCCGATGGCAGAGAATGGGCATCGAAGCAAGAATGAGAGGTCACGTCTTGAATCAAGAAGCCAGAGCTACTAAAGACCATGCTCACTCTTATAACCTGCTTTATCAAGAACTCTCTTGGTCTCTTTTGAGGACAACAGTCTCAGTGACCTAGGGACCTCCCAGTTGGCACTGCCTCTCACAGATCTGAACCATTTCTTCATCCAGCTACACTGAAAGTCATGCCTCCACCACAAGGTCACAAGGAGGACATTCTCAGATCCTAGCTGCTCAGTCACTAGCTGCTCAGGAACTTCCCTATCATTGCTGAAAAGCTGGAGTGTGGATGCTAGGGCTGGCATGCCCATGTTCAGATACCAGTCGTGTCTCCTTGGGCTAATCTCTCTGTGCCTCAGTCTCCCTGCCTATAGAAGAAGGATAAGCAGTTTCAACCTCCAAGACCAATAAAGGTTCAGTAGGTTTAAGCTTCTCCTCTGGTATGCAATGAACATTTAACCTCTGTTATAACACCCATGTAAGGATGTTATTCCTATGTTACAAATGAAGAAGTGGATGAGCAGGGAAAAGAACATCTCAGTCATGCATCTGGGTCTACAATAGGACTGGGGGCTTTCTGCATGTGTGGATGGTTGTCTTGCTCTGTTCTAATAGGGCCTCAGAGTAATTCCATCCATCCATGCAGTTATCTATGGTAAACATACTAAACCTGTAATTACACGAAGACTAAATATGAATAACTTCAATTTGAAGTATCTTTCAGTCTCTCCCAGACCTGTGGTCAATACATTTAACACATTCTTTGCTGAGGAGCCCTTCTTCTTCTAGAGAAAGCCTAAGAATGTGTTTTTCTACTGAGCCTCAATTCAGTCTGCACCCCTTCCCCCACCCACTTACCCCCAAGACAGACTTTGTCCTCATTGTTAAAAAGTAGGAAGAAAAAAAGAGGAAGAGGAAGAGGAGGAGGAAGAGGAGGAGGAAGAGGAGGAGGAAGAGGAGGAGGTAGAGGGAGAGGAGGGAGAGAAAGAGGAAGGAGAGGGAGAGGAGGAAGAGGAGGAGAAGGGAGAGGAGGGAAAGGAGGAGGAGGAAGAGGAGGAGGAAGAAGAGGAGGAGGAGGAAGAGGAGGAGGAAGAAGAGGAGGAGGAGGAAGAGGAAGAGGAAGAAGAGGAGGAGGAGGGAGAGGAGGAGGAGGAAGAGGAGGAAGAGGAAGAAGAATCACCTTTATTGTGAAGTCTTCCTTGGTACAGTTTATAAAACTCCTCACTTCCTGTCTCCCTTCTCTGCTTCCTCCTCTTAGAGTCATCATCATCAGGCACATAGAGTAGTTCTTCTCTGTCTTTTCAACAAGAATACAAAATTAAGGGAAGGAGTGCTTTGGGCACATTTCATCCCCAGCACCGTGCATGCATGTTAACAAGTGAATACACAGTGGGTTGTAGGAGAGAGAGCATTTGCTTCTGAAGGCTAAAGACCTGCCCTATATGTCAGAGCCTCAGCATTGTGTAATTGTGGGGTGTTTAAGGACTTGGTGTTGCTTTGACTTCCATCATTAATAGCATTCATTACAGGTTTTTTTTCTTCCACCTCCTTTTCATAGGGTGCACAACCCTGGTAATTATGTCTGCTCACTTGCAGTTATTACTTACAAAGGCTGGGAGCTATGTGTATGTGGTACAGAGATTGAATCAAGGGCCTGGCACATATACTGCAAGAAATGCTCTGCCACCAAGTCATGTCTCCAGTGCCCTCTCCCATTATTTGACTTTTGTTTTGTTTTGTTTGTTTGTTTTGAGAAGGGAGACTCAACCTGAAACTCAGGCTTGCCTGCAAACAGACCAGGATGACCTTGAACTTGCAGCAATCCTCTTACCATCAGTTACCCATGGTGCTGGGTTTTCGAGCTGAGAGTAGGATCCCTACTCTTAGGGAAATATAGGACAATAATGGAAATATAAAGCTGCCATTAGGATCTGCACACTAGCGAGTACAATCTGGGAGTTCCAGCATGCCACGGGTGCTAACAAACTATTACAAAACTTTTATGCTAAAACATGCAGATTGACTTCATTGCTCAAAAAGAGTACTTAACCTTGGGATGTGACTTATCATTTTCCTAACTTCATTTCTGTCTGAAACTTCATTTGATTTTTAATATATAAAACATTGTGTACCTACTTAACTCCCTCAGATCAGCCTCATTAAGATTTAGAAAGAGATATGACCTCTCTCACAGCCTGTTGCCCTTAATATTGTACTCTATAAACTACTTTACCATCTTAGGTAGACTCCAAGTATGTGTTTTAGACCCCTCTGATGGGAGATGTCATTTTGTAAATATGTTTTACTTATTGCTTAATGAGTAAAGCGCTGTTGGCCAATAGCCAAGCAAGACAGGCAGGACTAGGAAACCAGGAGGAGGGAGGCAGTAGGAGGGAGGAGAGTCAAGATAGTGGACTGACAGAGAGAATGCCTGCCCCTCTCTCCGGTAAGATGAGACCACGTGGAAGTACTTAGATTAATAGAAATGGGTTAATATTTCAGACAGATGTAGCCAATAAGAAACTAGTAACTGGCCAACAACATTATATCAAATACAGAGTCTCTGTGTATTATTTGGGGCTGGCAAGGTGGTGCGACCAGACTGGCCAAGGGAAAACATACTCTTAACACCCCTTCTCACCATGCCCTTCTTTGCCTTGCTCTGCAGTCAGTTCCGACTTCTGCAGTTACTTGCAGTTAGTTTGCCATTCTCAGAGCACAAAGGTGACCTGTTTGCAAAGCTTAACCTATGGATTGTATTGGCAGTATGTAATGAGCTCTTAGATTTCAAGGACAGCATGCCCTGGAGGTCTTGTGGATATACAGACTCCCTGATTTGTGTCTTATTTTAAAAATTTCTTTCCACAGTTCAACCACACAGGACAAGGAAGTATCTGCAGCCAGGCCATCATGCTCATAACTGATGGAGCAGTTGATACCTATGACACCATCTTTGCAAAATACAATTGGCCAGAACGTAAGGTGAGTTGATGCTGACACCATCCGGGTAGTGGTGGCCATGGTCAGTCTTTATTGCAGCCTCCAGATCATCCACAGATAAGTGTCCCATGTCAACTTAATCTCATAATGATCTATGGTTTTTCAGCCTGTGTTTGTGGGTTAACCAAAATCAAATACTATGGCTTTTGTAGTTTTTGAAATGAAACTGTTTTGGAGAGAAGGGAGGAGACTGTGAAGACGTGTTTAACGTGTGAAAAAAGATTCCCTGTGAAGTACCTCCTCTTGCTATGCAGCACTTCTCTTTAATGTGGTTTCCTTGGATCCAGAGCTACTTGGTAGGCCCTGAATTTGTGAACTTGTCATGACAGAGGTGGCCTTGAAGCCATCTCAATTGTTCATGCTTCTGTAGGGATTCCCTGAAGCTCTAACCAGAGTCTTCTCTCTATTACTGGGCATAGCTCCATGCACTTGCCAAAGTTGTCTGCCCTCTACCCAATTACTTCTTGGTTTCCAAGTAGAATCAGTAAGTTATTTTTTGTCTTTTTAATCCATCTATTAGAGCATCTATGACTGACATTTGCTGAGGTTTCTCAGCTGGTAGTCAGTCTGAGTTCTCTGAGGAAAAATGTAAAATTATGGATATTTGGACCCTATCCTACACTGAAATCTCTGGAAATGTGTCTCCATAACCCATGGTTTTTAACAAGTTCCACCAATGGGGATGTGCCAATAAATTGGCAAGTTGGGGGGAGGAGTTGGGTGGGTCACTGTGTCATTTTACATGGTGGGATTTTAGCAGGGAACAAAGTCAGAAAAAGCAGGCGCCATTGGGCATCTTCATGTTCCCTGTGTTACCCTCCACTGTGTAGCAGCACGCAATGGTCCAGGCCATGTCCATCTTCTGTTCTCTGTTTTGCATATTTAGTTTATGAAACATGAAATAACTAAGCACATATGTTAAAAAGAAGGCAGCCTTTACCTTCTGCCATAACCAGGGAAACACGTACATTGTGGGATTATGGCAGGAAAAGTCATTCCATGTTATGTTTGTCATTCTTGCCCTACACAGGTCTCTGATACACGTAGATCTTATGTTACCAACAAATCATGATTAAAGATGCATGTGTTCAGTACAGCATAGTTCCCTAAGGGATCAGGAGCAGCCACCACCTCTGAAGCTAGAGGGACCCTGGCTGTTCTTGGTGTCTGGAGAGTATCTAGGATGCTGACATGGCACTGTGAGGATATCCAGGAGTGTGATCCATGAGAGACACCGAGGTTAGAACTTAACCCTCAAATGATATGGAAAGTTCCCTCTTGGACTTAACACAAGATCTCAGGTGCTAGAATCTGAGATTTAATTAGGGCACTGGTCTTCAGACAGAGGCCTTATTCACTCCTAAAGAGTATATATGCTATATAGAGAGAAGGATGACAGATACTCTGTGTCCCTGTAGCACACAGCACAGTGTGAGTCTTAATTAACAACTTTGTAGTGACAGGGCTTAGTGATTGACAGGGCCAGGTGAGAGGCCTGTTATGGGATACTCTTTTTGTACACTGTGAAGCTATGTCGCTGTTTTACCTTGCCTGTCTAAGCACCTTCTGATTGGTTCAATAATAGCTAGGCAGAAGAGGCTAGGTGGGACTTCTGGAGAGAGACAGGAACTCTGGGAAGAAGAGAGGCAGAATTCACCAGCCAGAAACAGAGGAAGTGGGACATAGTCTACTGAAAAGAGGTCATAAGCCACATGGCAGCTGCAGATTAATATAAACTGGCTAATTTAAGTTACAAGAACTTAATTAGAACAGTCCTAAGCTAAGGCCATGCTTTTATAATTAATAATAAGTGTCCATGTCATTATTTGGGAGCTGGGGGTCCAAAGAAAGTCCAACCATAGAGATGAGCACCAGAAAGGCAGAGTAGAGCCCTAGATATTTTATAAGCAAAACAGAAAGTTCCCAGATGGCCTGACAGCACAGAACATAGTGAAGGATGCTTTGCATCATGTTGGGGACTACTAAAAAGAAGAAAGTGATTGGCCTTTAATAAGCATTTATGGGTATTACCCCTTGTGCATAGTATGTGTCACCTGTGCTGTGCTCCCTAGGTTTCTCCCATTGGGGGTCATGGGTAAATAGCAGTTACCCAGAGATACTGGTACTGAAACATCCTGATGTTGCTGATAGGGAGAGATACTAGCTAAAGAGATAGTGGCAAGCCCTAAGTCTTCTGAAGACTTACAGACTTCAGCACACCTTCCTTTCACCATGAGCAATGCCTGTGTGTTGATAGTGCTCTGGGATGAGAATCCTGTATATAAAGTAGCTTTCACCATGAGCAATGCCTGTGTGTTGATAGTGCTCTGGGATGAGAATCCTGTATATAAAGTAGCTCCTTTTCTTCGAAAATGTCAATCAAAAGCAGAAATTATTTCTGTAGTCAAAGGGTCTTTTATTACTGGAAATTAATAGTACACACCCTATCCCCAGCTCTCAACCCCATTCTGGATAATTCTATGACATCCATATACACATACATTCTCTGTTTTATGAGCTTTCTCATGAGGGTACAGGTGATAAATTTGCATAGCACCCCAATATGATTTAGCACTACAGTAAAGTGAGATGACACAGAAGGTCTAAGCAGTCATCTTTCTCCATTATTTTGAACACTAGCAATTTAGTAAAGGACTGTGTCTGACATGCAGTAATTGGCAATCTTCAAGACTGTAAAATCAAGAGGTGTGATCAGGAGAGGGAAAGACCATCCACAGAATGGAACATGAGTCCCATAAAACAGTAGTTCTCAGAAGTAATCAAGTCTCAGCCCTAACTGGAGGGCTGGTTCCCACACAGGGCGGGATCTGGGGCGTCTTACTTGCTATGGGGGGGTGAGAGTAAACGTTTTCTGACTCCTGTTCCTTTAGGGTGTTGTCCTGTATAATCACTTCACCTTCAGTGTGGGCAGAATCGGTGACTTCTTCCTAGCCAATAGCAGCTCCTAATGGTGAGAGGAATTTCTTAGGCCACTCCCATTAATGTGAGCTGATCAATGAGACTTTTATCCTGGGTGGAACTCTGTTTATCCAAAACCCTTGAAGAAGGCTAGGCTGGGTCCAGAGGTTCTCCTTGCTAATGTGATGAAGTAGGTTACTGCTTGAGAAGGCCAAGCACATGGGACCTGAGGGGGCCTCAGTCTTGCAGCCCCAGAAAACGGACTCTCTCCTTCAATAGTGTTAGTGACCTTGGTGTGGATTCTTGTCAGGTCAGGCCTTGGGATGAAAAGTCAGTCCATTCTCTGCCTTACTTACACATAGAGGACACTGCCAGCAAGGCTGTGTCCAGACTCCCAATCCATAGGAACTATGACATCAATTTAAGAAGCACGGAAGGGAGGAGAGGAAGGAAAACAACCACTTCCCAGAGCCATGCTATAAAATAACCCATATCTATTAACATAGCAATAATTTATTATCTCATGTAATTCCAAGGGCTTGATAGCTTATACTGTTTGGGTAACACATGGTGTCGGGGAGGTTAGCAAAGCTGTACTTGGCCTGAGCTTGGCCACTGTCCTCCTTGACCTCTCCATATAGTATCTAGTTTTCCAGGTGGCTCTGGGTCTGCTCTTCAGTACAGTCAACAGGATTTCTGTATAGCATAGTAGTTGAATTTCAAGAAAGGGAAGGCAGAAGAAATGGGGGGGGAGAAGATTGGGGGAGCACTTGTGACTGTCACTTTTAAAAGCTGTTTAGTGCCTACCTAGGCCCTCCTTGCTCTAGACAGCTGTATAATAAAAAAATCTTTGAGCACATTGGAAGAGAGAATGCATTATTGGAGATTAACCAAGAACCTGTGAAAGCAGCCTTGTGATTGCCTATGCAATGTGTCCCTTGCCAGCATTTATTTCCAAGAGTGAAAGCGAGGAGCTATTTATTCATTTATGAGACACCGTTTACTTTTGCTTAACGCTCTTTGGTTAGTGGCTTAACACTAGCTCCAACACATTTGGAATAAAACATGAACTCTGCAGCCTAAGAGGTGCTTGTCCCAGGGTCTGCTCAAAACCAATGGTATGTACATTAAATTAGGCAAACGGCTGGGTCTGCCACCATTGTACAGTTGCTCTTCTAACTGAAAGTCACGGAATTGTTTATTGTTCCTTGTTAGTCCCCTGAAGTACAAAGCATGAAGAGATGCTGGGTGGACTGGTAGGAAGTGATTAGTTAAATGATACACAGAAGGGATGGTCAGCCCAGCACCCACAGCTGAATTTGGCAGACTGTAGGCTATGGGTAGCTTGTACATTTTAAAATTAAAACAATCAACCAAAAAGGCAACAAAACAGCAGCAATGGCTGACTGCTCGGTAGTGGGTCACCAACTGATGTGTCCTCAACGGGACACACTCTCTCTTCTGCTCTCAGCAGTTCTTTATGTAGGATTGATGTCCCGCATCCCCCATTCACATTAACTGTCTATTGCTGTTCATATTCAGATCATTTCCGTGATTGTGAGCCTGACCTTTAACAGCTGAGCCTTCTCTCCAGATTTTTCTTATGTAGTGTTGTTAGTGACACTTTATGGGAGTAGTTGGGACATTTCTCAGAGACACAAATCCCACAGCAGACTCTGTGACCCTTTGGCCCTAACGATATTTGTTGTTGTTGTTTTGGTTTTGGTTTTTTGTTTGTTTGTTTGTTTTTTAAGACAGGCTTTCTCTGTGTAGCCCAGGCTGTCCTGGATCTTGCTCTGTAGACCAGGCCAAACTGAAACTCACAGAAGTCCTCCTTCAACTATCCCTCCCCCCCCCAATACTGGGATTAAAGGCCCTAACAATCTTTTTGCCTCCTCTTCTTCCTCAATGAATGCTGAGCCTTGGGTGGGAGAAATTACGTTAGGATATATATATATATATATATATATATATACATATATATATATATATATATACACACACACACACACACACACACACACACACACACACATATATATATATATATATCCACAACTCTGCTTTTTGATTGGTTATGGTTTTCTATAATAGTCCCCATGTGTTTTAAAGTTTCCTTGATTCAGTATGAAGATTATACTTATCTGTGGGTATAAGGATCTAGTTAGGGGTGATGCTGGTTTATTCAAGTGGCAGTTGTAGGTTCTCCTTAAAGATCCATGACTAGCCCTGAGTAATTGGTTAGGTTTCAGTTACCAGGCATGATCCCCTCTTGTGGTGTGAGTTTTAAGTTCCATTAGAGAGTGTTGGTTACCTCTAAAGGACTAATTCTTTTAGGAACTCAGTCTTCCAATAATTGAGATCCAGTTGGAAGGCATGTTTTGTTTTCTTTCTTTCTTTCCTAAATTCCATTATTCCCATGTGTGGCTTTTTACCTTCCTTTGAGCAAGTTGAAAGGAGATAGTATTTTGCCAAGATCATGAGGAACCCAAGGGTGTGTGTGTGTGTGTGTGTGCGTGTGTGTGTGGGCACATGTGAGTGCATGTGTGAAATAGTTCTCATAACCACCCCTACACTGTCTGTATCTGTTTCCACCCCCTAGAACCAGATTACTATGGGTGGGTCCTAGAGGGAGTCAGGGACTATTGACAGAAGAAAAAAATGAAAGAAGGTATGGGGGCAGTTCATCATGCAGGATATGTTTACTGGGGTCTCTTATTCCTCAGGGTACTCTAACAGAGCTCAGAAATATGAGGTTGATACAAACCTTAAACAAAAAAACACAAAAAAACAGCATGGAAAACTGAAGCAGATCAAAAATAACACTTGAAATATGATAGATCTTGTGAATGAGATACACATGGGCTCCACAATGGAGAATGGCATGGTAGCCATTCTTGTGGATTGGCCAGGGAGGCAAGCCTCTAGGGGGACTATGGGTAACTGGAAGAAACCATGGAGTAGGGCCAGGAAAAGTTGGGCATGTGGACTGTGTCCACTGAAGAATGTATGGCTGGAGCTGGGAGGCATAGGGACTGTCATGCAATAGGCTGGCGGGACTACAGAGGCTGGCTCCTCTGAGTTTGATGGGAACAAGAGGCTGGGATCCTTCCTTGATACAAGAGTAATAGAGGGCTATGGAGGATTTTGAGCAGGGATTGTACGTGAGCTTATTGGTTTGGGTTCTAAGGCAACTAAGACAAAGACCAGGCTAACATGGATGTGTGGGAGTTGACCTTCATTGCCAGCTTTCATCAAGTTTAATGGGAGGCAGGAATCTAGGTGGTAGACCCTATATCCACAAATGCTTTACAAGACTCCTGTTTCTCACTGGTGTTTTACTTCAGAGCTCTGTTGAGAGGGTCCTTTCTTTACCCTTCCTCCTCCACCCCTCCCCCCACTCATTCTTTTTCCCTGACTGCAGTCACATTGTAGCCTGGAAGTTTAGGGTGAGTATGTGTCTTTGCTGTATTTTTTCAAGGGTGATAAATCCTACTGCTGTCTTGAAAAAGTAGCAGAAACATTCATTACTCGTGGTCAGTCAACAGAGTGACAGGAAAAGCATTTGCTGTCACCATGGGGAGCACTCATATAGGCCTTCCTCACAGCTGAAGGCAGAGTTGAAATGGTTCATTGTCTCCTGGTTTATTTTTAATTACTTCTGCTGGTGTTAAACATCTTATGACTCCAGCAAGAAGAATATGACAAGGCATGTTAGGAAGGACACTCACTGGAGCGGCTGCAGACAGCCATTGAAAAAAACACTAGGACTCCACTCTCCTGCTGCCTCGTCGGCTGTGTGCCTCTGGGCCTGTTGGCCTTGGCTTCTGTCCAGGTGCCGCTGTCCTCAGAAAGCATATGAGGGGCAGTGTACATTCCCACCAGGTGACTCTGCCATCTTGCAGTGAGGGGCCATCCGAGTAGCCTCCACCCACCATGCTAGGAAAGTCTTAACCTCTCTGCTACCGTAGCTCATTATGGAATGTTTTGCTCTGCCCTGTGGGAAGTTCTCTTACTTGCAATTCCTTTTCCTTTTCCTTTCTTTCTTTCACCAGCCTGAAACTCTGATTGAAAGTGTTATTTAACTAGCAAAACTTTGTCTCGTATCCCAAAGTATGGACTGGTTATCACAGAGATTTCCCTACTCAGATTACACAGTAACCCATGGCCTTTGCCCCATCACAGTGACTCCTTGGAGTTACTAAGGCATTGATAAATGGGGAGCTTGTGAAAATGATTGTTGGGTCCCACAGCAGTTGGGTCCCTATAGGCAGAACCCTACGATCTGAGTGCACCCATCTGAGTGTCAGACACACTTTGAGAGTTATGAGGATGTTAGACTCCCAAAAGAGCATCTGTACATGCTGGAACTTGATGAGAAGCATCACCTGGACCAGTTGTATCTTCTACAGAAAGAACCTATGGGACTAAGTCCTTGAGCTCTGACAAGGGCTCAGCGAAGGGAACTGTGAGGCTAGGTTGCAACATTTTGGCAAGGAGTGGATGAAATGTTTGGGGTTGATTCTGCCAGTGTTGGAGTGTGGGAAAACCTCTGCCTGGTGTCATGACTGTTGATGGGATAAAAACTATCCCTACCCAGGGAATAAAAACTATCCCTACCCAGGGAATAAAAACTATCCCTACCCAGGGAATAAAAACTATCCCTGCCCAGGGGAAGCAGCCTTGTTGGAGGGAACAGCATTGGAAACAAGAGCCAGTGTTGTTTCCTTTCTGTTGCTGTGGTAAATACAGAAACCAAAACAGCTTAGGTATTTGGCTTAAACATCCAGGTTATAGTACATATTGAGAGAAATTGTCTTAACTAGTGTTTTTATTGATTTAAAGAGACACCATGAGTATAGAAACTCTTATAAGAAAGACATTTAATTGGGGGGTCACTTACAGCTTACAGTTCAGAGGTTCAGTCCATTGTCATCATGGCTGAGAGCATGGCAGCATGCAGGTTGACTTGGTACTGGAGAGGTGGCTGAGAGTCCTATATCTTATAGGCAGCAGGAAGTCTACTCACTTACTGAGTGGTATCCTGAGCATGGGAAACCTCAACGCCCACCCAAACAGTGACCACTTCCTCCAACAATACCATACCCACTTCAACAGAGCCATACCTCCTAATAGTGCCACTCCCTATGTGATTATGGGGCCCAATTAAACTATCATATTCTACTCCCTGACCCCCATAAGCATGTAACAATATCATAATGCAAAATGCATTTAGTTCAACTTTGGAAGTCCCCATAATCTATCACAGTCTCAGCAATGTTTTAAAATCTAAAGTTTAAAATCTCTTCTGAGATTCATGCAATCTCTTAACTGTAATTACCTGTAAAATCAAAATAAAAAAGCAGATCACATACTCCAACATATAATGACACAGGATATGCATTATTGTTACTAAACATAGGGAAAGGAGCATAGTGAGGAAATAGTGATCCAAAGCAAGAATGAAAACCAGCTGGCAGACTCTACACTCTCTATCTTCATGTCTGATGTCAAAACTACTTCAGAGCTCCATTTCTTGTTGTTCCCCCACATGGCTCATGTGTTTCCTGCTTCCTTGGTGTCTCATGGCGTCTCCATCTTTCTTATTTCCAGGACTCTCTGTGTCTGGAAATCCTGTCTAGTTACTGGTTGTGTAACTTTTTATTAAGCCAATCACAATGACATATCTTCATACAGTGTAAAGGAATAGTTCAAAACACACTTCTCTCTCTTGTGCGGGTTCCACTCACTGTTAGCAGCTCTCCTCAGCAGGGATACCACGACTCTGCTCTCTCTAGCATCTTGGGTTAACTTTAAAGCTACATGCAATGACCTCTCTAGTAGGCTTCCATTTATGGACACTCCAGACACATGCCTGGCTTCAGCAGCTTTCTTTAGGCATGGAGGCAAATTCCATAACCCATTTCTTCCACCCTTAAGTCTAAAGTCAGAACCACATAACCAGTGCAAGCAAGTTCTGCTTACTGAGGCTGGAGCATGGAACCCCTGTTCAGTAACATCTTCTTCACCATGTTTCTGTCTTTCACTGCCTAACTTTGCTACCCTGAAACTTGCTATATAAATCAGGCTGGTCTCAAAGTCACCAGCTACTTCTTTCCTGGCACTAGAATTAAAGGTGTGCCCCACCACAGCTGGCTCTCAGCTTTTCATTAGTTCCTTTTCACAAGTTGGAAACTTAGCTGGATGGGATCTTACTCTGGGTCACTATACCCTTTATTACATTTCTTAATCTGTTTATCTCTTAGGACACAGGACTCAGCTCCATTCTACTTCCTGGTGCTCCCTTCTCCTCCAAATTTACATTTTGTGATTTCCTCTGCTCAGCTTGCTCCTTTTCATTATAAATCTGGAGATACCAATAATATCCACAAGGCAGAGTCTGTACTAGGCTGTTTTGAGATCTCTTCTGCCCATGTTATCAATCCAAAAATTTTCACTTTAGCCTCAGTCAGACTCTTAGGATAAAGGCAAAAAGCAGCCACTTTCTTCACCAAAATCAGAAAACCAGTCTTAGGCAACATGCTAACATTCTTCTTTTCTGAAACTTCTTGACCCCCACAGTTCATCAAATCACCTTCCGCACCACTGACTTCTATGCTTAAGCACTGCTTAAAGCATTCCATTGCTATCATAACCCAAAGTACCAACGTCCAAACTTGTCCAAACAAAAACATGGCCAGGCCTATCACAATACCCCAGTCCCTGATACCAACTTCTGTCTCAGGGTTTTATTGCTGTGAGGAGACACCATCACCATGCAGCTTTTATAAGGAAAGCTTTTATTGGTCTGGTTCACTTACAGTTTCAGAGATTCAGTTCATGATCATCAAGGGGGAGAACATGGCAGCATGGTAAGCAGACATGGTGATGTAGCTGTGGCTGAGCGTCCTACTTCTTGCAGGCAACAGGAAGTCGACTGAGACACTGGATGGTATCCTGAGCATAGGAAACCTCAAAGCCCACCCCCACAGTGACACACTTCCTGCAACAAGGCCATATCTACTCCAACAAAGACACACCTCCTAACAGTGCCACTCCCTATGAGATTATTGGGGACAGTTGCATTCAAACTACCACAGAAATCAAAGAAGACTCTTGCTGTTCTGTACAATACTATCTCAGACTCCCCTCCATGCCAAGAAGTACAGCAGGAACCATGAAGGAGGAGCCATGCTTGCTGTCTGGCTTGCAGACTGTCTTCTGCTTAGCTAGTTTTCATATATAGTCAGCCCATGACCACCTGTCTGAGAATGGTGCCATCCACAGTAGGCTGGACCCTTCTACATTAATTAACATTCAAGACAATAACCCACTGACCTGCCAACAAGCCAATGTGATCTGGATAATCACTCAATTTAGATTTTCTTCTCAAGTGGCTCCAGACTATGTCAAATTAGCAGTTAGAACTAACTAGGATGGCCAGCAAAAAGACAATAGGAAGAATGACTTCATCTTCTTCCTGCATTGGTATAGCCTGCCCCTGCTGGTCAAGACCCTGGCCAGGAACAGTTGACAAAGCAAACATCTGGTCTGCAGAGAGCTAACCCCACATCTTTAGTACTGACATATATTTATTTATTAGCTGGCATACCCATCAGTAATCAAAATCTACCAAGCAAGTTCTGTATTCTTTGCATACAATCACATCTTATTTCCCAGGGATTTTGTTTGTTTGTTTGTTGTTTTTAATTTCTGTTGGACTCTAGGGTGAGGGACTTAGGTGGGATGGGACAGAGAAATACTACCTAAATGAATTTGGTGGTTCCTGGGTTCATATTTTCTTCATCTAGAAATGGGTGGCTGATTACCCATACCATGCAATGTTGTTAATCATGGGATCACATGGACACTGGACCAACAGTTAGGGAGCCTGCATGGAACCGACTTAGGCCCTCTGCATGTGTGTGACAGTTGTGTGACTTGGTCTGTTTGTAACGCTCCTAGCAGTGAAATCAGGACCTGCCTCTGACCTACCTAGCTTCTGGGAATCTGTTCCGCATTCTGGATTACTTCTCCCAGCCTTTTTTGCAGGGGGAGGAGCTCTGCCCTGCCTCAACTTGATGTGTCATACTTTGTTCAAGCCCATGGGAGGCCTGCTGCCCCTAGAAGGAGTGGCTAGGGAGAGGGGGTAGAGGGAGTCGGGGGGGGGCAGGCGGTAGAGGGAGTGGGGGGGAGGGGGAGGGGTAGTGGGGGGAGAGTGGGTAGAGGGAGTGGGGGAAGAGGAAGTTGGGGGAAGGGGATAGAGGGAGTGGGGGGAAGGGGGTAGGGGTAGTGGGGGGAGAGGGGGGAGAGGGAGTGGGGGGAGAGGAAGTGGGGGGGAAGGGGATAGAGGGAGTGGGGGGAAGGGGGTAGGGGTAGTGGGAGGGGAGAATAACTGTGGTCACTATGTAAAGTAAATGAAAAAATGTTAAGTAAAGTAAAACTTAAAAGAATTAAACAAGATAGTATGCTAAACTGGAAAGGGGGTTTCTACTGACCCACACCCTCCTTCATCTAGGTAGCTGGAAACTGCTAAGGCTCTCAAACTGAATTGGCCAAGCCCTACCTTGTGCTTTCATTGTCTCGGCCAGTGAGCGATTCATAGAACTAGCTAAGGAGGAAGAAGGGAGTCCTCATCCCCCCAACCTGCTGTCAGTGACATACCTGGTGTGCCCAGTTAGCAAAATGCCCCTCCCCCACACCATGCATACCTGTACTGAGTTACAACCAAATCCCCTTCCCCTCCCAGTTTCCAGTATGTATACTTCACCCAGGGAAGTATCCTTATGGCCTGTTCCTCTATGGATTAACCACAGAGACATTTTCTTTTAAAAATGTTCAGCTTTAGATATAATTATTATACTATAAGCAGCATGTGAATAATACATGCAATTGGCATATTTGGGCATTTGTATATACTTATCTTGACCACAGTTCAAGCAAAAAAAAAAAAAAAAAAAACATATTTATCACCTCAGAACTTTCAAGACACATCTCCTCTCACCAGATGTGTACAATACCACATTGTTCCAAAGCCCTCTGGAACTCATCCTTTGTTATTATTTAAATTTTTTAAATTGTGTGTATGGGGGGGTATGTGTAGGTATGTTTTGTATGTGTGTGTGTGTGTGTGTGTGTGTGTGTAGGCAGATAGTCTTGTCCACTACAGTGAGTGTGTGGAGATAAAAATGACAACTATTGGGAGTTGGTTCTCTCTTTCCAAATTGTGGACCCTGAGGATTGAACTTGGGTCATCAGGCTTGGCAGCAAACCCTATCAACAGCCTGGGGTACTTCCTCATATGATTCTTTGAACAGCTTCTTCATCCCCCTCTACTCACATCTTTCGAGTGACATGAGTCCTGTGAGCAGTGGCTCACATTCTATAGCCTCTGATACCTCTGACTCTTGTAGTTGGATCATGTGAGCAATAACACGTAGTATTTGTACTATTGTGATGGGTTTGATTAGCCTGGTATCTCCAGGGTTCATCTTTATTGTGGAAGATGAGGCAGACACCTCTATATACAGGCTACATTGTCTTTCTGCATCCCTTCACTCGTGGACATTTGGGTTATTCTCATATTCTGCCACTATCAGCATTGCTGTAATGTGCACAGGAGGTCATCGATCCTTTAGAAATCCTGATTTTGATTCTTTTGGTTTTATTCCCAGAAGTAGCATTGCTGTTCATTGTGTTTTCATTTTTCAATAGCCTCCGTATTATTTTCCATAAGGAATATACCAGATCACAGCCTATCACTGTACAGAGGTTCATTTTTCTTGCCAGCTCTTGTTACATTTCTCCACAACGAGGATGATAGGGATATCCTTGATTCCTATTTCCCCTGAAGACTTCAGTATTGAACATCTTTCCAGACACCTGTTAGCCATTCATATGTCTCCTCTGAGAAAATATCTACATAAGGCCTTTGTCCTTTTCTTAATCAGTTTGTTTCTGCTTTTATTTGGCTGTTGAATTTACAGAGTTCCTTATGTATTTTGGGAATTAACTCCTTATCAGATATGGAGTCTGGATGTGGTTTAGATATGCTTTGAATTTGTCTTAGCATGACAAAGTACGGCAATTGTGACCAGCAAAACAACAACACAACTAGGTAAGTGGGACTCTATCAAACTAAACAGTGTTTGTACAGCACAGGAAGTGAAATGATCAACAGAATAAAAAGGCAGCCCACAGGATGAGGAGGTCTTTGGGGAACTAGAAACAGACGCACCCTTGCTCTTACCTTGGGCTCCCGTCAGAATTTCATTCTGGTCCATAAAGATCTGATGCTACTGCCCCTCATGCCTAGTGCCATCTGCTCACCTCTCTGCTCCAGGCCACTTTGGGACATTTGTACCTTCTATTCCCTCTGCTGGCCTTTGCCTCCGGCTTCTGCACCAACTGACTCTTCAAGTTGTCATGGCTTGTCTCCAGTGCTCTCTATGACGTTCATGTTGACTACCTGACTGAGCCTGCTCTTGTCTTCCCTACTGCTTTCCTTTTATGTGCCTTACTTTTCATCTTATAAACACTAGACAAAGACCTTAGGAGGTGATTTGTGCTTGCCATTTCATCTGTGAGAAACACAATGCTATGAAATGGGGTATGTTTGTTTTGTCCATCATGTGAACAGCATGCTGCCTGGCATGCATTATGTGTACAGGAGCCTTCCTGGGTGCTAGCCAGCTACTTGCAGAGCCCTGTGCAATCATTACCTTGCTGTTCAAGGAAGGACTTTTAAAGTATAAATACTAACAGTTTACTACTTTGTTGCTGAAGAAACAAAGTTATGCAATAACCACCAACAATGCAAGTTTTAGAACTTGCATGCAAATTCCACATCAGTAGTGTATTGTTGGGTGGACAGAGACCATAGCCTGCCTAGTATCCTGCCTTTGAGTTAGGGAGTGCCCATGGACTCAGTAAGAGTTTCAAAGTATCTCCAGATCTAGATGGTGGCAAACTAACCTTCAGAAGGACTGTTTTGATTGGCCGGGCATGACCTCCAGCACCTTGAACTGCTCCATAGCCCTCATTGCAATGGTGACTGGGGAGTGTTTGTTTTCTTCAGTAGACACAGCAGTTTCTGGTTTTTTGTTTTCTTTTAAGTTTGGTACAATGCCCCATACACAGTAGGCGCTTGGTAAATATTTGCGGATGGAAGGAAGAGTAGGTGGATTTAGGTCAAGGCAAGCTTCCCACCTCTCCCTATGAGTTACCAACTGGGCTGCTTATTAATTCTGGGTATACCAGAAGAATGATTTACTTTTTAAACTTGATCCCAGCTGTCCAACCGGAAGGACTCTGAATCCCTGAACCTGACATGAGCCTTACCCCAGTACAAGGTTTTCATCACAGATGAGACATCAGCTTCTTAGCCCATCCCTCCTTCTCTTTCTTCCTCTCCCCCCACCCTCCATGGGAAGTGGGGGGGGCAGACAGAACACCTTTTTTTTCTTACCTCATACTCCTTTTTGCAGTAGATTCTTGGGAGGTCTGATAACCTCCTTTACCCGGACCGCACATTCTTTCAGACATCTAAGTCATAAGCATAGATGATCTTGGCCACCAACTTCCCTTTCCACTCAACTAACCTGCTGTTGTTGATTTCTATGAACAGTAGAAGGCAACAGACTTCTGTGAGGGTGTGGGGTGCTACATCCCAGCTACATTCAAGCCTGGCTCCTCTGAGACCCTTCTGAGAGCCCACCGCCTCTCACAAGCTTCCCGACCCCTTTCCAGAGTCTTCAGTTTGAGTTTGGTGCATTGTTCCCTCTTCCACAAGTAAAAATAGATTTTGTTCTAGTCTCTTTGTTCCTCAGGGATTCCTCTCCAGGAAAGAAAACAGCTGAGGGTGGTGACTAATGGGCCTCTTTGGAGGACTTGCATGAGCTGTATGTTAACTATCAGGCATGAATTCTGTGGTCTGACATGCCTTGTTGGAAAGCAGAAAGGCTCATGTGGAAATCGGTACTGGAATTCGAACTGAAAGTGAGAGTGTGTGTGTGTGTGTGTGTGTGTGTGTGTGAGTGTGAGAGTGTGTGTGTGTGTATGTGTGTGTATGTGTGTATGTGTGTGCATGTGTGTGTGAGTGTGTTCTTTCTGTGTGAGTGTGTGTATGTGTGTATGTGCATGTGTGTGTGTGTGAGTGTGTGTGTGTATGTGTGTTCTTTCTGTGTGAGTGTGTGTATGTGTGTGTGTGAGTGTGTGTGTTCTTTCTGTGTGTATGAGTGTGTGTGTATGTGTGTTCTTTCTGTGAGTGTGTGTGTATGTGTGTGTGAGTGTGTGTGTTCTTTCTGTGTGTGAGTGTGTGAGTGTGTGTATGTGTGTGAGTATGTGTGTGTGTATGTGTGTGTGAGTGTGTGTGCTTTCTGTGTGTGTGTGTGAGTGTGTATGTATGTGTCTTCTTTCTGTGAGTGTGTGTGTATGTGTGTGTGTGTGAGTGTGTGTTCTTTCTGTGTGTGTGTGTGTGTGTGTGTGTGTGTGTGTGTGTGTGTGTGTGTGTGTTGAGGGTGGAGGGATTAGCTAAATGGCCAGGGAGCCTCCTGGGGCCCCTTCAGAGCTCTGGAGCTGATTTCCCAAGAACCCTCTGCTTTGGGGAAGGTGGATCAGGCTGGGGGGCAGGCATCTGGAGCCCTTGGCTTCAGAAGCCTGGATTTGGGGAACTTTGAACTCTTGCTTCTATGAATTTGACCCTCACAACCCATGGAAACTCTGCAGCTTTTGCGATTTGGGTCACTTCAATTTTGCTTTCATGTGACTTATTTTGTACCTCAGTGGTACAGGATAAAATGTGATGGTTTTCGAATTTCAAAGAAGACTGTTCCAGATCAGGACTCCAAAGGGGAGGATGTGAACATGAGCCAAGCAGTACTTATTGAAATGTGTTTCCTCTACACAGAGTAATCATCCTAGCCTTTCCAAAACACCACTCCTTTCTTTTCCTCCCAATATAGGAAGCTATCCTTTAGGAGCTCTTCTTATTAAATGAAAGTTCAGGCTCCCTTGAAAAAAGATTTTTTAAAAAAAATGCATGAAACATTTGGCAGCTGGCTAAGGGACATGAGGAAAACAGAGCGGGGTGCACTCTGAGTTACAGGTCTATGAGTCTGCCTCTTAAAGACAAGACACTTCCTCTGTCACTGCCTCAGACTGACCAGTGGAGGTCAAGAGCGGACACTGCAAGTATTCCTGTCAAGACAGTCTCAGGGAAATGGCTGTTCATCTTACATCAGTGTTTTATGCATCAAAGTTCAGACTGTGTGTTTCAATATGCATATTCAAATGCATGTATCCATCTACATCTTCAGCAAAGCATCCCCTGACCACCCCTTCCTTCACTTTTTAGCGGCTCGGGAAAGGGTAATGACTTCTCAGTATTGCTGTAAAATAGGAAACTTCACACAGTAGCCAAGAGTTAGAAAGTCTTATATTTGAAAACACAGAAAAGCTGAGCTTGATGTTCCACTTCGCCTTCAACTGTGTGATCTCAGACTAGCTGCTCAAGCTCTCTGGTTTCCTAATCTTCAAAACAGCCTTGCTCATGCCACCCCCCTCCTGTTCATTGTGAGGATTAAGGACAGCATATGCAGGACACCCCTTTAATCCCAGAACTCCTAGGCAGGCAGATCTCTGTGAGTTGGAGGCTGCCCTGGTCTGTAAAGGGAGTTGTAGTAGGATAGAAAACAAACAAGAAAAAGCAAACAATCAAATTTAGTACTTGGAACCAGGAGGGAAAAACAGAACAAGCATCCCCAGGAAAGACTGAGGCAAATGAGGTGGGGCCACCAGAAGACCTGTGTGGAATCTGAGGGTGAGAAAGTAGAAGTGTTTAAGAGGAGTTCTTGAGAACTTTCTGGAAGAATTCTTTTCTGTCCTTGCTGCGGTTGATTCTAAATTTTAAAATTTACAGCCCAGAAGTCTTTGTTCTTCCTTGGCATTTGGGACCTCCCCCTGTGTGCAAGAGTCTCTGTGGGCCTTGGCTGCTGTAAGCCACAGGGTGTATGTAATGGGGAGGGGCTGACTAAGAGACAGTGTGGAACTTGTTAGCCTCTTAAGTCTCATTTGGGATGTGAGGGGACTGTGTGAGCCAAGGTGTCTACCTCTTGCATCCCTGGACCTCTCAAGCTATCTGCTATGGGACTTGGCCTTCAAGGCACCAAGACTTTGATCAACCTGTGACGGAAGGTTTGTATGAAACCCTTCCTTGGCTTTCTTTTTTAAACACAAATGGGATCTGGAATTGATCCCAGATAAGACATCTGCCTCTTAATTTCACTTCAGAGGGGCAGGATGACAAGAAAGGCGATGAAGACAACTAAATGCATTTATGATTTATGCCCGCTGTGATAAATCAATGGGTGATTTCTCCCCAAAATGTGGTCACTGTTGGATAACTCATACCAGCTGACACATCTGTAGGATGCATAAGGTGCGGAGGCTGAGCCCCTTCCTCACCATGTGCACACCAGCCCTGGGACCAACACCCCAAGGATGGAGTCAGATGTGTGAGAAAGGGGGGCATTTGTCTACAGCTGGGAAGATGGCCACATCACCACCATCCTCTTCTCATTGCATCTGTTTTGTTTCTTGTGGTTGATGATATCAGCCAAAGAAGCCTGTCTTTGTCTGTCCCTAGCTTGCATTGGCCTTTTTTTGTCTGTGAAGATAGAATCTTTCCATTCCTTGGAGTTAGCTTGAGATGTCCCAGTTATCACCACAACCCCTCTGAACAACCCCTCAGGGAGGAGAAAGTTCTCTTCACTCTTTCATGAATACTGGCATCCTACATAACAAAAAGATTTTACCCCAGGGACGAACTAAAGACTTTAGAAGTGACATTTTGGAGTACTTCTTGGGAAAGACCCCTGAAGAGGAGCCAGGGAGCAGAATCTGCTGCCTCCCCCCCAAATCAAGAAACCCTGGTGCCACAAGTTGACCATCCTTTTTCCCAAGACTTTCTTATATCCCAAGGACTTCAATCAAGGTGTGGTAGAACTTTCAGAACACATAAGGCCAGATTCATATGTTGCAATGTTGTCTGTCTGACATTTGAAATCTTGGAAAATGTGATGGCCTATACGGTTTGCTCCCCTTCAAGTATGAATCCTAAATTAAAGGGAGTGTGATAAGTTCCACTTAAATGCCAAACTTCAATGTCCACATGTTTTGTGGATGTTATATAATTGGTTGGTGTCTAAGGAAAGTCTAATTACACCTATGGGATATTGTTGGTGGTTGGTATGCCCACATCATCTGGATGACTTACTTCCTCACCAGAGGAGTAGATTTCTTCTTGTAAGTTCCTGCACATGCAGCTGCCTGTTTATGCCTTGCAATCTCCTTGAAAGACGCCTTTGCTCCTCCCATTGAAGTCCATCTTGACACAGTAAGAAATTCTTTGAAAAGTGCTAAGGCCATTTCCTAGGTTCACAGTGGGATAGGGTGACTTGTTGGTGACAGAATAGGCAGTAAGCACTGCTTTCCCCAGAGGCCACTGAGGTGGAAGAAACTTTTAGGCCAGCTGCTAAAAGGCAGAAGGAGCCTGAGACAAAGGTAGGTAGAGTTGGGGTGGGGTTGCTAGCATGATTTAGGACTTCAGGAGCTTCTGTTGTAAGATCTGTTGCTGAGACCAGGTGGCCCTGCTCCATCCAGGCAACCTAAAGGAGGAAAAACAGCCACCTAGTTAGGGATGTCTCTTTTGGTCCTCCACATTACCAATATTTCTACTAGAAATAATGTACCTGCAGCTATAGCTCTCTAGGACAATGGGGACATCTAATAATATTCCAGGGTGATCTAAGTTGCCTTTTGTCTAGAGATGCCTCGAAGGGAAAATGTACCCTCCTCCACCTTTTCATGAGAAAGTAGTATTAACCAGAAAGCTTTGCCGTGGAAACAACCTGTCCTGTCCTTCAAGTATGGAATCCTAAATTAAAAGGTAGTTTGATAGATTCTACTTAATGCCAAAGTGAAATGCTCACATACTTTGCTGTGTATTACATAATTAGGTAACTTCTCAGAGGAGTTCTAAGTATGCCAATGAAATAAGTTCAAGGTAATGAAATGCATTCATTCATCTCTCTGGTGCTCAGTCTGTCCTTTAGAACTGAGCTCTGAGTCAGTCTGTTGGGGCCTGCCTCCTCACTCAACAAGAAGTTTTCTTTACAGTTACAGACCTTGGAAATAAAATACAAAGGTATTTTTTATGAGGTACTTCTTTTTAATTCCAAGAAATTCCATTTTCCTTAGCTTCAGATATTTTTTAAATGGCCAAATATAAAGTAGCTCTACTAATCCCAAAATGTAATGATTCCCCCCCCCCAAAGGAGTTAGTAAGTCCTCCTTTGCAGGTCAGACACCGTAGCCACCATGAATGACACAGTAACACACCGGACCAGAAAGTTCATGACTAACTGTCTACCTTAGAGAGGAAACAGATGATCATTGATGTCCTTCACCCTGGGAAGGAGACAGTACCAAACACAGAAATTTGAGAAAAGCTAGCCAAAATGTACAAAACCACCCCAGATGTCATCTTTGTGTTCGGATTCAGAACCCACTTTTGTGGTGGCAAAACAACTGGTTTCGGCGCGATCTATGATTCTGTAGATTATGCAAGGAAGAATGAGCCCAAACACAGACTTGCAAGACATGGCCTTTATGAAAAGAAAAAGACCTCCCCCCAAAACAATGAAAAGAATGCAAGAACAGAATGAAGAAGGCCAGGGGGGACAGCAAAAGTCAACGCTGGTGCTGGCAAAACGCCAGAGGAGTAGGTCTGTGGTGACTTGATCTTCGTGACATTCAGATTTCCAGAGGATAAATAAACTAAAAGCTTATGTAAAAGACAAAGGAAGGAAGGAAGGGAGGAAGGAAGGGAGGGAGAAAGAAAGGAAGGAAGGAAGGAAGGAAGGAAGGAAGGAAGGAAGGAAGGAAGGGAAGAAGGAAGAAAGAAAGAAAGAAAGAAAGAAAGAAAGAAAGAAAGAAAGAAAGGAAGGAAGGAAGGAAGGAAGGAAGGAAGGAAGGAAGGAAGAAAGAGTTAGTAATACATAATACCACAAGAGCAGCAGGGTTCGCAGGAGATAGCAGAAGCCAAGGAGCATGAATTCATCAACCTTGAATTTCTAAGTTGTACTCAGTTGCGTTGGATAGGTGAATGAGTTTCTGGGAAAATCAGTGGACAGTTGGAGGGACGGTTGAATAGATGGATGAATAGTGAGAGAGAGCATCATGCAGACAGAAGAAGTATATCCCAGGAAAATCTGCCCTTGTATAAATGACTCTGTCCAAAGGTGGGATATTTTTCTTATTTTACTTTTAATCTTGAGGGGAATTCACAGTTCTTTGAAATTCTCAATACACAGCTTCAGCGGATAACAGTAATGATGTGGGGAAAGTTGACTTTGAGGAAATCTGGGGAAACTTGCATTAGAAACCAGGTAAGAGAGTAGAAAATAAAATGGGTTCTTTATAAGTAAGTCCTTGGTAACTTGACAAAGGTTAGAACAAAATTGTGCTTAAATGTTCCTTTGAAGTAGAGTTTTTCCATAATGCATTAGTGAGTGGAAACTGGGCCAAGAAGATGCCATTTGGAAAAATATTCAAGGGGTGTTGTTGCCTCTGTTTCTACATGTACCCATGCATGCAGGAGGTCTGTGTGAGATTACTCTGTTGCATATTGACCCAGTAGGAAAGAATGTTCAGGTGTCTTTGCGTGAAGATTTGTGTGCCTGTTCTGATGGCTGCAGATATTAAAGGCAGCTTTGTTCTAGAGGCCCTTCTGTCAAAACATGTGCCATGAAACATCTACAGCAAGGTCTTGAAAGATGTGAAACTGTTTTCCTAAAATAGAAGGTCAATCCTATTTTGTGCCATGTGATTCAGTGATGACCTAATGTGAAGGAAACCCAGATTTGTGTTACCCCAACAGTATCTGAACATCTAGTGTCATTAGACACCTCTATCTGGCTCGGTCTTGGGTCAGTAGAACCGGCCCATGTGGTTTGAGGCTGAAGGCCACAACCTGGGGCAGATCTCTGGATCTAGAGGTAGATTTTACTCTTGTCAGAAATGCTGTTCCTGGGGCTGGGGAGGTAGCTCATTTGGTAAAGTATTTGCTGCTGGAGAATGGGGGCCTAAGTTGGGCCCCACACCCATGGAAAAAGCTGAGTGTTGTGGCATACACATGTAACCTCAGCAGGAGGTGTGGTTGTAAGTGGAGATAGGTGGATTTCTGGAAACCACTGGCCAGCCAGTCTAGAAAAAATCAGTGAGCTCCAGAGTCTGTGAAAGACACTGCCTCAAAAAATAAGGTTAAGGAATACCTGATGTTGACCTCTGGTCTTCATGGATGAGCATGCAAGTGTCTACAATACCTGTGTGCACATGCCCACTCATGTGAGTTCATATACATCACATAGCCCATATATACAAGGAACTGCTTATGAACTCTGTTACCCCAAAGGCTAATTCACTCATGCTTTTAGCAGAGGCAGCTCACTCCAGCTTAAATCCTTTACTAAGTCCTTCCTCTGCTTTCTGGCTGGTATAGCATATTTGCTACATGGACAACAACTTCAGAAGCTGTGGTAACATTCTTAAGTTATTCATATGAAAGACTCCTCTTTAAACAAATTCTTTTCAAACATGAAGTTGAGACCCTTGACTCTCAGGACTTGATGTTACCATACAAGAGTGAACGGTATGAATAATTTTCTTTTACGCTGAATTGGGACATCCGACAGTAAGTTTTGATTTTAGCTATTTGGAAACATCACCAGTAATGTTAAATGAGCCTATTTCCTTTTATTTTGGCTTTTCCCTCTACCTTCATTCCTAACAGGGCACTTGATCATCTCATGGATCACTTTAGTTGATTTAAACATAGGTGCAGCAGTCTGATTTGAAAAAATAATATGTATTTGAACCACACTTTTACAGAGCAAAGGAAAGTAGATTTGCTGTAAAGAAACCAATTCCTTACTCAGAAATCCAGAGGACTGTTTACTGTAGCTGTCTTTAAGGAACACTTTGATTTTAAGATCAAGTATCAATAGACTTCATGAATATTGATGAAATAAAAAGGTTAAGTCCTCTAAACACAAGAGAGAATAGCTGAAATATTAGAAACAAATTAGGTCTGATAAAAGGATGCAGGCAAATGAATCAGGCAGTGCCTCAAATTCCCTTTCCAAGTTCCATACTGACCTATTTACATGTACAAGGTCAAATCCCTGGGCTTCACTCTCCATATGCAAGTTCATATGCATATGGATATGAACATAAAGTACACTCTCCATATGCACTTTAACATCAAGTGCATGCTCCCTGACTCTGCCTCCAGGAGCATTGCTGGGATGTTGGGGCTCAGGTAACCTAAGAACAGCACAGTTAATGTGAACAAAGGCCCCACTATTGGGCATGGAGACATCCTTGGCCTTTCTGTGTTTAATTACAGTGACAGTGTTCCAGGCAGTGTTGACATAGGCTTATTGCTCAGGTGTGGAATGCACTCTTGACATTTGCTTTGCAGCAAGTTGGGTTCTCGGTCTTTTATATTAAAAAACAAATTCATTCTTCTGATGTTTGCAATGTAAATCTCTTCACCTGCCTGCAAGGAGGGCTGTAACGGGTTTAGCAGTTCATCTACTTAGCACTAAGGATGAGGACCTTAGGAGAAGACTGGGACAACTATCTAGAGAGACAAGAGGACTATCAGAGAAACAGTAGATGTTAGCCAGGTGTACAGGGAATAGAGGCCAAGCCTACGGGCTCAGGAGCAGAAGGTTGCTACCACTGACTAATGGTGAGATCAGACTCTAATCAAAAGAAAAACAAGCTTTTGTTTTGCTGAGGTGAGCTAAAGGTGGTCATGGTATTACCTAAAAATATTCAGGTGCTTATACTGCTGTAGCTGCCGAATGTGTACAAGGGCAGCCAACTGGCTACATCCGGCAGTCCACGCGTCTGCTTGAGAGTTGCATAGAATTTGGCCTGAAGGGTAAGGTAGCCAAGAAGAAGCCAGTTATGAAGCCTTTTCATGCTGGCCTAGTGGCCCATTAAACATCTACAGGCACAGTGAACCTGGGGAGTTTATTTAGGTTTCTCTTGGCAGCGCAACAGCTGGGAAAGCACGAACTCCTGAGCCCACTGCAGACATTGCTTCAACAGCAGTTCCAAAGAACCTGAAAAGCGCTGCAGTGGTAACATCTTGCATGCAGCCTCTGGCAGAAGAGAAGGCACTTACTTCCGCTATTTTGTTAATCCGGATTCTTTCCTGTGCCCAGTTGTGGGCTCTCTCCTTGAGGCATTTTCTTGGGCCCTTCTGTCTCTTGCAAGGACAAGCACAAGGGCAGTTGCAGGCATTGACAACGGCATGCCTTCCCTGTCCTCAGTGCCCAGCCCAACTCACGTGCCTTTGTCATGTTCCGTAGAGGCAGTGTCGCTTTCCTCCTGAGCATTGTCTGTCACTTCCTCCTGAACATTGTCCATCAATGGTGATGTCTGAACATTTGGCCTCGGTTAAGCCACAAGCTCCTCAAGGATTGTAGCAGGGCTGGCTTGAGAAGGCTATCTCTAGGCTGCTTATGGCACAGACTCCCAGGGCTCCACGCTCAGAAAAGCTTCCAATCTGGCTGAATGTTCTGCCCTTTTCATCTTGAAACCATTCCCGACACAATTCTGCTTTCTCCCAGACTCTGCAAATCACGTCACCATTCCTGCCTGTGCCTGCTAGATGTCTCACATGTGCTATGTGCTTGGGAGATAGTGGGGAAATGAATGCTAGGGTGACAAAGGGTGATGTCATTAGTGCATAAAATGGCCAACAGCCAATGCCTGATATCACATCAGGATTCTGTATACTTTCCTGGCCATTCAGTCCTTCATCTCATTTCTTTCATGGCATTTGACAAATGAAGCCAAAATCAAATTAAAGTGATATACACACTATAATGAAAGGAAAAGAAATGTCTGTAAACTACAGGAAATATAAGCACATGAATCAGCCTGCTCTTAATTGTTTTGACTTATATTTAGAATCAAAAAGACAGCATTTAGAAGGCACAAATATGGTACTTTTATTGGAGCCACTAGATTGGAGGAGATGCTCTTTAAATGATAGCAGAATTTGAACAGTGACTGGAGCTCTTCTGAATGAAACCCAAGCATACTCTTTCCCACATCCAAGCAGTATCAAGAGACACTGGTGCAACAATACGTCCAGTTAGACTTGTCTATCTCTCAGCTTGGGAATCCTTGCCCCCTACTGTCCGTTGACCCCCAAAAGCATGGTTGTGGGACTACTATGGACAATGCAAGCAAGCCTTCAAGGTTGTTATGCAGTGTGCTGGTGAACTTTCCAGTCACTCACTCAGTTGGACATCTTTACCTATGGTTCTCCCATGCCCACCCCAAAGGTGACAGCCATGGATTCTGCATTTGACAAGATTTTCCAGGCTGTGTTGGCAGAAACTGTTAATAAATTAGGTGCACAGAAATGTGATGGTGAGGCGTTTCCTCCTGAAGTTCACAGGCCTTCCAGAACATTCATGTCTCATTACAGCTTGTACAGCAGTTTATGCCCTAATAAATCAGAGACGCTTTGCAGTGATGGGATGGATCATCATGAATCTTTCTGTTGGCATTTTCCCTTTACAGGCAAACCAATAATGGAGCCAAACTGCCCCATCTGGCTGCTCTGTAAGAGAATTCACAGCGGGACACTGTTTTCTCAGGCATCACAAAGGTCACTGTAGGTAGCAGGAGTGAGGGCAGAGCTAGGGCTGTGAGTGACAGTGTGGGATGAAGCCATTTACAGGCCTTTATTACTGTGATTGTAGGCATTAGCTGGACTGTCAGGGTTCTGTTCTCGCTTTCTGTGATTTCTCACGTTTAATTTGCAGACCTGTTTGCTGTCTTGTAAGCTGTGCAAGCAGATACACCTTGAAAGATGTGTGGACTTCCCCCTCCCATTTACATGCTGCCCCATTGCCTGGTGAGGCTTACAGTAAGCTGAGCACAGTGGTCAGTAGAATAAGGGGGATTCCACATGTGCAGCCTGAGCGTCCACTCTCCTGCTGTTCCTCACCTGTGCACAGGGAACTGTGATAAATAAAAGCCAGTAAATATGGAGATTATTCATGAGGTGATATTGGCCAGGCATGGATTGCTTTGGCTAGGAATCCAGTCTTTGCCTAGTAGAGGCTTAATGATCATTTAAAAAATAATAATAAAAATAAAGATCGAAGAAAGGCATAAATCATATAAAATACAACACCTAGAAATAAGTCAGAGATTTGTGTCTTGATGGTTTTGTAGTTTCACAGGAGGGCCCATCCCCTGTTTTGGAAGCAAACATACTGTTTTTGTTGTTGTTAGTATTTTGCTTTGCTTTGCTTTGTTTTTTTAAAATGGAGTAGCTGAGGTCTTTGGCTTTCCCCCTTTTCCTCACGTACTGGTCTGTGCTCTTGCCCTAGTGAGTACTGTGGGGAGCTCTGGGGACTTCTGGGATGCCGCTTCATGGGCATAGAGGGACTTTATGGAGCTCTTGGGAAGTGGGGCGCATCTGTCTGATACCTTTTCTCTTCCAGAAGGTTTTGTCTACAGCTTCCTCAATAATTACTTTGCTGTAACGAAGGCAGAGGCCAGAGCAAGTGAGAGAGGGTGTGATTTATCAAAAGTGACAAGGAGACCAAGTGCCTGTCTTGGCCCTCAGCTCCCTTCCTATTTACATAATGCCTTTCCTTTCCCGTTTTCCCCAGCAGATGGCCAGCTGAGGTTCAGGGACTCTGTACAGGAATACAGCTGCTCCTGTAGGACAGCATAGGAGACCCTTAGGTGTTCTCCTGGCAGTGGGAGCCAGTCTGCGGGGCAGGGGCTGAATCACCTCGTTATAGAAATGGAGACTGAAAGCCAAGCTGCTTGCAGGTTGGGAGCTGCCAAGACCTAGTATCCCAAGACCCAGGGAGATAGCACAATCCAGGAGGAGTTAGTAACAGGGGCACCATTGGATCTGCCTGGCCTGGCTCTGCTGTAACGGGAAAGTCAGCAAGACTTGATGGGTCACCAAGGGACAGGAACGTGTTCACCAAGGTGATTGTGCTCTGCCAAGGGAAAATTGAGTCTGGCATCCAGAGGGGTTTTCCAAGTATACTGAACGTTCTTTCTGTGTCCCGAATGATGGGAATCCCCTGTGGGGTCCTTTTGCTGCAGGGCAGAGTGAGTATCAAGAGACCTCATTTGGTACAGGATGTTGAGCACATGGCTGATAAGTTTTCCACTGAAGCTGGCTGAGCCAGCTCAGGTAATTAGCACCCGAGAGTAGCCATGGGAGCAGTAAGTGCTGCTTTTATGGGTTGGAGTGTCTCAATCAGGCTGGCTACTCTGCAGTTCTTGAGAGGGTAGTCTAAAGAGAAGCAGAGATGCCGTGTGTCCCTTGGCAAGGGACAGCTGAGAAGACAACCCATGGCTCAGAGCCCTGTGTGTGTTCTTACCATACAATGTGAGTTCTAACCCCACTTAAGCCTTTATTTTAGAGGTCATGTATAGACCTCAGACCTCCTCCTTATATCTACATTCTCTTCCCTAAATAGCACTGGTGGGATCTCTGGCTTCATCTTAAAGGTTGTTTCTAGAATAAAAACTAAAAACCAAATGAGTTGATTGGGACTAGTCTGTGTTATCCAATCCTGAGCATGGTAGTTGTTTACTCAGTGTAAATGTTATGGTCTTGTCAGTAGTGACGCTGTGTCTTTGGGGAAACTTGCTTGGCAATATCAGTCTATCAGCTAAGACATTTTCATGCTAGGATACCCCTGGCCACAAAGAAGTGGGCTTTATTGTGTGGAGTAGAGTTGCCTGTATGAGCTTTCTCCCCTCAGGCAATTGCAGGAATGATAACAGAAGGCATGGATACTTGGGCACAACAGCTGATACAAAGTAAATACTTGGTAGATGACAACTGTGATGATGATGATGATGATGACGATGATGATGGTGGTGGCAACAGCAACTTCTGTGCTTTGGAAATACATAGTCCAAAGGATTATGAGATATTTTGGGGGATGCTACTCCAATATAATTTTGCATCCCAGCTTCTTTGGAGTAGGCGATATATTAGTTGTATTTCTGTGATGAAATATCTGGCAGAAAACAAGCTAAGGAAGGAAGGTGGCTATTATTATTATGGCTAACAAGTCCAGGGTACAGTTCTGTATGATTTGGTCATTATGATGGCAGAAACTTGAGGTAGCTGGTCATAGTGCATCGATGTTCAAGAAGCACATGGAGTTGACAGCTAGTGGTCAGCTCCCTTTCTTCTTTTTAATTGGTCTTCCCTCTTCTACTCACTCAATCTAGAACATTTTTTACAGACATGCCTAAAGATCAGTTTAAACCATCACTGGGTGACTGTGTTGAGTAGAGTTGTGAGGCTATACTTGGGCACAGTTTGAGCACTCCTTACCTTTGCAACAGCACATACTCCAGAGGTCTGTTCCCAACAGATGCAAGATTAATGATAATTCCGCGTGTTTTAGAATCTATATCATAAATGCTAACAATTGGGAAAGTTGGTCCAGATCCATGTTTGGGGAAGAGTTGAATGCTTCAAGATCTTACAGGTAGAGGTAGAAGATGGCAGGTAGGTCTGGAAATGCTGTGAGTAGCCTGAGTTAGGACATGTTCATCAATTTTAAGGCCTCTGTTCACCTCTAAGGTGCAGTGTATATGCAAATCCCAAGAGAGTATACTGTCCTGTCTTCCTGAACTTAACCTGTTAATTTGTTTTTCAGAAAGCAATTTGTGAACCTAGTTAAAGCATAGATGGGCTTTGAGAAATTAGACCATTCTCACAGTACTTTTTTTACTTTTTCTCTTAAAATTCTCAAGTTGTAGAAGCCTCAAAAATTCCAATGATTATTAAATCATGAGTGTCATCCCTTACCATGAACTTTTCACATTTTATCAAAAATGAATCTTCTTAAAGGTCATATTTAAATAATGAATCCCCTTTGGGACAACATTGAAAACTATTACAATGTCTACTTAATACTTAAATGATAAGTATCAAGAATTTCAGCTTCTGTGGTAAATCCTGATTTGGTTTGTTTCTTCCTCCTGTTTGGCGGTCTGTCTTCCTACATTGATCTGCACAGAGGACCTGTAGGGAGAAGGGATTCTGTTCTTTTCCACCCATCTTGGATATCCTTCCCTTGGTTGCCTTAGAGGCAAAGAAAAAAAAAAACTCAGAGTCTGCTGTGACAGGTAAGGAAGAATCAGGGAGCAGCAGGGAAGGTCCTAGAAATCCAAATTTTTTTTGTTGGTTTCTCCACTGTGGTTAATAAATAACTCCATATGCATAATGTTTGTCAGCTGTCACCCCTGAATACTGTTAAAACTAGTTTATTTTCCCCATTAGTAATTATGTATTGTGTTACCAAAAAACAACAAAACAACTGCAAGCAACAACAAAAAACAAAAGGAAATGTAACTGGTCTTTTCCAACCAGCAGTAACTCAGAGCAGGGATTGGCTCCTCAGTGTCTTCTTTTTGGCTGAATGATAAGAGAGTATTCTTCCTCCAAAGGGGCCCCACACCTCACAGAGTGATGGATGATCTCATGCATTTGTTCTTTTAAATCATTGAGTTAAGAGAGAGAAGGGAGTCTGGAAGGTTAATGGAAGGAAGGGAAGATGGAGGTCTGAGGAAAGGAATGAGTATAGTTGTTTTTTTCCAGGAGAGTCATGCAGAGGGTTGACTAGAGGAAAGTTGAAGGGTAGCCAGAAGAAGGAGGGACTTGAGATATTTTATTATACATTTAAAGGGGACTTGGCTAATCCAGTTGTATTTCCCTCCAGCTATATTAGCTCTTTGGAAGTAGAAAGTTGGGCTGATTTAGAATTGAGTGTACAATTAGATGGGCAAAAAAAGTCATAAATGGAATTGAGTGTAAATTCAACAGGAAAGAGTGTCAGAATCTGCAGGATGTAAGGAAAGTTCTGGAAGGATGTGAGGGTGGTTGTATTAGTGTTCTCTAGAGGAGTGGAATTGGGACAAATAATATACATTGCAAAGGGGTTATTAGATTGGCTTACATGATTTAGAGTTCAACAGTCACCATCTACACACCATAGATGGAGGCTGTCAGTGAGGCTGGGTGCTTCAGCAATCTGAAGATGATGCTGAACTCCCAGAGGATTGCTAGAGAGTTGCTGGCCTTCAGTCTATGTTAGAAGGTCAAAGAAACTGAGTTCCATTTCCACAAAGGATTACAGCATCAGTGGTAGAAACAGGGTGGCTGCTCACCAGCAAGGAGGAAAATGAGCAGGCAAACATAAACCTTTTCTACCTCAGACCTCTTTCTATCTGGAGTTCCATGGCAGGGGTCACCCACTTCGGGACATGGTCTTCTAGGAAAGAGCCTCATGAACCCACCCAGTTGTGCATTGCTTCCAGAACTAAATAAAGTTGACAACAAAGAGTAACCATCACAGAGGAGATAGATTGTAGGAGAGCAACTACTTAAGGACCTAATTGATGGAGGGAAGTGAGCTGGAGGTCTGATAGCTGAGTTCAGGAAAATAAATCAAGATCTTATAGGGAATCATGTACCAACAGTGCCAAAGTCTCAGTTAAAGTCATGGGAGTAGACAGGTCAGGTAGGGAAGACTGCCATTGAAAGGGATGTTGTAAAAACCTCAGAGGCCAGGGTATCTTCACCAAAATCAACAACAGGAAGATGATGGAGGTGGGTAGTTAGCTCAGTGCTGAAGCCATGCATGGATGATCTGAAGGTTAGGAAAAGAGAGTAATAAAAGGGAGCCAAGTAGTGCAGCCTGGCAGAGGCTGCAGAGCATTGGCTTTTATATGAAGCTGTATTTGGATTTCCCAGGAAGATAGGCAGAACGTGGGAAACACCAGGTCATCACTAGATAGAAGTGCAAGAGGCAGAGGTCTCCAGGGACAGATAGTGCATAAAGGAGAATGTCATCCTGAGACATTGGGGACAGGGTAGAATTTGGGAGGGTGGGCCAGGAATTGCAAAGGGCACAGACAAGCAACTTTAAAGCAACTGGGAAAGGTGGGCTTACCTAGGCTAAGGGATGGTCAAAGACAGCATGTGAGATGAAAGGGCTGGGTGTTCAGGAATAACTTGGGGAGAACTTGGCTTTTCCTGGCAATGGAGAACAATTCTTGAAGGCTCTCTTGACCTTTGGGGGTGGGAATGGGCCATATGTCCCATACGGATTTCTTTCTGAGGTTCATGGCATAGGCAGAGGATAGGGGTGAGGCTGTGAAGTACAGTGCTCAGGTAAAGGGAAGAGCTCAGATAGAGGAATCCCAGGGGTCAAGGTTATTGATTTGCATATTCTTGGGGACACTACTCCATGTCAGCTCTAGTGTGTCGCATGTAGGTTTCACAGTTCTACATGTGTCCTGTTTGAGAGTAGCTGTGTATAAACTGTATCAGTGGTGCAGACATTTGGGAGGTTTAGGACATTTGCAGATTTGTTTCTCAAACCTTAATAGCTTCTTTCCTCAGAGGATGTTCTCTGCCCCACCTCACGTGGTCACAGCCCATGGTCACAGCCTAGACATTTACCTCTTCTGTGGAACCCTCTGATGATCTGCAGATAATCTGCAGAGGTTGCTTTTCTGGAACATGCTCCTGGAAGTGCTATGCTTCAGTTTCAGGGTGACTACCAGCTGCCCTTCCTTTACTTTCCTGACCCGAATTCCTTCATCATTAGTGGACATTGGGTGCTAACATGAGGAATGCCTGACAGGATTCTTGGCTTACAAGGCCCTTGAGAAGCATTGGCACCCTCCTCCTCTCAATGACATGTCTTTGGAAGCATAGATATTGGAACTAGAAATAGCGAATTCTATCTGTTGGAGTACTACAGTTATAGTAAATGGTCCTCGGATTGTGGATGCACTGGAGTCATTGCCAGCTTGTATTTACACATAACTTAATATCTCTCCCAACACTCAAGATGATTCCTAAGTCTTGAGAGCTCCCCAACACACCCTGACTGCATGCAGTTACAATGGTATTGTGAGGTGGAGGGGAGAAGGGTATTCTGGGTTGTTTTCAGGACAGAGGAGCCAGAATCTCCCTTGTGCTATATCTAGTGATTTAGATTGTCTAAACCAACCTCCCTATGGGCTAGCAAAGATCCCAGGGAGCAGAGGACCAACCCACTTCTTCAAAGGAAAAACCCTTTAGATACAACAAGGCAAGGAGGGTTAGTAGACTTGTATTCTATTTTAAATTTAAAAATAAGTTCAGGAGGAGTGGCCCTTACAGACAAGAAGATAGAATGTCCTGGACTGGTAGTTTGGTGGCCACCTTCCTTGGTTTTAACTTTGATGCCCAAAATGATTGTGGTGAAGCAATTATTTTGACACCAGGTAAGGCTAGATGTGGAATTACTTTAGTTACAGTTTAGTTTGTAATTAGGTGGGATATTTTTCTTCACATTTTAAACTCAAAGGGTATGTGGTACTTCAGAAACAGAAGAGAGTTGATATATCTATGCCTATGAGTACAGTATCCAGCTAAACAAGTTGTCTGGGGAACAAACTTAGCCCATTTACTTAACAACTCTATCCATCCTTCTCTGCCCACCTTCCTGCCTTCTGTCCATTTCTCTCTGCCTGTTCCTCTCTATGGTACCTTCTGGAAATTTGGTCTCCATTTAAGGACAGTTGAGGTGCTCATCAGAAAAGGTTGGGCTTTAGTAGACCTTCAGAGGTGGTGGAATAGCTATGGTATAGATGAGGATTTGATTGCTTTAAATTGTCACAGTGTTTGGAGAGTTGTGACCAAAGTTGTTACTTTTATTCTTCTGTTTCTTTATTAAATATTACTATTTTTACCTCTGCCTATTGATTCTTTGAATGGTGTTATTAGTCATGGTTCTCTAGAGTTACAGAACTTATGAAATGTATGTATATTATTGGAATGACTTACAGGCTGCAGTCAAGCTAGTCCAACAGTGGCTAACTGTGAATAGAAAGTCCAAGACTCTAGTAGATACTCAGGCCATAAGACTAGATGTCTCAGCTGGTCTTCTTTTTATGCTGGAAACCCATAGAAGTAGGCTCCAATGCTAGTGAAGAAATGTATGTGCTAGCAAGATTAGGGTAAGCAGTCAGAGAGAAAGTTTCCCTCTTCTATGTCCTTATACAGATTTCCAGCAGTATGTATGGCAAATATTAAGGATATCTTCCTGCATCAAGATTTGGATTAAAGACGTGTCTTAGTGCCTCAAGATATGAATTAAAGGCCCATGTATTCCAGCTTTAAGATCTGGATCACAGGTGTGTGTCTTTCTACCTCAAAAGTCTAGACTGGAACTGTATTCACCCAATTCAAACCAAGCAGAAAATTTCTCACAGGTATGCCCTCAGTTTCTGGATTGTAGTTCAATCCAGAATTAGTTAAGTTGACAACTAAGAATATCAATCACATTGGGTGGAAATATCCAGTGTCTACACAAAAGAGAATATTGGAATAATGAATGTAGTGGTCCCAAGAGTATGGCTTAACTTATGAAGCCATGAGAGGAGAAGGGAGAGGGAGGCATTTTAATATTAGCAGGTGTGATGGCTATTCTTGACTATATCTGGGATGATATAGTCAGATATCCAGAAATGGAGGGCATACTTGTGAACCAGACCTTGAGGCTAGAAGACACATATGCTCAAGCTATGCCCAGTGATACAGTCCATTTCCTGTCATTTTTGGATCAAGATATAGAAAGAACTCTCAGCTCCTTTTCCAGAACCATATGCTTGCATGCTGCCATGTCTTGTCATGATGATAATGGACTAAACCTCTGAAACTGTAAGCCAGCCCCAGTTAAATGTTTGCCTTTATAAGAGTTGTCATGGTCATGGTGTCTCTTCACAGCAATTGAAACCCTAACAAAAACAACATGTAAAGTTGAGCTACAGTTAGAGTTGTTAGTAATAAGTGTATGATGAGAGACAAAGTTAGAGGTAAAAATTTCAGGGAATAAAATGACATTTTTTTCACATGCTTAAGGAATGATTGAAAATAGCTATGGATGGATTTTATCTTTGAAGGCTTATGTTAAATATCTGAAGACTCTGAAGAAAGTCTAGGGATGTACATACTGGGCAGTGAGACCTTGAGAATTCTAGGACAACCTGCTTTACACAGTCCTTTCCAAATTACCTCATGCCTTTCAGTTTATCTGGAAGGTATTTAGAGGAGTAGAGTGATCGTGTTCTGTTCTGTGATTGGGTAAGACTTATACTCTAGGCCTACGGTCCATGTGGAAGAAAACAAGAAGGAGATGTATTTTGAATTAAAATAGAGAAAATGCATTCACACATTTGCACATGCATCCTCACCTGTGCACCTGCATGCACATGTGTACGTACACACATATGCACATATGTATACAAAAGGAATAAAATTTGGTTGTCAAAAAGGAATATATGAGCTCAGTCCTGGTATTCTGATAAATCCTAAGATCTAATGGCAAAGTATTTATAGAAAAGAACATAATAGATATAGATGATTGATTAAGCATTACTATTATTATGTAGCGAGCATCTTTTTGATCAGCATATCTTGCTATTTCATTAGGTTTCAGATGTTTGCTGTACTGTAAAGAAAACAGAGTCATTAATCTTGGGACTACTTGAGGGATACTGTACACTAATGGTGCACATAGCTGTGTTGGAATCTCAAGATATTTTGCTATTTAAAGCATAAATATTCAGGGGATGGGAGATAGTTCCTGAGGACCTGGTCTCAATTCTAGAACCTGAATGAAAAGTCTGGATATGGTGGTACTTTCTTGTAATCTCAGCACTGGGGAGGAAGAAACCAGCAGATCCCTGGGTGTCCTGCCAATCAAGCCTATTTGCTAATGAGACACCCTGTCTCATGAACCAAGGTGGGTGAGACCTGAGGAATAATACTTAAGGTTGACCTCTGGCCTCTATATACAGGCACACATGAGTACACACCCACATAACACACACACACACACACACACACACACACACACACACACACACACACACACATACACACACACACACACATACACACACATACACACACACATACACACACACATACACACACACACACACACATACACACACACACAC
Source organism: Cricetiscus sungorus (assembly GCA_030556225.1). Taxonomy (NCBI): domain Eukaryota; kingdom Metazoa; phylum Chordata; class Mammalia; order Rodentia; family Cricetidae; genus Cricetiscus; species Cricetiscus sungorus. The sequence continues at coordinate 4,207,540 of JANBXA010000260.1, forward strand.
ACACATACACACACACACATACACACACACACACACACACACACACACACACACACACACACACACACGTGTGCACACATTCAACACTGGAGTGAAAGTCTATTTTAGTGGACAGTGGTGGAGTAATAACTGAAGACTGTGTCTAGCTAGGGAAGAAGTGGGTTCAGAGAAGGAGAATGCTACAGCCCTTGCCTAGGATGATGCCTGTTCCTGCACCTCATACTCTCCAGTCAAGGCCTTACTCAGCAGTGCCTTTGTCTCTACCAGCTGATACCTTGGGAAGTAGATTCAGTAGGCCATTCACACCATTCATTGAAGATGTGCTTCTCAGTGTGCTCAGGGTCAACAGGATGAGAAGACTGATCACCATTATGTTGGTGCATAGAGTTCAATGAAAAGAACATTTCTCATTTTAAATTAAAGTATCAGACCCACTGTAAATATTTCCTAGAGCAAACAGCTAAAGCAAACAAAAGCCCACTTTTGTGTCAGTGTCACAACTGCAAATTAATTAAAAATATTGAAGCTTTTAAAATCCAGATCCAGTCTCTTATTGTGGTCTCTCTGAAGCTGAACCTATATAATAGAACTGAGTGAATATATTTATTGCATAAAAGCCTATATTCACAGAAGCCAATGACAGTCTACAAAGACACTCAGTTTTTCAGCTCACATTTGTGAACAAAAGCTAATCTCTTCATGCAGAGAACGTTTTGTAACAACTTGCAGAAGGTAGCTGCCTGAAGTTAAAATTTTGAAGTAATTCTGAATTCATTCAGAAGCTAAACATTGCTTGCTTGGGGAGAAAATCACCAACTCTGTCCCTGAACTAAATGTATAGATATGTCCAAAGATCTGCACTCCCATAATTGTGAGAACGGATGAGCAGATAACTGTCTGGCTCACTGTAAGGCTTTCTACTGTGAGCTACACAGATGTTTCTCATTTTTACGGGTGTGATTGTATGTTTCCACGTTTCTGAGGCTGTGTTGATGAATGGAGTTTTTATTGATTTTCTACATAGCTTTCAGATAGTAAAAGTGTGTGTAAACTCCTTAGCTTGCCCTCACCCCCAGCCTGGGTACTATGTAATAGAAACTTTCTCTACCATGTTAACAGCCGCTGGTTTCTCTGGCCTCTATCTTTACATTCTACTAAAAGTAAGACATCTCAAGGTACAATTGACATCTATGGACTTAGTTCTAGGCCCATAGGAAGTTGATCATTAGTGACTTCCACGGCAAGAACTGGCCTAAGGTTGCAAAGTTGGCTCCACATATAAAGGTTCTCACTGCCAAATCCTGATGATCTGAGCATCCCGGGCACCACACAGGGGAGGAATGTACCAATTCTTCTGACCAACATACATGTTGTGGAAGCTGCACATGTATGCACACACACATACTCACATATGGGAGAGAAAGAGAAAGTGGAGAGAGAATAAACATGTAATTACAGAAAATATGAGATAGAGAACTATCCCAGTAGAGGTGGTTTCCATATGCAGTCTCCTTGTTCCATCATCTATGAAAAGGAGTATCCATTGTACTTCAGGCATTTAGATTCTTAGGAGAATGTTCAGCATTCTGCTGACCTTGTTAAGTTTAGAAATGGGACAGAAGGCCTTGCACATGTTTCAGCAAGCATTCTACCCCTGAACAACATTTTCTGAGATCATATAGCTATGTAGAGTTCCATTTTAAAATGCTTTATTTCTATTTTAATATAAAAGACTACCTAGGGGGAGAGGAGAAGACATTAACTTATTCTGTGTTATCATATGCTGTGAGAGAGGAAGGAAGGTTAAAATGCAACTAAGAGGTAACCGTGGCAATACATAGAAGAATATGAAGGTGTTTTGCTTTAATGAAATACTTTGACAAAGATGTCTGACAGAAACAATTTAAGAAGAGACAAGCTTTATGTTTTGGTTCATGGTTTCAGAAGTTTTGGACTATGGTCACTTTCTATTGATTCTAGGATTATGATGAGGTAGAAAAACATGGCAATGGCAGGATAGCACTACACAGTGATTGAAGAGGATGGCAGAGGAGAGCCATTCACCTTATGGCAGCTAGTAAGCAGAGAGATAGGGAGGAGTGCACAGAGAAGGTTCTAAGGTTGCACTGTTCCTGGACTAACTCGTTCCATAGGTCCCACTTCCGAAAGTTTCCAGTAACAACAGATGAAGTCTTCAGTAGAGAAGTCCCAGAAGGATGTGTCAGGGCCAGATTAACAGATAAGGAGAGTGAAATGGTTTTGGTTCTGACACTGGATTTAAAAACTTAGGTTCAGATAAAATAAGTGACTTGCCAGAGAATCCCAGCAGTCAGAGACTTGGAATTTGCATTCACACTGGCTTGCTGGAGAATCCCAGCAGTCAGAGACTTGGAATTTGCATCCACACTGGCTTGCTGGAGAATCCCAGCAGTCAGGGACTTGGAATTTGCATCCACACTGGCTTGCTGGCCAAATGTGTTTCTGTTGCTCCATGCTACCTTCTGCTGGATCTGTTTTATAGGAAAATAAAATACCACACATATTCTAATACCCTGATAATGTCATGACAACAAAGAAAAACTACTTGGATATAAATATAATAGGGAAATGGAAACTAGCTCTTGGTTAGCAAGATTATCTTCTATGTATTCTATTATCAGGACATTAGTGATAAGATCAATATTAGAAAAAAAACCCAATTACATTCTCAGAAACTAAATATCCTAGATGCTCTCAGAATGGTCTTTCAATATAGCCTCCTTTCATCAATAAGTCTAATAAATATAAAAATGCTCTTAATCATCTTCCTGCAGGGTCATCTTTGGGATTATAAGAGTTGGGGCTGCACTCTGTTTAGGCAGAGGGAGTTAAAACAAATCATGTGCTTACCACACTGAGACCCCTTGCCTTCTCTTGAGCTGGGCCAGACCCCATGGCATCATTGAAGCTGAGCTATTAATTTTAGTTTCTGAGTTGATTAAATCATATGACAAAAGAGGCCCTGAAAATATAAAAAGCAGAAATTGAATTCTGATTATCTTGTGCAGGCAACTAGATAAAGGGTTGCATAAAAAAGCATTATAGATTGTGTCCTCTGCTCCTTTGTTCATACACTGTCTCATTTTCTGACAGAAGTTAAAAAAAAAAAAAACAAGAAAGAAAAGAAAATGGGAAACTCATGTCTGATATGAAATACAGAGTTCTGGGACAAATGAGTCTTCTCCATACCACCTAGCTTCAAGTTGCTGGGGGGTGGGGGGGAGCTATGAGATGGCCCTCTATAGCTACAATATCAATCCTTTAGTTTCTTTGACCAAGGGTTCCAGGTACCAGCCTGTCTGTACAGCTGGCTAGGTGATGAAATAAAAACACAGACTAGACACAAGGGAGAAGTCTCAGAGTGGCTGGAGCAGTCTGGGTCACAAGCATGGGTTACAATATCAAGACAGTCAGAATTCCAACATGAAAGGAGAAGTGACCTGAGGCCTTATTCTCAGTGGAGGTGCTATTTGAAAATGCCTGGTGAATGAAGGATTGTAAACATGACTAGACTACAGGTAGGTTCTTCATACCCATGTGTGTGTGGTAGATGACCCCATACCCATGTGTGTGTGGACAGCACTGTCCTAACCCCCAGGACCCATAAATGTGGTGTTAGTTGGATGTGATGTATTAAGATAAGATGTATTAAGATACTTGATTGGGGGACTTAAGCCAGTGGTCAGTATCCTTAGAACTTGTGACAATTAAAAAAAAATAGAGGACATAACATTGGGAGGGAGATGGGTAAGGTGGTGCTAAGAGGAGCTGGAGGGCAGGATTGATGGCTATAATCAAAATGTACCATGTAAATGTATAAAAATTTTCAGAGTAAATGAAAGTATTTTAGAGAATGAGTCAGTCCACCAGCCCTGGAATCCAGAAGTTGCTCTTGCTGGGCCTTTTCACTGCAGACAGGTTCTCCTGAGAAGACCAGTTCTACAACTGACTTGCCAAAACTCCTATCAAAGACAGTGAGCTGTAGAATGTTCTTGGGCATGGGAAGCTCTTCCTCTACTCTGCTTGCTTTTTTTTTCCTCTTCACCTTAGCTTGTGACCACATCCAATGCTGTTAGTTTCCAAGAGTGGCCTTGACAAGCCAGGGGTCTAAAACAACAGACAAGCATCCTTTTTCTGTTGTGCAAGTTAGAAGTCTGAAAGTAACGTTAGCATGGTTCTAGAGCTATTTTACAGGCCTCACTGCCCTCATCCTGTGTGGTTGCAGGCTGTGCATGGCTCCCCGTATTCCACCCATGGAGCACAGTCTCAGCTTCTGCCTCCTTTCGATGCCTGTGATTGCATTTAGGCACTGGGGCCACATAGCTATCTTCCTTCTCTGCCTAAAATAAGTCCTTTTCTAGGGACATTGGTCATGGATGGAAGGCTCCTCTGATCCAGCATGTCCTCATCTAGCTAAAGCCACAGTCACAGCTCCTGGGGTTAGAACTTCAACATTTATTGGGAATTCAGGACCATGATTCAGCTAATATGAAATAACTTCTTCATGTATTATTTTTTTAAAAACAACAACAACAATAACACACACACACACACGCATGCACACACACACATGCATGCACACACACACACACATGCACACGATCTCTTCCCCATTATCTTCTCATTTCCTGCTCCTCTCACAGAACCCTTTCTCCCTCCACAAGTCCCCTCCACTTTGTGTCTTTTGTGTATGTGTGCAGCTGTCTGCATTTAATTAAGGTTGCTTCCCTGATTTGAATGTCATTAGCCCCCATAATCTCATAGGCAGTAGTACTATTAGGAGGTGTGGCTTTGTTGGAGTGGGTGTGGCCTTGTTGGAGGAAGTGTGTCATTGTGGGCTTGAGGTTCTCTATGCTCAGGATACCACCAGTGAGTGAGTAGACTTCTGTTGTCTGCAACATGTAGGATCCTCAGCTACTCCTCTACTTCCTTGTCTGCCCTCATGCCACCATGGTTCCTGCTATGCCGATAACCGATAATAGACTGAATCTCTGAAACAGTAAGCCACTACCTCAAGTGGATGTTTTCCTTTAGAAAAGTTATTGTAGTCATGGTGTCTCTTCATAGCAATTCAAACCCTAAAACATTCCCTTAATATGCATGGGCATCTATTTATTAGAGCAAGGGCAATTAACTAGTGACTATGCAGCAGAATATACCCCTTCACCCCAGCAACCATTAATGGCCTACAGCTCTTCAGGAAGGGTTGGAGCCTCATGAGATTTCCACCATCCATGAAGAAATGTTGATGGACCTACCCTTTCCCAGCTCTTACGCAGGTAACTGCAGCCACTGTGAGTTCATGGGTACAGCAGATATTCCCTGTCCAGAAGAAATATCATCATAATCTTAAACCAAAGGTGTCTGTCTCTGCCTCATCCAAGACTAAGCACAGTCTGAAGTGGCCTGTTTCACTAGCTGCTATATCCTCTGTCCAGCTCTGCCTGGACAGTGTAAGCAAGACTAATCTTTTGTTAGTGAACACTTAGCAATCATTTCCCTGGCCTTCTGCTGCCCTGGTTTCACATGGTACATTTTGTGGTTTAAACAGATTATGTTATATGTCTCTGGTCAAAAGACAGGAGCTATTGCTTTCCTCATTTCCTGTGAAGCCAAGAAGAAGCATGAAAAATTGAAGACCATTATTAAATGTTTGTCATATTCAGAAAGGTCTAAACTAAAGGAGAAAGAAGCTTGTGGCTCATGAAATCCATAAAGCATCTTAGGGGCCAATTTAATTGGGGGGGTGCTAGTAGGCTGTGTGGATCGCAGCCATGGAATAAAGAGAGCCGCAAGCCCACCCACAATCCCATCCCTTCTGCCTGCTTGAAGCATGCATCCTACCACATGGAGTGCAAGGATCTACAGATGTCTGTTTACCATTAAATTCAGCGAGACTTGAAGACTCTGACTTTTGTTAAATGTCAACTTACAAACTATGAATGCCTATGCGTACATCTTGGCATAGGAGAAATTCAGAAAACAGCTATACTACAGAGAACAGAGGCTTGTGAGGGTGTCACAGGGGACCAGTGAACAGCTACAAGTGCAGAAGGATGGACCTTGTAATGCCAGGAGATCATGGTCAAGCTCTGAAAAATGAGAAAGAACTAACACAACCACAAATGCCAAATTTTAAAGAAAAAAAGAAAACTGCTTGATATGAATGATTGAATCAAGGTCCTTAGAATTTTCCTTCAGAGTGCCAGGTAGTAATCATTTTAGGCTTTACAGGCCAGTCTCACCCTCCATCTCAACCATTATAGTGGCATAGCAGCTGTAAACTATGTATAAATAGACAGGGAGGGCATGGCACTGTTCCAATAAAACTTTATTTGTAAAAACAGCAGAGGGCCAACTTTAGCCTCTGGGCCACAGTGTAACAACCCAGAGGATGTATGGATTTAATCCAACTGATTCTTTTCTTTCAGGCGGCCTTTGTCTTGAAGTTGATTAGTATGGTGGCCAAGGGCCAGAACCTAGAGAAAGGACAACAGGTTTCAAATCTTGCTGTTGCCATTGACCTGCAGCAAGTCAGACTTAACTTGTAGCTTCTTATCTCAGACAATCAAGCAATTGAATACTATATAATGACTTTGTGCTTTGCTATTACTGTGACAATTGTAGAAAGGCTTCTGGCTCCTGTGTCCTCCCTGGTCAGCGTGTGTTGTGAGGTTTATTGTTTTGTTTTGTAATGTTCTTTTTCCATTTTTTGTCACCATAGTACTGTTTTCCTTCCTCATCAGGTAGAAACCATTTGTATCTGCCCTGTATAGGAGTTCCACATGCTCCTCCCTGAGGACAAGACCAGTCCTCCAATAAGGAGAAGACCTACCCTGTATCTCCCTACCCTTCTCCACACTTGCACCCAATAGCCATCAGCAAGTGTTCGCTAGATTACCTAGTACATTTGTTGCTGCTTTTGTTGCTATGACAAAATACCTGGTGTGAATCTGCTTAAGGACTAAGTTTATCTTTTGGCTCAGTTTCGGATTACAGTCTATTGTGGCAAAGAAGGGATGAAGGCAGGGGTATGGAGTGGTTGGCTGCATGGTGCCTACTATCAGGAATCAGGAATCAGTACCTCAGTCTATGGGATGATACCATCTACATTCTGGTAGGGCTTCTCTATTCACTCAGATCTCTCCAAGAAAGCCACATAGACATGTTCAGAAGCATGCCCCCTGTAGGGAGATATTCACTTTGTCTGCACCTGTGGCACTGACCATGCCCATTGGAGGTGGAGACAGGAGCGGATGTTACCTGGGGGAAATAGGTCTGAGGAGGGGCCCCAGGAGCACTCTCTTGCTTGCAGCACGGGGACAGTAGAGCATCTAAAGGCATCCTTGGGTCCAGGAACCTGCTGGTGTTCATCTGCCGGTGTTGTAAGTTATTTCTCCCTGAATAAACATCTGTTCAGCCTATTTGTTTCTCCTGATCCTTTTTAAACCACGATAGCCCCCCATGACTACACAGCCAAAGAAGACTAAGTGGCATGCCTGTCTACCACAAACATACCTCTTTATTCTGGCAACAGCACCAGCATGGCATCTGGCACTACATGGCCCTCAGACATTGACATGTTTTCAGGTGGCAGCACAGGCCACGGACATGCTGCTGCCAGGAGCTATGTTGGTGTCTATGGCCTGTGCTGCTGCCAAGGGGCGTGATGGTGTCCATGGTTCATGTTGTGGCTGGAAGCCATGTGGATGTCCATAGTCTTTACTGTCCATGCAGAACATACTAAAGTCTGTGATCCAGGCTGCCACAGGAGGCCATGTGGATGTCTGTGGTCCATGCTATCATCAGAAACCACGTGCAAGTCCATGAGCCTTGCTGCTGCTGAGTGTAATGGGCAAGGAAGCTACTTCTGCAGTGTAGCAGATGACCACAGACTCACAGTTGAGAAAGAGAGACATAGAAAACTTCTGTGACACCTTTGACACCTTTCCCGAAAGAGGAACAATCTAGATAGGAAGAGACCTCCTAAACATTGTGATAGGACTACTGAAGCTCTTCTCAGTTGATGACTTCTGATGGGGAAAGGTGGGGTGGGGAAGAATTCAGCTTTCTTTAAGGAACTGGCCACTGTGAGTGTAGCCATGTGGACAACACAAATTGGACTTGGTGTATTTTTTCTGTCTTTCTTTTTCTTCTTTTCTTCTTCTTCTTCTTCTTCTTCTTCTTCTTCTTCTTCTTCTTCTTCTTCTTCTTCTTCTCCTCCCCTCCTCCTCCTCCTCCTCCTCCTCCTCCTCCCCCTCCTCCTCCTCCTCCTCCTTCTTCTTCTTCTCCTCCTTCTTCTTCTCCTCCTTCTTCTTCTTCTCCTTCTTCTTCTTTTCCTTCTTCTTCTTCTTCTTCTTCTTCTTCTTCTTCTTCTTCTTCTTCTTCTTCTTCTTCTTCTTCTTCTTCTTCTTCTTCTTCTTCTTCTTCTTCTTCTTCTTCTTCTTCTTCTTCTTCTTCTTCTTCTTTTTTGGTGGGGGGAAGTCACAAGGGTTGACTTGGAGTGGGGGAATTGAATGTAATTAGGGTTATATCGAAACGTTTGTTGTGAAGGTACTGCTTCTCTTATTAGCTTGTGTTTATTCCAATCATGCACTTGAGCAGCCTCCCTGCCTAGCTATACCAGGGTTTACCAAAATGTCACCTCTGGCCAAATCGAGCATTGTGCCCGGCCTTGTAAATAATGTTTTAATGGAATACAGTGATCTTTATCTGTCTGCCTATTGTGTGTAGCTGATTGTTCATTGTGTGGTTAAGTTAAGGAGCTCTGACAGAGATCACATGGCCCACAAAGCCTGAAGTATTTGCAGAGAAGGTTTGTTAATCTCTGAGTTAAATTCTCCAATAATATGCTGACTAACACTTGTCATTAAAATGCAGATGTCTGACACTGAGCAGGGAAGATTCATAGTTGTCAGCCTACATCAAGATTTATGGTCAAATGTTAAAGAATATCAAGATTGAATCAACAAGCCAGTAGGGAATAGAGGGAATCTTCAATTACTCAGTTGAATTTTAAATGTTTTCCCAATTTACACTGCATCAGGTTTCAGACACTATGATGTCAGCCTAGTTCATGACATTGCTTTTCAAACTGTGTGCTGAGGCACCCTGGGGTTCAGCTGCAGTCCCAGTGGTGTTGCAAGGGACACAGAGTCAAAAATTGAACACTGTTTAACACTGCATGAGCTGGTAGTTTTGGGGAGCAAGCTCGTTCAGCAATGTGGTCTCTTTGTCAAAAGGGAATTTTGGTAGTTATGTGATTTTACAAATGAGTGTAATGTACAAAGCAAGGTATAATAGGAAATGAAGGTTGGTATTAAGTCTGATCTCCAGACTTTGAAGAATTTGTGCCCAATCTACCAGCTGTATATATGGTTATTTGAAAATGATATAATAAAATGGGGGCAAAAGTGCATATTATGTAAGCCCAGTGACTGGGTTCTATTCCTGGAACTTCCTTTTTTTGGGTTTTTTTGTTTTGTTTTGTTTTGTTTTCAAGATTCATGTGGTAGCATCCAGCATCCATCTACTTTCCCAGCACAACTAAGGCTAGAAACTGGCTGGCTGGCTGGTCTGGAATACACACATAGCAACACGCACAGCATGATAGAAACAACAGGGGAGACTGTCCTCTGACTTCTACATATCTGACTAGGCCCAAGCACACAAACGCACACACACACACACACACACACACACACACACACAGTCTGTCTCTCTGTGTATGTGCATGCTCATTGTCTTTTGCAAATATATACTACAAATTAAATTTTAAAATAGAATATTATAAAATACTATTTTCAAATACTTCTACATTGTTGAGACACAACATTTTTTTTGTTAGTTTGTTTTGTTTTTTGAGACAGGGTTTCTCTGTGGCTTTGGAGCTTATGCTTGCATTCTGTAGACCAGGCTTGTCTTGAATTCACAGAGAAACACCTTCCTCTGCCTCCCAAGTTCTGGGATTAAAGGCATGATCCACCAATGCCCGGCTAAGATACAACATCTTAATAAAAGATGCTATTAGATATTTCTTTTGGCCTTGAGTCATTGGGGGCTGAGAAGAATCTTGAAACTCTAGTAAATGATCTTGACATATCTGAATGACAAAAAAAAAATCAATCAAACAAACAAACAAAACCAAATCCTTCAATGCACTCTGACATTCATATGAAACTTTTCTTTAGCTGAGGAAAAAACTTTCAAGTTTTGTTAAAGAAACAAAAATCATGATGGACAGGAAATTGACTATCTTAGCCCTAAGTGGTTGATTTGCTGAGTTTGGGGGATACAATATCCAAACTAACAGGAGTCATTTGGCTTCAGCTGTTGGCAGTAAATACAAGTTGAATGTTCATTGCACGGTAGAGACAGAACATTGGCCAAAGAGGCATGTGTTCACAAAAACCCTGGGAAGCATTTTAACAAAGACAGTTGTTTTCCAAATCCTATGTAGCTGCCCACATCTGGATGAATTTGACTTTGAAGTTGTGTGTACATATATGTGTGGTATGTGCATGCGTGTTCATGTATGTGCATGTGGGGCCAAAGATCAGTGTTTCCTGTCATCCTCAATCTTTTCCCACTTAAGAGAAATACATTTCTTCATGGTGGGTATGAGTATATGCACACATGTGCACATGATGTGTGTGTGTGTGTGTGTGTGTGTGTGTGTGTGAGAGTGTGTGTGTGTGTGTGTGTGTGTGTGTGTGAGAGAGAGAGAGAGAGAGAGTGTGTGTGTGTGTGTGTGTGTGTACATGTGTAGGTCAAAGAACAACTTTCAGAAGTCAGTTTTCTCCTTTCATCATATGGTCCTGGAGCTCAAACTTGGGTCATAAGGCTTGGCAGCAAATGCCTTTACCCTCTGAGCCATCTTATGGACAGGGTTCTCGGCGAACCTGAAACTCACTGATTTGGCTAGACTAGATGACCAGCCAGTCAGGGGAGCCTCCTGTCTCTGCTCTTTAGCACTGGGATTACAGGCATGCACGGCTGCACCCAGTCCTTTACATGGATGCCAGAGATCCAAACCCAGGCCTTGTACCACAAACACTTTATATCTACCCCATTTCCCCAGCACCAACTCTTTTGAAATTTCACCCAGTGCTTTGGAAACAGCTTTTCCTGTGAACTCATGCTGGTGATACACCATCACAGGGACAGTTTGTTAGTGTTGTGACGTGATCTTGTGCACACCTTCCACTGGAACCCTTGTTCTTCACTCCTTGCCTAACAGACTTTCATAAAAATATCTGCGAGTCTACTCATGTTTGTGGTACTAAGTCCCGGTACCATCCTACTTGATGATAAATATCAAGTTCCCTCTCCTGGGTTTATGATCACTCATATGGGTTAACAGCATGTGTCAGGCATATTGAAAAGCCTTTCAAACCAGAAGAGTTATCAGCTGAGATCTTAGCAGTCATGGCTCTCAGTCCTCAAGAGCATAGAGCTGCCATTCTTTTATTAGGTATCAATTAGTCAGGTATTATTTATCATATCCCATGTCTCCCCAAATTGGGGTGATGGGAACCCTATTAAAAGCCATTTTTATGGCTGTAGCAATGAAGTTGTTAAAATTTATTTATGTTTTTTACATTCCAGTCAGTTTTCCCTCCCTCCTCTCCTCCCAGCTCCTCTCTGCCCTTCCTCTCTCTTCCCACTCTTCTCCAATTCACTTCTCCTCGTTTTCTGTTTAGGAAAGTGGAGCTCTCCCTTGGGTATCAAGAAAATATGTTGATTTCAAGTTGCAGTAAGACTACGCAGCTCCCCATGTACTAAGGCTGGGCATGGTAACCCTGTATGAGGAGTAGGGACCCAAAGGCCAGTGAAAGGGTTAGAGACAGCACCTGCTCCCTCTGTTAAGAGTCTCATAAGAGGACCAAGCTGCACAGCTGTCACATACATGCAGAGGGCCTGGGTCACCCCATGTGGGCTTCCTGGTTGTCTAAAAGCCATTTCTATACATAGGGAAGCCTGGTTTATTTTCTTTGGTCCCTCTTCTGAGCATTCAATTTTTTTTATTGATTTCCTTTTTCACATTCTCCTTTCTGTTCTGTCTGTTCACTGCAAGTGTCAGGGAAGAGCAGGACAGAGGGGAAATGGCAGGAAAGCAGGACAGAGGCGGATGTGTGGAATCAAGGGCACTTGCACGCTGTTTCCTCACAGCTGGTCAAGCACCCTGTACTTCTCCAAACCTCTGCTCCACAGTGACTGTAAAACAGTCTCCCAGGCTGCTGTGAAAACCAAATGAGGTCATATGTGTCAAATACTGTGTGTAACTCCAGACACAGAGAACATGAGAGCTCCCAGCCCTGTGTTGGTTTCTGGTGAGTCATTGGTCTACAGCTCTGCCCTGCCTCCCTTTAGTGTCTCTTCCCCCAGCTTCTCCACATGGCTTCTGGGATGGACATCACTTCCTTCTGTTTCCCACCAGCTTCTTTCCAGTTTTCTTCCCTGGTTTCCTCTTTTTGCCTTTGACCTCAGATGCTATACTCAGCTATACTGCTGGGTGCTGCTGGTCCTCCATTTGTCCTCACTCCTCAGGATGGGTATCTGGTTCAGGATATGTCTTTCAGTTACATCCCTTCCTCCTACAGCTCATGCTTGCCTTCTCTAGCCAGGTGTCTAACGGTGTCTCAGAATTCCATGCCCAACCCTGTTCCTCATTTACCTCCCCAGTACTCCCCACTGTCTATGTTGTGTCTGATGATCCTTCTAGTTACACAAATCTAAAACTGAGGTCATTCTTTTAGTCCCTCTGCATCTCATATTCTTCATCAAGATTCTTATCAAATCTGAGGGTTCTGCCTTCAGGTATATCATCTTTGACACACATGTCATTCACACACACACACACACACACACACACTCTCTCTCTCTCTCTCTCTCTTTCTCTCTCTCTCTTTCTCTCTCTCTCTCTGTCTCATACACACACACACACACACACACACACACACAGTGTTATACACACTCTTACATAGTCACATACACACATTCAAACCCATACACATACTCACTCTTTCACAATACTCTATCTCTCTCACACACACATTCATACCTACCCACATATAGATGCATTCACACACACATACACATGCATGGACACACACCACCCTAGTGCCTCGTGTCCCCTGTGACATCCCATTCCTTATGATCAACCTAATACCTAATAGTGGTTTTGTTTGTTTGTTTAATGAGTAGCAATTTGTAATTCTCCTCCCTCATGGTCTTCTGGTGGCCTCAATCCCAATTCTTGTAAAGACCTCACATCTCTCATCTTCTTTTACAACCCTCCAATCTCCTTCCCAATCCATAGACAAGCTGAGCACCTTCCTGGGCCTTTGTACTCCTTTTACCTTCTTCCTGGAGAATTTCTTCCAGATACTCACACAACCAGCTTTCTTGCCATCAGTCAGCTTTTGCCTAAATATCACTTTCTCCATGAGGACCACTGTAGTGGTTGTTTGAATAGGTGTGGCCCCCATAGATTCATGGTTGGCCCATAAGGATGGGTACTATTATATTATTATTATGGCCTTGATGGAGAAAGTGTGTCACTGTGGGGGCGGGCTTTGAGATCTCATATGCTCAAGCTACATTCTATGTGGTAGACAGTTTCTCCTCCTGCCTCCTGTGGGTCAAGATGTAGCACTCTCAGCTCCTTCTCCAGCATCATGTCTGCCTGCATGCTGCCATGCTTCTCACAATGACAATAATGAACTAAACCTCTGAAAATGTAAGCCAGCCCCAATTAAATGTTTACCTTTATAAGAGTACAGCAATGGAAAAACCAATTAAGATAGCCACCATGACCCTCTGACTGACACCAGTGCCTTTCAGTTTGGCCTAATCCTTACAAGATGCTAACCTTGACTGGGGACATCCCTTATAGTATTTATAATCTTCTTCTACACAGATGCTTTATTTATTCATAGTGCTTATGCTTTGGTCTTCTTCCTTAGAATTTTAGCACCACACGAATGAATGGCTATTGTCCTCTGCCATTTACTTGCAGATAAATGCTAATTGTTTAAGCAAGGCCCAGTGTATATGCAGTAAACAAACACTAAACACATCAGGAGCAGCAACAGCATCTGTCATCTCCTTTGTGTGACAAGCTCATTGAGGCCACATTCCACAGAGCATGCCTGTTTGGGCAGTGGTCATTTCATGCAGCTTGGGAAAACAATGTATTTGGCAAACCACAGTGAATAGGTTTTGTCATTTGTTTTCCTTAATTTTAGAATAAGAGAACTAATAATGTTTTTATTCTTTGAGAATTTCATGTACATTTTGATCATATTCATCCCATTATGGGAAAAAAATCTTAACCTAGTCAAGATGAGTCTTCTGGAGTCAGTTACCACCCAGAGATAGTACAATGTAGCCCATCCACTGATTGCCTCTCACCCTGTGACTCTTTGCTATATTTTTTGGTGGTATGTGACCTACAAATGTCAAGATTATAAAAGGTATTTGTTGTGTCTCTTTCTCCTTTCTGTCATTGTCTACCTTCTGTCACTGTAATGAAACATGTGAGGTTGTTGTGTTATAGAGACAAAAGGTTAGTTCATCTCACAACATTGGAGGCTACTATCCAACCTTTGGAAAACCCATTGCTTTAGGCAACTGATGAGATGTCAATGGCAAGAAGGATACAGTGAAGCAAACTGCTCACTTCATAGCCACGAATGAAAGAGAGAGGAAGATGCTGGTCATACAGTCCTCCAAGGGCATTTGCCAGTCACCCAAGGACTTCCCACCAGGCCATACCTCCTAGCCACTCTCTGGCCTCTAAATGTTGGCGCTTGGAGACCAAGCCTTTACTGATAGACCTTTGGGGGAACATTTGACACCCAGACTCTAGCCCACGTGACTGCCTATAAATGTTGAATCCTCCAGATTCCCAAGGCTACGGGGTAAGGGAACAGCTCTAGGGCTTCTGTGCTAGGGCATAAATTCCTTTTCCCTGTAGGATGGAATTTTGAATTCACTTACTGTGTACACACTAATGTGTTCGTATTATTGGGCAGTTTTATTTTGTCATTATTGGTCAACCAGAGTTGACGCAGGGATGAAAACCCAACAGGCAATCTCCATTTATCTTTCTTTGTTTTTAATTTGATTCCATAAGTGGCCCACACCTTACAAAGAGGTGGCTGAGCTAGCTAAAACAACCATTTGCCCAATTCTACCCATCCCATAGACAGCCTTGTTTTTCCTTTTTCCCTTTGGACAATTCCTTTTAAACATGCCCGTTCTAGTGGGGAGGAATTGGGGCAGATACCACAGTGGAACCTCCTCCTGCCACATGACTGGGCACTTGGGTCTGAAGGGTTGCTGGAAACCCCTAGGTACTAGTACCAAACACAGGACCTTCATGTCCAACCTCAATCCACAGCCTTTGCCACCTTCTTCCCTTGTTATAGTTAGGTGTCCTTCTAGAGAGAACTAGAAGTGAGTTTTCCTTTGAGCTCTAGGTGCTGTCAACACTCTCTAGAAGCTCCAGGCTTCAGCTCTGGGAGACAACCCATTAGCAAACCAGAAGATTCCTGCCTATTGTGGGTTTCAGCTCACCAGCACTGGTGCAGGCTTCAGTTCCGGAGCTGTGTTCCCTCCCTCTTTGTAGACAGATTTGCACATCTCAGCAGCTTTTGGGGGGAAGAATACTCTCACCATATGAGTGCCTCAGCCTTGGCAAATCTGCTCAACTTGAGCCTCTATCTATAATTTCATCTTGGGCTGAGAATTCACCCAGCAGGGGCCTGGAGGAAAAAGTCATTTCCTTTTTGCTTCATCTCATGAAATGGCTAACTCTCTTTAATTTAGGCTGAAGTGGTAGAGATTCAGTAATCAGATGTCTAGATTTCATGGACCAGTAAACTATTGGAACACAGGAGGTGGGGCATGCGCTGTGGTATGGGATTGGCATACTTTCATTTAGCTCATTCAGGGTTAAAGAGACACAAACAAAACAACTGTGAATGTGACTCTTTAACACTGTAATGAAGATTTAGTCCTAACAGAAGATGGTCCTAGGGTTCATGCACATGTCACTTCACGAGAAATCATCCAGTTACTCATTTTCCCTTGGTGAAGATTTGTTCTCATATCGGCTGCTCTTCTTAATGGCATTTTTCCAGGTTCACAATTGGTTAAGAAGAGGATTCACACTGCCTACACTGCTCAGATCTGGTAACCAGATAGTCCAGATTCTTTCTGGGTTGCATATCCCAGATACCCCAATTCAAATATAATAGTACCCCCTTACATTAGGATATATGTTCTAGGATGCCCAGAACCACCAAGCTCACTTCCCCCCATACATACCCAGCTATGTTCAAGTGTATCTTATAAATAGTCTCAGTAAGAGATCGACAAAATAATGCCTAGTGAAATAAGATAATCCTATAACACTATGTCATAATAAAACTTAGGTGAATGTTCCCACTACCCAAAATATCTTTTTGTGTTGTAGTCACCCTTCTTCCGGGCCAAAAGTAACTAACTCCTCAAACACAGAGCTAGGAGTGAGCCCTGGTTGTGTTCAAAGGCATCTTTTGAGGAAAGGTTCATGGCTCTGCTGGCTGTTTGGCTCCCTTTGACACAGTCTGAGCTGCCTGTTTGCTTCTCTGATGTCCCTCCCTCCCTCTCACCCCTCTGCCCCTCACCCCCATTCCTTTCCCTTCCCTTCCCTTTTTTCCACTTTCCCACATCACCCCCACTTCTTCTTTCTCCTCTCCCCTCCCTTTTTTTTCTTATTTTCATTTCTGACACCTTTGCCATATTTCTTTGAGAAATGGTGAGTAATATCTTAAAAGATGTGTTACAAATATACCTCTTGTGGAATTACATCTTAAGTACATCCTTTTTATAAAGTGAAGATCCCACTAAACAATCTTGGGTCTCAATCCTTCTTCTGTTAGTTGATTACAATTTTTCATGTCATAAAATAAATGTTGGAAATATACTTTAAAAAAACTTTTATGTTTATGTATGTGTTTGTGTAAGCTTATGCCACTATGTGTGTCTGTATGTATACCATATTCCTTTAGGTACCTGGGTAGGCAGGAAGAGGACATTGAAGCCCCTGGAGCTGGAGTTAAAGATACTTACAAGCCACCTAGTGTGGATGCTGCAGAACTGAATTAAGGTCCCCTTAAAGAGCAATCAATGAGTCAGGACTTTCAGAGACTGAACCATCTCTCCAGGCCCCTAAAGATATACTTTTAACTACCAAGTCATATTCAAGTTCAGAAGCTTTCTGTTTTTAGTTCATCTTTAAAAGAATGTTATAAGTTGTTACATATATATGTATGCATCAGAGGAGCCAGAACCAAGAACATCCTCTAGCTAAGGATGCCCATTTCCAAAGGGCATGCAAGGGAGCCTCACCCATGCACTTCACTTCAGAGTGTTTTTAGCTGTTGTTAGAGATGAGCTGTAACAAACCTCAGCCATTCTGGCTGCTGATAGCACAAGCACACCTTCCTCACTGGTCCTTCATCCTTCTCTGTAAATGACTATCAAGTTGTTCATTTCCTTTAGTTTTAGATCAAGGAATACATATAACTTTTGTCATTGTTTACAGATGTTTTTCTCAGCTTTCTGTCTGCATTCTGATTTTTATGGTGGCTTTGGGCATGTCAAAATTTAGAAATTTTGTGAAGTTGGATGATCCGTTATTTCCTCTCTGGCTTTTGTGTTGGCTAGTGTTCCACAGAAGACTGTTTTATGTTCTCATTTCTGAATCTCGTTCCCTTTGTCCTCTTTCACTTCTTTCCTCTCTGTGGTCCTAGAGACTGGGGAGAGGGGTGGGTGTCATAGCCAAGGTCGAATAACAAGATGTGTTCCTGTTTGGCTTCTCGTAGTTCCAGCATTATAACTAGATAAAAATCTTAGCTTCAGTTGTAGCTGTTGACAGCTGTAACTTCACAAACAATTCTTGGTGTATATGTGATTTGGGCCAGTGCTTCCCCCGGTCACCAGGTTGGGAGGGGAGCTCCCACAGCCGTCATGTTTCATATAAAGTTGAGTGACAAGCCAATGCCCATCTAGCAGGGAGGCATTCCACATGGCCAGGGAGGAGGCTGCTTGATGTTGCACTGACATCAGGAAAGTGTTCAAAGGCCTCAGGGAGCTGATGCTGTGGAATGTGTAGCAACAGTGCTGGCATCCTTCGTCTCCTGATTCTGTGGTCCATGCTGTTTGTTTCTCTGGATGTGGGCACATTCCTTAGTAAGGCTGTTGCTTCCTGGGTAGACCACACATAGTGGTCACTTGTGCAGGATCTCATTGGAAGGGTGTTCATCAATGGGTTTGGGAGTATCCCCAGGGAAAACTGGGTTCAGTACCACTGCCTTATGTATCTCCTTCTTGCCAGTGGATGATTGCATGTTGATCATTCCCTACATCTCTTAGCAAGATTTTTCGTTTTGTTTTGGTTTCAGGGTTTTATTTTTTGGTCAGTGTCATCAAAGACTCTGTCTACCTGCCCACATCCTAAATTTAAATTCTCTAGATATTATGTTTTAAAAGGTTTAATTTATTTGTATTTTATGAGTATGAATGTTTGCCTGCCTTATGAGTATGAACCATATGCATGCAGTCCCTGTAGAGGCCAGAAGAGGGCATCTATTCCCCTCAAACTTTAGTTAACAGTTGTGAGCCACCATGGAGATTTTAGTCTTCCTGCTCATGTCCCTCTTCAGGAGCAAAGAATGTTTTTAACCACTGAGCCATCTCTTCAAGTCCTCAGAGGACACTTTAAAAAGATTTAAATGAGATAGTCTCCACAAATTAATCAGCATTATGCCAACACAATGTTCCCCTGATCTGGAAGCCCAGTGGAAGTAAGAATGATTTTGAGATTTGGCTTCTGTGGCTCCTGCAGCGTTAAGAGTTCACTGTCTTTGCTGTCTCATCTGTGCCTCTGGGGTCACTTCCAAGTATTTACACATTCAGCCTATACTTGCACAGGTTCTCAAGGTGGATCTTACCTAGAGCAGATGTTGAGACCCATTTCAGTGGGGAATCTTTACTAGGGTAGCTGAGCTCCCATGGGTGGTTTCATCACTCAACAATGGTTGAGGAGAATGTAGGTAAAAATGGAATCTTTTCTGCCTCCAACCCCCAGTATGTCTTCCCTACCCCTCAGACTCGGGGCTGTCTGACTCTGAAGTGTGAGGCTTTCCTGCTTCTTGCTTAGAAGGAAAAGATGGGAGTCAAGTGTTGAGCTGGCTGCTGAGCATCTGGAGGAGCAAGAACTAGATAGGGGGAACTGTTATGATACACAGTGTGAGAATGAAGCCTGGTGAACAGTATGTTCCTTTCTCATCTACTCCACCTGGGCTGGGCTTTGCCTAGGGAAGCCAGACCTGGGGGTAAACTTGGCTTTAACAAATGATGAGGTGCCTCATGTGAGGTCTTGATGCCTTGAAATCATTTGTGACTCCCACCAAGACTTCAGAAGCAACAAGAAATCTGCTTTCCAGGGCTGAGGAGAAACTTCATCCTGTGCAAAAGTGAGGACCAGAGTTTAGATCTCCAGCACCCACATAAAAGTCAGGTAGTTATGACAGCCTGCCTGAAATCCCGGTATAGAGAGGCCAAGGCATATATTTGCCAGAGCAAACTAGCTAGCCATAGCATTTCAAACAACAAGCTCCAAGATTCGTGAAAGACACTGCTTCAATATCCTTCAAAGACACTCAACCAAAAATGGAGAGCAATGGAGGACCTTTGCAGGCCTTCATATACATGTGTGCATACACACATACACTCAGGAGTGCGCGTACGCACACACACACACACACACACACACACACACACACATGTGTGCGCGCAACAGCAGTGTCTGCTTTCCACATGGCAAGACCAGCAAGAAGATTCTTCTGTGCCCAAGTTCTTGGGGAATGGTAGCTTCCATTCCTCCTGACCTATCAATTCTATAGCGTGTATGGGTTGGAGCACCCACCTGGCCCTTCTGGCAGACAGAGTAACCCAGCACTGTGACCCATGCTTCTGGCCCCTTGGAAGATCTCCTCTGTCCTGGCTCCAAAGGTGCCCATCATTGCTATGGTGTGGAGGAAGGGAATCTGTGTGCACACTTAACTTGTTCTTCATGCATTCCAGGGAGAAGGAGTCAGAGCAGAAACACTGTAGGCAAAAGAGACTGCCAGTCTTTCCCGTTCCCCTCTCAGCATTCAAATCAGCCATTAATGAACACCAAAGCCATTTCTGGTGTGTGTGTGTGGGGGTATGGGATAGGGTGGTGCACATCTTTTTTAAATATCTTTAAGATGGAGCAGTTAATTCCAGTTTTCTGTTGGTGAAATAGTTTTTTTTTCTTCTTCCCTTCTTCTAACAGTCTTTTTTTTTTTTTGCCAGTGGGCACGGTGATCGACCCTACTGGCCTGTCAATCTTTACTTTAAAAATTATACTCAATATGTTATCATAGCAACACTTTACACAAACAGAAAATCAAGTTCATTGTCCCTTTCTGGAGCCCTCTGTCACCATCTTTTCTGCTTTGTTTCCTTACTTGCATTTAAGACAATCAGCTGTACACAATCCAAATAACAATATTTCAAGCCATTGTCAGATCCTAGCGACAATCGATTACTCATGGTTGCTTCACAGGAAACTGCCTGTGGATACAGAATGAAATAGCATCCACAGCAGATTTGTAACCGAGGAGTAGTCTCAGGAATGTGGATGGCAAATTGCAGGGAGTGAGGTAGGCCACCAGGAGCTGGGAGGCAGCAGGGGGACTTACTGACATGCAGAGACAGTGTTGTTTGCTTAGAAGAGGAGCCACAATCCCGTTCTGCTTTGAACTCTTTCAAAAGAACTGGCTTCCAGACAAAGGGAAATGCAATACAGCTAGAGTTGTCTGTTTTCATAAACTTTCAACTTGCTTTTGTTGCCAGTCCTGTTTTTAAAACCCGCCTTAGGAAAACAGAAAGCATGTTTAATATTCTGCTCTGAACAATCTGATATTCATTGCGATATGTCTTGGGTCCCTATTGATTTTGAAAATGCTGAGCACAAATGCTTGACATTCGGGAGGGCAAGTGAAGGATTAAAACGGAATGCCTCCTGCCTGAAATCGTCTTTGAAGAGAAGAGAATGTTCAAGTAAGCAGAATTCATACAGTCAGAATAAACCATGATGAGAACATTTGTGGAAGGAGATGTGATGTGACTGGGGGAAATGTGAACAACATAGAAATAATAACATTTGCCTGGCAATTTTCATCTCTCCTGAAGCATTTTATAAAACTGATGCATGGGCAGTGGCCTTCATATATAATTTTCTCCCACTCTATGTGTGTGTGTTTCTCTCAAATATGGCCATGTATAGAGCTAGAGGGTGTCTGCATGTGGGTAAAATTTTGAACAAATTACCAGTGACCTTGCAAATGCAGGCAGCTCAGCAAGGGTCTTAACTGGACTAAAAGAGTGTTGAAAACATATTGGCATTTGAGCAAGGAAGGTATAATCCCCTTG
This sequence comes from Cricetiscus sungorus, assembly GCA_030556225.1. Taxonomy (NCBI): domain Eukaryota; kingdom Metazoa; phylum Chordata; class Mammalia; order Rodentia; family Cricetidae; genus Cricetiscus; species Cricetiscus sungorus. The sequence goes on from JANBXA010000260.1 coordinate 4,229,095, forward strand.
TTATTCGGTGATTACTGAGTGCTGACAGTGTGCTCCTCTGGAAACACAGAAGACTTGAACCTGCCTAGAACAGTTAAGATGAAAGAAGACAAAGGCAACCGGCAGGGCAAAGCTCAAGGGTGTAAAGACAGCAGCCATGCAAGGAGCCTGGAGTCGCTGGCATCTGCTGCCAGTCTAGATGCCATTTCTTCTTTACCCCACCTGCGATGGGTTACCTGGGAGAGGGTAGCAGGTAGGATGGGATCAGACAGAAGGAGAGGCTGGACAGGAACCTGGGAGGGGGCGAGAAGGGGGAGGGTTTGAGGACTTGGGATCCCATCTCTCAGCCATGGTCAAAATAGGGAGGCCCCTTCTCTAATGGGGTTGTCATTTTCCAAGTATTTATCTTTATTATTTTAAATCTGTTTGCATGTATCTTTCTCATGAGCTTGTGAAGTCCAGAAGAAGATGTCAGAAACCACAGAGCTGGCGTTACAGGCTTTTAGCCACTGAGCCATCTTTCTGGCCTGTAATTTTTATTATTTGAGATCAGCTCTTATTATGTTGTCCAGATTGACCGGTCTTAATCTCCTGGAGTCATGTGATCCTCCTGCCTCAGTTCCCACCTATTAAGTTACCCAAGACGGTAGGTTTATGTCACCACAGGCTTATTTTCAATACTGCCATTCAAGGTTCTTCTCACCTGTGGAAAATAACATGTATGTCCTCTTGGGCAGGTTACTTGAAGATGCCCGTTTCTTATGATCCTTTCTCGCTTTCACTGTGACCACTTTTAGCCTGTATGTTGCTGTTCTATGCTTGAGTCTTACCTGGTTAGATTCATGGCATTTTAAAAAATAAAAGTATGAGACTGTAGTGGCTGTTACAGTGCTTCACAGTGGCCTCTAATTTGAACTTTCTCAGACTAGAGGCCCGTCCTGCTCTGGTGCTTTCCTTTGGACGAGTGTTTAGCCACTTTAAATATACATCAGCATAGCCTGCAGAAAACAACAGCAACATTGGCTGTGCCCTGAGCTCCCATGAGATTAAAGATACAGTATGAGAATGGCAGAGGGCACTGAGTATGTACTAGATGATGTGAATTTAGCTTTTTCCTCCTACTCCCGTACATCCCACCACACAGCAAAATGCTTACTCCTAGTAGTTTATATCGTTTTCAAATAAATAAGCAAAATGGACCAAGTTAACCTCCAGATGGACCACCAGTTTAAATCATATGTTTGGGTGTGTGTGCACAGTCACCGCCAATGGGTTCCCTGGGAGCTCACCCGCTCCTAATTCCTACTGAGGGGTAGTATCACCTGCTCACAGTCAAGGTCAGCTAAGGCTCCGTGGACATAGAAGCTTGCCCTAGGCCTACAGAGTTTGCAGGAGGGCATCTTTGAACTTGGGAATGCCTGACACCCCCGCACACACACACACTCCACACACACACACACACACACACACACACACACACACACACATACACACACACACACACACTCAGCCTCACCTCCATAGCCACTTGTGCCATCCTAAAGGTTTGCTGGGTGAGGGCCGAGTGCTTGGTTTACTTGCAGCTCTTCCCATTGGTATTTATTTCTTTGTTTACTTTTATACAAATGCTGTTTCCTTATTTTCCTATCATCCCCAGGATGACTGCTTCCAAATATGGTGACTGTGAGCCATATCTGGCCATTGGAATTCACATTCAACTTACTTCAAATTCAGAAATAATAAAAATTCACTTCCTTGGTTGTACTAGCCACATTTCAGGTATTTCCTGTTGTGTCAGCCACGTTGGCACATATGTCAGTGTAGATAATGCTAATCCTCTGGAGAATGCTGCTCCAGAGAATGCGTCAAGAGTATCCTTTAGGCTTCTGGGTCTTTCTAGGATGTAACATTGACTAAAGAGCCATTTGGTGGGGAGATGATGAGTAATACCACCAAGAGGTTAAGTGTTCGTTTAGCTGACTCTGTGCTATATGTTTGGCTCCATGCACAATGCTTTCTGGGAGTTGTATTGTTGATTTTAAGGTGTGTGTATATGGCACATATATGATTGTGCATGTATGTATGTGAGTGTATTCATCTATGTACTCGGAGGCTAAAGGTCAACTCTGGGTATCTTCTACTAGTCCACCCCTATTTTTTTTTTGAGACAGGATCTCAAGTTTAGATTTCAGAGATTTTACTAGATCTGCTGGTCCAGAGTTCCTGGAATCCACCTGTCTCTGCCTCCTCAGCACTAGGGTTAATGCATCTGCCACCAAGCCTGGCTTTTATGTGGTCTCTAGGGATTTGAACTGAGTCTCATGTTTACACAGAAAGCATTGCCTACTGGGCTATCTCACCAGCTCATCCAAATGAATTAATTCAGTGACTCAGTGAGGCAAGGGGAACACTAAATCCATTTGGGTGGTCACGAAGCCATTGGCCCCTAGTTATAGAACTGCTTGATGATGAATCAAAGACCTAACCCTGGTATGTTAGGTTCTGTGTTGTAGCCCTTAGCCATTTACCTATTCTTTCAGAGTCACAACATGTTGTCCAAAAGGATGAGCTATTGATGATTAGTTCAAAAGCATAGGCAGCTGTGCCATACTGATGAGGCAAATTGGATTCTGTTCATGGTTCTTATTGGGCACTTAGAGTTCCTAAGAGAAACCAATTCATCTATTAATTAAAACATATCCACAATCCCCTTACTGGGTTTCATTGCAGTGACCCCCAGATCCCTTCATAGTCCTCTGTCCCTGTCAAGTTTCTCTTTCCCATTTGTCTTCTGGGAGAAGTTGTATTGTGGGGTATTTGTACACTGTGTGAAGATGTGTACTATGACTGGTGTAATAAAAAGCTGATTGGCCAATAGCTAAGCAGGAGAGTACAGATGGGACTTCCAAGCAGAGAGAGAGAGAGAGAGAGAGAGAGAGAGAGAGAGAGAGAGACAGAGACAGAGACAGAGACAGAGACAGAGAGAGAAAGAGAGACACAGAGAGAGAACTCTGGAAAGAAGAGAGGTGAGGGATGCCAGCAAAATGCAAAACAAGTCAGACATACAGTACAGTGGAGAGGTAATCAATCCACATGTAGAGCACAGATTAATAGAAGCAGGATAATTTGAATTATAAGAGCTAGTGGGGAAAATGCCTAAGTTAAGGCCAATCTTTAATAATTATTAATAAGTTCCCATGTCATTATTTGGGTACTGGTAGCCAATAAGAAAGTCTAGCTACACAGTTCCTTCTTGAAGAGTTTATACATCTCTCTCACACTGACACTCTGTTTGTGAATGTCACCAACATACCATGTTGGAAAACACTCAGAGCACTCCCAGTGGAGAACCAAGGAAAGTGACTAATGATTAGATAAGAAAACAGGGGACATGTGATGTAGACAGACCTATTAACAGAGGGCCATGTTGGTCTGCAGCATTAACAAGTCCCAGAATCCTGAAGTGACTTAATTCTCAGTTCAAACCCATACCTCAACCCCCAGGTAATCACTGCATGGATGAAAACACTGCATGCTCTCTTTCTTTTCCTAAGATCTCTTTAATCTCATCTTTGAAAAGCAAGTGGTTTTTCTTGTCCAAACAGCTTCATAGAAATGTCAAATCTGGCACCCACAGTCTATGCTAAAGGGGGAGAGTTGGTACAAAAGGCTCAGTGCTTAGGGCCTGGGCTTTGAAACGACTCCAGCTGTATCGCCAATGCAAATGTACGAGGGGTGGGGGGAATTACTGGAACAAATTGAAAGGTTATTCAGACTGGAATTTAGAATCTCAATAAAAAAGGCTTTTATAAGCCAAAGCCCTCAGAGTAACCGGATCATTTAAAAATACATCTTTTCTGTATTAAATGTGGTGTGACAGCCACATTAGAAATGCTGTACTCCAAGTATGTTCCTTAAACATCCTAAAGTGACTTTTATAAGGACAGCTACGATCTCCTATTGGGGAGACACCGCATCCCAACCCATGCATAGTTTGCATTTCTTTGTTCTGTTTTTGATACCTGCTAAGTAGGTCTTTCCTGTAGATCACTGCAGGCTGAGAGACCTCCATGAACTATAGAGTCACTATAAGTTTGTTGAGCTAGTGATTTTCTTTTTGACACATTGGAGAATTCTCCTCTTCACCACTGACATGGTGGAGATCCAGAATTGCATATGGTCATTCTAGGAAGGAATGCCTTTCAACAAGCAGTGCTTCAGCCAAGAGACACAAACCAAACCCACCTAACTGAAGGCGGTGGCCCAGACGTGTGACTCCCTCGCTGTCTTAAAGTCTCTTGTTTCTTCGGTACTTTGCTGGGGATGGAACTTGGAGCTTAATTACCATCTGAGAGAGACAGTACAAACTCAGTTGTGGTGGTGCCTGGCAGATTCCTTTCTCCACTCCCCAACCCCAGATACTTTGCTCCTGGACACAAATGAGAAGCATTCCCAAGTGAACTGAATTGAAAACAACCGTGAACATTTCTTGCAGGGTACAAGAAATGTAGAAGTTCAGGCACAATCCTGCCCTGTCCTTTAAGAGGGCTTCCTCCCTCTTTGCTCCCTAGGTGGCTTAGTCTTCCAAAAGAGTCCATGCTTTACTGTCAAGGGTTGAAATTCTCTAAATGTACTGAGTACTCACTATCCAGAGTGCAGGGACATTCATGTTAGGCCATGTTTATTTCAGCTCTTGGGGCTTGTTTGGGGTCCTCACTTCTTTTTCCTCTGGGGCTTGAGTGGCTTCCTTTTCCAGGTGGATTGGCTGATGCTAGTGGTACCTTGGGAGTTATTTCAATGAACTAGAACCATAAGGCAACTTGTCTGTTGCTCCCATGAGATTCCTTACTCTCTAAGAACTCTAGCTTGGCTTTTCCCACAATGCTTGTCTCTAGCCCCTTGTTTTTGGGTTTCTATTGCTGTGAAGAGACACCATGACCACAGCAACTTTTATAATGAGAAACCGTTAAATGGAGGTGGCAGCTTATAGTTTCAGAGGTTCAGTCCATTATCATCATGATGGAGAGCATGGTGGCTAGGAGTATGGCAGGCAGACATGGTGCTGGAGAAGTAGTTGAGAGTTTTACATCTTGCAGGCAACAAGAAGTGATCTCCCTGTCACACAGAGTGAAGCTTGAATAAAGGGGACCAAAGCTCACCCCCACAGTGACACACTTTCTCTAACAAAACCGTACCTCCTAATAGTGCCACTCCCTTTGGGGGCTATTTTCTTTCAAACTACCATATCCTTTGTGACAGGTTTGTTGTTATGATTTGTTTTGAGTGTGGACATTGACATCATTTTGGAAAAAAATCAGAGGTCAAGGGTTTTAGATAACAACTAAACAGTCTCTTTTCTTATTGTTTAGTTTTTAAAAATATTTCATAATTTTATTGCTTTACATATTTATTTATTGCATATGTGTATGCATGCCATGTTGTATATGTATAGGACAGACTAGGGGACTAGGGTTGGTTCTCTCCTTCAAACATGTGGGTCCCTGTTTTCAAATTCAAATCATAAGTTTGGCAGCAGGTGCCTATACCTACCAAGTCATCTTGCTGGCCCTGGTAACTAATGTATATATTATATGATATATTTTGAATTATTATTTTATGCATTTTTTATTGAGTTAAGGGGTGGGCATGTGCATCCCATGGTATGCCTGTGGAAGTCAGAAGACAACATGAGGAGTTGGACCTCTCCTTCCAACATGTGGGGCTCCACGATCACAGTCAGGTATAAAGGCTTGGGAGCATGTATCTTTACTTACTGAGTTGTCTCACTGACCCTGATGTCTAATATTTTTAATCAGTGCTTCAATAGCATTGTAGTCATTTAGTTCAATGGTTTGAGTCCCCCTAGCAATCTTTCATAAAATGTTAAAGTTTGCTGTTTGTACTAATTGATGCAGTTACAGAACAATAAGTCATTGTCTTGGTTATAGAAAATAAGTTGCTTCAAATACTATGTGACTGTAACTAAGGAGTGTTGGCTTGGGATGAGGTTGTGTCTGAAGCCTCTTGTCTTGTTCATACCTGCAAACAGACTTTGTGCCCAGTAAGAACTGAGTGATAGCATTGTTGTTTGGATAAGTAATAACTTCATTGGTTCACTTATTTGAATACTGGGCCAGTTGGCGATTGTGTTTGGAAAGGTTGTGAAACCTTAAGGAGATCTATCTTTGGCAGGGGAAGAATGCCACTGGGAGCAAGCTTTGAAGGTTCATAGCCTCACCCAACTTCCTGTACCCACTCTGTACTCTGTGGGTGGAGAAAATGTGATTGGCCAGCTTCCTATGACTTATTGCCATGCCTTTCTGCTACAGTGAACACATAAGCCAATATAAATTCTTCCTTACATCAAATTTTTGTCATAGCATTTTTATCAAAGCAACAGAAAAGTAATTAATACCAATGGTCATACATCAATACTGGAGATGATGGTCACAGCCTGTCTTCTCTTCATGTAGATTTTTTCAAGTAGACTTGTCCATCCTGCCTTTGCTGTATCCTGCCAGGCAGCACCCTATTCACACACTGTGAGGTCGAATCCAAGGGAGACTCTTCTCCACTCTTTTGGCTTGATGAATACCCAAGGAGACATAGCAATGAGCTGATTTCTTGTCTCCAAATAGAGCTTCCTTTTAGCAGCAGGACAATGCCTCTCTGAATTTTTAAAGTCCACCCCAGCATTGAAACGTCAACAAGAGTTTGATACAGGTGTGGGGAATTTTGTTGTCAGCAGGGGCATGCTTCCCTGAAAGTGCTAGCTCTAAGCTAGCCTGCCCACCACGCAGAGTCAACATGTGAAGGCATTGTACCAGTGCCTGCCAAGAGCTGTGCATCAGTCTCCCGTGCCCTTTTTCTCATGAAAAATCCCTTGAGATGTGGGTGGGTGGGTGGATAATGTTATTGGCAGTATAGTTAAAAATCTGCCACTATTTAAAAATGGTATCAATTTTTGAAATTTTGTGTTTGGACTTTTGTGAGTAGCATGTTGCCAAACAGACTAGCTGCTCTAGAGTGTTGATGCTTCTGCAGCCTTTACATTTTACTTTATCTTTTACTATGTGTTCAGTTCCCTCTCAAAATGCTCTTATAACTGATGATTGTTGGGTCCATTGTGAGAACCGACACTCCCTAGTTTCAGGTCCTCACTCTCAATGTGAGGAGCAGTGGGAGGCCGTTTGATAACTATTAAAGCTCACAGAGGGAAACTTTTTTTTCACCAACTCTGCCAGAATCCCATGCTCTGTGGGCAACATAATGGATTTCATTCGGAGCCCTGCATAGGCCAACTGTCATGATATGGTTGGGAAACTTTCCATCAGCTACTGTGAACTCTGCTGCTCTGTTCCTTACCTCTGTTTTTGGCTTCTCCATTCCTGGATGAATTTTACAACACAGCCAACCATCCAGATTGGGATTTCACGCCCTGCTGCACTGTTGCCCGAGTTATTTCTCTTACAAAGACCTCCTTCACAAAGTCCTTAATCTAAGTAATGCATAGACGGTGTATTGGAGGTTAGCAAATGAAAGATGGCAGGAATCAGCAACTTCCTGAGAATTATTATCATTATAGCACTTTCATGAAGGCTGAACAATTCATTAGCATGAGTACAAGCAAACTCTACCCCAAAAAACATATGTAATGAATTCAGACCTCATTGGCCATGGTCCAATCCAGTTCTGAGGAGGCATGCTTGGCATTTTCAAGGTCAGAGGAGTGATTTAATTTGAAGTTTGTCATGTGTGTTTCCTGTGTGTTTTATTGGAGTTTGTTCATTGCAATCATAAGATGTATACATTGCCTTTTAATTTCTAGACAAAGGACAGACACATTGATGAGCTATACATCCACTGTCTTGATGAAATTGATTATCTATATCCCTGCTCTGATGTATGTCTAGGGCTCAAAGAATAACTGAGGATATGAATGGAAATAGGATGCTGGGATATTTGTTTTGTCACATGGAAGAGGACGCTGATCCTGTCCTTCCTCTGTGCTTCCTTTCATTAGTATGTGGCTGATGTTTCCAAGGCTTATACCAAAGCCATCCAAAGAAGTCCTTGATAGCTCAAAGCCATTTCTAGCAACATAATGAGTTGGATTACATGACCCCCTATCTCAGCAACACACGCACGCACGCACGCACGCACGCACGCGCACACACACCCCAAATTGAAAACTCTTGAGGAATTGGAGTCAGAGAATGCACTTGTTCTCCAAGCATACAGCTCTGAATTTGATCTCTAGTTCCCATTTAAAGAGCTGGCTATGGTATTCCCTGCTTATAATTAAGAGCTGGGGAGGCAGAGACAGGCAGTTTTCTGGGACTTGCTGACCAGCTAGCCTAGTTCACTCTACAAACTGCAGGTCTGTCTGAACCTGTCTACATCAGTAATGTGGAGCTTCTTAGGAACACTACCTGAAGTTGGCCACTGACCTCAAAACACACACGTGCTTACATCTGCACTTAGGCAAACACATACCTAAACACACAAATAAAGGAATAAATGAATGAAAGAAAGCCCTTCATCAAGGGGGATTTCCTATCGAAGACCCTTGCCATGTGGAAGCTGAAAAGAAATAGGGTCCAGGGACACATATCTGCTGGATTGATGTTTTGCTGATGTTGTCAGGGAAGAGGAAAAATGGGAGGGGCTATTGCTTCTCAGAGGACCTGTTCATCTGGGATAGAGCTTCTTCTGGATTTCATCCCCCACTGCCTTTTGAAGGTAGACCACTCCAATCATCAGGATTGAGGCAAGTGACACCAGATCTACCCATATCCACAGAGACTATGAACATGTCTTGTTTAAACATTTGTGTTGTTGTGTACACTGAACAACAGTTACCTAATAAGATCATTTTTTCCTTAAAGCCCAAACTCAGAGCTATGAAAGAGACACAGTTTAAGAAGTCCCGGGGGCTGTATATTCCTGGCCTTGAGTCAATTAAAGAACACATAAAACTTACTGAATATTCCATTCCAGGTCACATGTCTCTAATCTCAAGGAGAAAAGCCTGGTATCAGGCTGTTAGGAAATGTGAAACCTAGATGGACAGCAGGCTACTCTGCTTTTCTGTCTGCATTTATCGAATTGAACTGTTCAATTCTTTGAGATGGTTTAGGTTCTAGATTGCTTATTGTTTGGCATAATCTGTAAAATTACCAAGCAGCAATAGAAAAGACAACCCCCCCACACCTCGTCTATTTATTCATATGTTAAGCAAGTATTTATGAAACATATACCATTGACCAGTCAGTAAACTGGTACCAGAGGGTAGCACAGATAGTGACTATTAAAGATTCAGGAAACTGACAAGGAAATTTTAATAGCAAATTATCTAAGTACTCTGAAGAAAAGGCTGAGCTGAATTTGAGTAACAATAACAATAGTAAACACCATTCAAATGGCCTTTAAAAGGTTTGTAGCATGATGCCAGTTGGGTAGTTCTCTTGGGAAGTGAGGGTCTGCCATCTTGTTCCATTGATGTCACAAACCTCAACACTTGGCAGGAGAAAGTCTGATGTTTTCTTGGCAAGCCAGTAAGTAAATGTATCACTTCTGTCCATTCCATGGGCCAGACCCAAGCCTCATGGATCCAGTATAACTGCAAGGGATACTGCAAGATATCTTCCCCCGAGTGTTTACCAGGTTTGACTGCCTCCCTTGACTTTAATGCAAGACCTCATTTAGATCCAAGGCTCCAGTAGTTCTCTGCACTGAAGTAATTTTTAACCAGCAATTAGAATATTAATTGTGAGCTACATTAAGAGTATAATGAACACTGTAAGTGTGTTCATGGATCTTATAGCCGTTACTATACATTGGCTACCATTGGGGAGGCAGTTACTTAGAATACTTAGTTAAATCTCTTTACCTGCCATTGAACATGTTTAAAAGTCAGAGGCACATCTGAGAAGCCAATTTAATTGCAATCTGGGCAAACTGAACAACTGCTTAACTATTTACCATACTTCTGTGGCTGTGCAAAATGTTTTCATACAAGGAAACTGGACACTCTGCAGTAAAATAATGAACACAGGCAGGTCAGGTGGAAAGAAACCAAGCTGTAAACTCACATGTGGCAGAACTGTAATAGTAGCTCTGCATAAAGCAGCATGATTTTTCTCAAGCTACATTATTCTTTGGAGGCAGAATTTTCTTGAGTAAAAAAATAAAAGCATTTTGCTTGCTGCTTATCACCAGTACTATGAGTGAAAGAAAGACTTCCTGTTGTCTTACTAGGTATATCAAATGAAGGGTGTGGTAGTTTGAATGTAATTGCCCTCAAAAGCTCAGAGGGAGTGGCACTATTAGGAGGGATGACCCTGTTGGAGGATGTGAGTCACTATGGAGGTGGGTTTTGAGGTCTCATATATGCTCAAGTTATACCCAGTGTAACAGTTCACTTCCTGCTGCCTACATAAGATACAGAACTTTCAGCTGTCTCTCCAACACCATGTCTGTCTTCACACCACCATGTCCCACCATGATAATAATGGACTGAACCTCTGAAACTGTAAGCCACTCCAATTAAATGTTTTCCTTTATGAGTTGCTGTGGTCATGGCATCTCCTCACAGCAATAGAAACCCTAACTAAGACAAAGGCATCCACAGCAAAGCCCTATCACTTTAGTTAGGATGAGCCTATTTGAAAAGTTTGTCACCTGTAGATAGAATGATTCTAAAGCACTCCCCAGCTCAAAGTGTTTTTACAGTAGATTCTCCAGCCTTCTTTCCATAAAAATGGTGACAGAAACATGGTTCAAAGTTGGGTCTGCAGTTCGAGGACCTAGCAGAAGATATATTTCTATCTTATTGAGGACAAAATCCCTTTCTACACACAAGCAAGCACCACTGTGCAGTGCACCTCGCTAACCAGGCCTGGGTCACATGCTCGTGGCAGAACCAACTGCTGACAAAACACATTTACTTAGGTGGACTTAGGAGCAATCATGATTCCTGCCTGGGGCTTGGAGGAATCCAAGGTGGAAAGAGAGTTGGCAGCTAGCTAGAAGCCCAGCAGTAAAAAGAAACAGAAAGGAGAGCAGGTGGGACCTTGGCTACTAGCCCCCAATAACCTATATCTGCACTCTGACAGGTAGGTGCCCATGACAGGCCTGGAAGGGCACCTTGTGGGTTTGTGCAGGACACTATAAAGGCCAGCCATTTCTTCATCCCAGCATCCATTTCCATGCTAGACAATCAGTGTTAAATTTAGGAAGCCAAGCCTCTTGGTTTTCTTGCTTGTTATCATTATGGGTGTGATGCATATGGTAGCACTCATACCACACTGCATTCATGAAGGGCAGAGGACAAGTTTGTGGAGCTAGTTTCAAGGATGGATCTCAGATGCTCAGGCTTGTGAAGGGAAGTGCTTTACCCTCTCACCCATCTTGTCAACCTCAAACCTTTGTTTTAAGGAATGGAATGATCAGCATAATTTTTGGAAGAAAGACAAGTAGGCATAATATACTCAGAATGGGGGTTCTGGAAATTGTAACTCTATTACTTGTTAGCTGGCCTCAGACAAGATTCCAGAATGCTGATGTCTCTGTTTCTTTGTCTATAGAATGGGCATTGTTATGACACCTATCTCTATTAGTTTTCTATTTCTGTGTGTCTTCAGTGTGGTGACTTAAAACCACTCAGGTTTATTGTCTTCCAGATCTTCAAGGCTGGAGGGGACAACCTAGGTTAGGGTCAAGGCATGAGCAGGGGACTGCTGGAGCCTGTTAGGGGAGAGTTGATTTCCTTGCTTTTTCTAGTTTTAGCCATTGCCTGATACTCTTGGCTACTGGCCTCTTTCACTTGCAGAGCCATCAGGGGAGCTGGGTACTTTTTGCATGCAACAACTCTAATAAGGTCTCTAGTTAACAATCTCCATTCTATCTGCGTCATCAGTTCCTCTTTGTCATGTACCATATAATCACAAATTCCTAGACATTGCAAGGACAGGGAAGAGAATACATTATTTTGTATCCTATGCTGCCCCATAGGAATATTCTGATGCATGAATGAGATGGTGTCTACAGGGTTTGGAATGCTGCTGGTCATATAATTAAATGCTCACTGTCCATTTTGACTCCATAATGTTTTGTGACTTGACAAATTTGTTTTCATGTGTCTGGGCTGGCTATTAGTGATTCTGTCCCAAGGAATGCTTTATTGTCCAGTGCTAGGAGGAATGATAAACGGACTCAGATAAATCTATCTTGCTTTTAGAACCCCAGGTCTTTGAAGGTATCTGATTTGCCACAGGAAACGTGGTTTGCACAAAGCCAATTTTATAAATGACAAGAATGAAGTAGAAACCTCATAGAAATATGACAGATAGAAGAGGTTGCCAGCCAGCCTTCCTTAGATCACCTTTGATCAGCCCATGTGAGAAAAGAAGTACAAGGAGACTGTGGTCAAGGTAACAAACCATAATTGGAATTTCTTCTCTTGTTGTATGGGTGACTTCATATTCTGATTTCTCCATCTGTCAGATGTATATAAAAGCCACGTGTATCTCAAGGTAAGTCAGGAGCTGGATGAGCTGCCACAGCTACAGAGCATGGCATGTAGTGAGGGCTTGGCAATCCATATGGGTTAGGGACAGTTGCGGTGTGCTTTGTATGTGCAAAAGGCCTCACTGGAAGCAATTGCAGCTGACAGTATTCTTTCTCTGCTGGTCAGATGCTGAGAAGTGTGTGGGCTCTGATCATTATTTTGAATATCCAACTGTCATGCAGGTGGATGTTTATTCCATTAACCCTTCTCCCAGATTACATCATGTGTAACCATGAGATGAACATGTCTGGAGGATGTAGCCATTGTTCAAGTCTCATACAGAGTGACAATGGTTTCTGAATCTTTGTGGTGAGGAGTCTGGATTTGCTGGTTGAAGTGGATTGTGACAAGTGGGCCAAGGGACAGATAGAAGGAAGCTGTGGTTTCTTGATTGGAAAGAAATATGCTGTGGGACCTAGAGACAGCAGGAGGAATATCTTGTCTTGGATAGTTTTTAATCCTACAGTGGAAAGAACTGCAGATAAAGACAAAGATGATGAAAAACAAGATGATCCTTAATGTCACAGGCCCTGGAAACAAGGGTGCTATTGTCTGCAGACAAGCTCTGGTTCTCTGTGTGAGAGTGGCAACAGCACGGATTTATTAAGACTAGTTTAGAGGGAAAGGCAAGAAAGCCTAACTCTTTCCACTCTAAATAGAGGGAGGTAGAGCTCTATTCTAGAGCTGCATATCTGCCAGAGCTAAAAGATTTAATGGTACAGTCTGCACACAGAATATTACACCTTGGTTAGCCTCACCTATGCCCTTAGGATTGCTTTACAGACTCACTAAAAAGCAAACGTTTTTGCTTTCACTAGGGACAGCAAGGGTCATGCTTAGAACATGCAAATTGGTGAGGTCAATAGTTTCCATCCAGAGTATTACATAAGTGATAAAAGTTGTTGAATCTTTTTGGTGTGGAGGTCACTGGTTTGTTAGGTGACCAGTGACACAGTGACTTTTTTACCAGGGCCACTCTTAGAAATCTTGAACATGTTTACTATCATGGATCTTCCACACCCATGGGTTATTTATATTTAGTCATGGGTTAGAAGATCACCAGATTAACAAGGGTGAAATCACTAGCTTGACATGATATCAGGACTCTAAGATACATTGCAGCATTATTTACAATAGTCAAGGCCTGGAAACCGTGTGCGTGCGTGCGTGCGTGCGTGCGTGTGTGTGTGTGTGTGTGTGTGTGTGTGTGTGTGTGTGATATGTCTGGGCAACAGGCACAAAACAAGAAAGAATAGAGAAAGATGCAATAGACAGAAAAGAACTGATGAGCACCAGTTCGCTGTTGTCATGGAAACACAAACTAAAATTTCACATATATACATAGACAAACACAAACACCACTTCCTTTGTTCCCCGAAAGTCTGGTGGTATGGTCTTATTGATTTATGGTAGTTCTTTATATGTGTTAGAAATCACCCCTTTATTGAATATATAGATTCTGAAAATATTTTCTTTCATTATGCAGCTTGCTTTTATCTCTCTTTAGAAGTATCTTGATGAACACAAGATTTTTCATTGTGCTACAGTTCATGGTATTAATATTTTTTATTAATAGTGTTATGTGCATTTCAAGACATATTTCTGTACCTCAAGGATGAAAGATATTTGCCAATATGATCTTTTTTATTATATTTTTTATTATATTTTTCCTGTTTTTTTGGTTGAAAGGTATTTTTCATGCAATATATTCTGATAACAGTTTCCCTCCCAAAACACCTCCCAGATTTCCCCACCTTACTACCTACCCAACTCCAAACATTCTTTCTCTCTCTCTCTTAGGAAACAAATAGGCAAACAACAACATCAACAAAACAACAACAACAAAAAAAGCAAACAAACTAGAATTTTTTAAAGGAAAAAGCACAAGAAATACATACACACACACACACACACACACACACACACACACACACAGATGAGAAAGAGAGAGAGGAGAGACAAAATCCATAAACACACAAACACACAAAATGGAGACCATAATATGCAAAGACCAGTAAAACAAAAAATGCACAAACAAAGCAATATGAGACAAATATTCTACAAAAATACCATTTAGTTCATTTTGTGTGAGCCATCTACTGCTGGACATGTTGCCTTCCTTTAAGTGTGGCTTCTATGCCCAGTGAAACTCCATTGGAGGAAACTGATCTTCCTTTGTAAGTGGATGTCAGTAGCAGATATCTTCTTGGTGAGGGATGGGAGACCATGTCTATTTCCTCTCCTCAGCACTGGACCCTGTGTGGTATGAGCCTTGCAGGCTCTGTGAATGTTGCCACAGTCTCCATCAGTTCCTATGTACACATATCCTGTTGTGTCTGGAAGACAAGGCTTGCTTGGAGTCATCCATCACCACTGACTGTTACATCTCTCTGCTTCCTCCTCCGCGTACCTCCCTTAGCCCCAGAGGGGGAGTTTGATGAAGACATCCCACTTTTGGGCACTGAGTATTCCAAACTCTCCTACTTTCTTTTTATTTACATTCCAGAATAACCTTGTTGATTTCTTTTTTAAAAAAATCATGTTCTGGGACCTTGAGATTGGATTGAAAGCAAAAAAATGACTGGAAGGAAACTGAAATATATTTACAGTGTTGAATCTTCCAACGCACAAACTGTGTCTATCATTTCTTTCTTCAATATATTATAGTTTATATTAGAGGTTTTGTACCATATATTTGCTGAAACTATGATAATTTTAAATGTTTCATGCTAGTATATGAAAACAATTCATGTTTTATGTTGGTCTTTATATAGGCTTGTAAATTTCACTTAATCAGTTCATAGTACGGATTCCTTTTGTGTCTTCTGTCTACAGAGTCCCAAGCCCCTCTTCTAACCTATATACCTATTATCTTTTGTTTGTTTGTTTGTTTGTTTTTGCTTGCCTGTACCCACCAGTGACAGAACCACACCGCTAAGACTGCCCTTACCTCCTGTTTGACCTCACTTCCTTTGCTTTTGCTTTGTTTTAATGCAGTAGTCATTTTAAAGCTTAGGAAGTGCAATTCTGTTTCCAGGTTAAAATTTTTTGTTGAATGTGGGATTTTATCAAGTGTTTCTGAGTCTACTGGCTTATTCTGTATTTTTTGGTGTATATTCATGCTTATGCATGTGCTTGCACATTCATGTGTATATAGGTCTATGTGCATGCTTGTTGGAGGCCAGAAGACAACCTCAGTCAGGTTTGTTTGTCAGGCAGCATCTACCCTGTTTTGTTTTTGCTTTGAGGTTTTTTTGTTTGTTGGTTCGTTGGTTGGTTTGTGTTGAGACAGTGTCTCTCATTGGCCTGAAACTATTCAAATAGGCTAGTTGGTTGGTCAGTGAACCTCCGAGACCTGCCTGTCTCTGCCTCCATAGCTCTGGGATCACAAATGTTCACTACCATACCCAGTTTTGGCAATTCAATTCTGATTCTTATACTTGCAAAACAGGAATTTGGCTATTGAACTCTCCTTCTCCTCCAACTTTTAGTACAAGTGATTATATTGTTTGGTTGCATGGCAGGGATCCATTTTTTTTTTTTTTTTAAGAACATGTTAAGCTTTGATGTCTTGCTGCATTTAATTTGCTCCAGTTTTCAGACCTGTATATTTATGTCAGAGTGAACCATGTTGTGAAACATCCTGTTTAATGATGCTTTGTTGAATTGTTGTTTGCCTTTGAGGCAGGGCTTCATTGCACAGGCCAGGCTGGGATGATCTCAGTATTTTCTGCCTCAGTCTCCAAATCATTGGCATTGTCTGTATGGAGTGATTTACCCAGCTTCCTTTCCATTTGGTTAGGATGAACTGATCTTAAAATTTCTTCTTTTTATAGTCTCTGGAAGGACTTGTGTAAAGTAGTTGTTTATTTCCTTAATCATGCTAAAAGTTCACAAGGGACTGCAATTACTTTGGGAGATTATTTTTATTATGGGTCCAATTACTTAGAAATAAGACTATTCTGTTGTTAAATTTTGATCTTGAACTAGTTTGAGTATATTTTACTCATTCAGGAGTGTGACCTTTCCCATAACGTCTCATATTTACCAGTCAGGGGTTGCTTTTACACTCTCCTTGTCATTTTCATTTATAGAAATCTGTAGGACTGTCCTCTTTCATCCCTAACTGGCTAATTGCATTTTTCAAACCTTTCTAAATCCATATTACTGTAAATTTATTTTGTGATTCTTCAAGAAGAAAACATTTGGCATTTTAGGTTTCCTGTGTCATAGGTTTCTGTTCTTATTTTGATTTCCTTCCCTCCATTTCCTTTGGATTGAGTTTAATATTTTCCAGTTTATTATAAAGCAAAAACCAAAGAACCTCAAACAAACTAACAAACATACAAAAACCATGAAACATCAGATGGTTGCTGTTTACCTTTCTTTTTTATTCTGAAAACTAGGGACTCGATTTACTCCTAAGTTGCTTTAGTGTGCTTCCTTTTTAGAGATTATATTCTCATTAGTATTGCATTCCAACTGTTGTCTAATTTTCACTGTGGACATTTTGTCCCAGAACTCATTTAAAGTATATCGTTTTGCTTACAGGTAGTTTCAACTCCATGTTTTCTAGTCCTCTCTTATGACTTTTAGCTTATTCCACTAAAGTGGTGAATACCCTTTTGTATGATCGCCATCTCTGCAAATACATCTAGGTTTGCTTTATGACAAGCATGTGGTGGGTTATGGTTGGTGACCCTTAAGCACTAGTAAACACAAGGCATTTCACACCTGATGAGTGTGTTATTCTGCTTATACCAGCATGGTGGAATTGACGCAATAGATCTGTGTCTCTACTGATGGCTTTGTCTGTCCACTTTGTCAACAGACATTAAATGTATATGTTTACACATATGTATCATTATATTTGCTCATATTTGCTCCCTTTGTTACTCTCTTTTACCTCTCAACTGCTTTTGGTCCATTTATTGCCCCTCAAATGCTCCCTCTGCTTCATTTCTTATGAATAAAGACATATATGCATACCTGTAAATATCTTGTACATATATAAATCTGCACTAACACATGTGAGAATACATTTGATAGTTGCTTTATTTCCTTTATACAGTTTCTTGTTCTCCCCACTCTTTTTCAATACCTTATTACCCCTTCCCTTACTTAACTGTTCGTTTACTTTCGTGTGTGTGTGTGTGTGTGTGTGTGTGTGTGTGTGTTTTAAATTTAGAGTCCACATTTTATATAAAACATTCATCACTGGCCCAAGTCTGGCTTATTTTGCTTAACACAATAATCTCTAGTTTGGCCTATCTTCCTGAGAATGATGTAATTTCATCATTTTTATAGCTAAACAAAACTCCATTGTGTATATATCTCCTATTTCCTTTATCCATTTATCTGATGATGGGCATCTAGGCTGGTTCTGTATCTTGGCTATTGTGAATGAGGCTACATTAAACCTGGATTTGCAAGAATCATGGGATAGGATTACTTAGAGTTTTATTGGTATAAATATCTGAGCAGTACAGTTAAATCACAGTCATTTTATTTTTAGATATTTGAGTAACTTCCGAATTGATTTCTATAGTTGCTGCCCAGTTTATATCCCCATCAACAATGTGTAAGGATTTTCTCTCCTCATGTCTTCTAGCATTTGTAGTTTTCTTGATGATAGCCATTCTGACTGGGATAGAATCTCAGAGAAATTTCATTTTCATTTCCCTGATGGCTAAGGATGTTGAATATTTTCCTCCTGTATTTATAGGTCATTATATTTCTTCTTTGATAATTGACAGTTCAGGTCACTTGCCCATTCATTGATTAGATGTCTTTGTGTGTGTGTGTGTGTGTGTGTGTGTGTGTGTGTGTGTGTGTGTGTGTTAAATTTTTAGAGCTCTTTACATATTCTAAATATTAGTTCCCTGTTGAATGGGCTGGGTTTTTTGCCTTGGGCTCAGGGTTGTCAGACATCACTGTTTGCTCTCGGGTGGTGGACTCAGTGGCTAGCCACCAAAGGTGGGGTTCCTCAAGTTAAGGTCCTTTCTCCTGAATGTTGTAGTGTGTTGGTGCCCAGGCTCCCTATCTCTGTCTCAAATCTTAAAATTATGCTAAGCTGTCCCCAGGCTATGTGACTTGATACTGTCTTATGTAGGGACATTATTGTTTCTTAGTCTTTAAAAGCAGGTTCTACCTCAAGATGATGTTTCATTAGACTCCTTTACAATTTGGGAAATGGGAAAAAAAGTCTTTTCCACTTCTGTTCTATCATGCTATCAGAGTCACTGTTTTCCCAAAGCCCCGAATGGACTCAAGGCTTGTGGGAACTGTGAGCTTGTCCTGTGGATAGGACTGCCGGGCTTTTAATTCAATCTTGATATTGTCTTCTGATTTTTTTTCTCCAGATAATTTTGTATTCTCTTTTGTATTGTTTAATCTTCCTTGCTCTATTTAGAAGACACAGATTCTCAGCAGACATCTCACTCCTCTAACTCTTAAAAATCTTTCTGTCCTCTCTTCTGCGGCACACCCTGAGCCTTATGTATAGGGGTTGCATTGTAGATACAGCAGTTCAGACCGGATGCACAATTATCAAGTGTTCATTGCATTTTGACCAGTTGTAACTTTCTATATTGGTCTCCATCTGCAGCAAAAAGAAGTATCTTTGATGAGAAGTAAGAGCTATGCTCGCCTTTGGGTTTCAGGAGGATAGTATTTAGAATGTAGTTAAGTATCATACTGGCAGGTTTGGGAAAGCAGCAGTTATCATTTCTCCTCTGGTGAACTGGGCTCCATGATCTCACTAGTCATAGGTAGTTGACTAGGTTTGTAGAAGTAGACATGAATTCCCTCCTATTGAGTGGGCTTTAAGTCCGTTAGACAGCTGTTGCTTACTGCAAGTGTCACTGTTACATATTTGGAGATATCTTGCTGCATTGGTCATTGTGCTTCATAGGCATCACTGCTAGGCAGAGCTATGGATTGCTTTTCTGCCTTGGCAGTTTGCATAGTGCCTTCTAAGAGCCATTTGGTTATTTTAAGCAATTCACAGGTCAGCCTTTAATAGTTCACTAATAGCTAGAGTTCATGTCTGATCACTACAGTTTCTGGATCAACTCAATGTTTTTACTCTTGCTTTCCAGTTATCCAGCCTTTTGGTGTGTTTGGTAATTCTTGGCTCCTTCATTAACAATGTATATGGAAAAGTATTGAGGCTGTGGAAGATCTATCTCCCAGTTGAATGAAGTAAGTTCCACTTTAGGCAGATAAAGTTCAGGTAGTGTCTTAATCTAGTTACCACTAGTTTCATTTATAATTTGTCTTTACTGCTAGGACACAGGCTTTTCAGAGGTTTTTTATCAAAGTCCTTGAGCTTTGATTTGAGACCTCTCCTCCTTGGTGAGACTTCGATGTCAGAGTTTTGATTTCCTAGCAGTTCCTGTCTGCCAGATTGTTGCTAACACAACCTTTCTAAGCATCTACTTCCTGCTTGGCTATGGAGTGCATCACAATTTGGATGCTACGTGGAGATTACTAGACACTTACAGAAAGAGCAGCTCATTTCTTTATCCTCTGTGATCTCTTTCCCTTGAGAAACTGTGGCCCCAAGCTCAGCTTTTCTCCCCTTTCCTATTATGACTAGGTACTAGGTTGAAATCTAGCTTTTTCTTGCTCATAAAATGGCAAATGCCATCATTGAGTAGCAATGGCTGCTGGATTTACCATCTCTCCCCACCCCCGTCATCCACTTCATTCTGAAATTTGATGCCTTATATCATAGTTATTCATTTAGTGTGTCTGTTTAACTGTCTGTGTTAAAGGGATGTTCCCAGTGTTAGGATTTATATAACAGCTGATTCACCCCAACTTGAAATGGCATTTTTCCAGTTAATCCTTTTAGTTCAAAAGTCATCTGATTCTGAAAGTTGGATTCCACCTGCTGCTGCTCTTTGTGCAGTCATTAGATGGGATGTTTCCAGGTACTGCTGTATCAATGAAGCATTGGCACAGAGATGCTTCTATCCATGATTTCCCACATCTAAGAGCTATCAGGAGGAGCATTGCCTCTTTCTCAGTGTGGCCATAAAGTTGTTCTCCCTAGAACACGAAATTCTGTAAATGCAGATTTGTAGAGGTGTTTTCTGTTTTCAAAACAAATGCTCATAGAGGCATTATATTTATTTACTTACTAAATATGTACAAGATGCTTAAAAGTCTTAGCCTCTACCTGAAAAAAATATGTGAAGAGCTTATTTTCAGTATATTCAAGACAAAGCAGTCCATTCATCACTTCTGTGTTCAAGCGTGCTCTTCCTAGTTCTGAGGGCATCATAATTAGTAAGTTAGAAAGCATCTCTGGAAGTCACCACCATTTCTCATGGATCCACATTAGTAGCAGACATGACCATGCTCAGAAAATGTGCTTGTGAAATACCGTGTTAGACTTACCCCGAGGAGGAGCCTCCCCAGTCCTTTCCATGTTCTTTGGTGTTCTTCAGAAGGTCAGTGAGAGCATGTAGATGTGAGAGCATGCCTAATTGAAATGGTCACACTGGAGAGTTTTTCCCCTTTTGGGAATAAATTAGATTAAAAGAGAATATTTAATGTACCACATTGAGGATGTCTCTTGACTTTGTACTGTCACACCTTTTGACAAGCATTGCTGTGTTACTGAATAAAAATTAATTGAAATCTTCTTTAAACATACCCTTTGGTTCGGTTTTCTAAATTCAAATTGTCAAGAAATCAAGAAACACATCATTAAAATGCTTTAAAGATTGTCCAACCATCTGATCTACCCTACAGAGTAGGTTGGTAATCAGCATGGCAAAAAGGAAAAGAACAAACGTAATAGTCAGTCACATGACTTTGTGTGGCTATATAGCTAAGTGACTGCCTATGCTTGTGTGTGTGTGTGTGGGTGTGTGTACACACATATGTACATATATATTTATGGGCTAATATAGTTTCTAAATAATCAGAAAAAAATGCCTCCATGTAAATTCATGTTACCTTCTGAAATGGACAGAGTCCTTGATGTCCACTCATTCCTGATTATCAATGCTTGAATATATATTCTTCTCATTAAACAGATTGCCCTGACTTCACATCTCAGAGCTAATTTTGAATACTCTATGTAACCCCAACTTGTTGAGAACATTGGTGCTTCTGCCTTGACTTGTCTGGGGCAAGATAAAATGTTAGCATGCTTTCCCAAGCCTCTGCTGTCTCCTTAAGATCACATTGTTCTGGCTTTCTATTTAACCCAGAACTTCTCAAAGGCTTACAGTTACCGTAAAAGTATCAGAAGGACCCATGACAAAAGTGACAGAGAAAGATTTAGAATACTCATATCGCTGTTGGAGGCTTTGAATTTGCCCTGAGAAAATATCTAAGAGTGCCACCCCTTCCGCTTCTGGTGTTGGCAGCTGGGCAGACCTAGGATTGAAGGGCCATGTGTTAAAATGTCTCAGTCCTCAGACTCTAATTGAGGCAGCTGTTCAAAGGCAAGTATTGTCTCCTTAGGAAAGGAAATACTCAGGTATTTAGACAAACACTTGCATATAAGCAAAAACGTGCAAGCAATGGCATGGATCAACCACCTTACCGTGTAATCGAAACTGACTTTGCATTGGGTTTCTTCAGAGTTAAGGCTGCTTTTCTTTCCATTCTCAAAGCAACATTTTCCATTTTCCCTCTTATCTTCATTTGTGTCTGTGCTTTCTTAATCATCTTCAAATGTTTGTGGGTGATGTTCCCATGTCCCAGTTCTGTTTTTAAATTCTCATTTGTTGCCATCTCTTACAGGGAGAGGAAGTATTCTGTTTAGGCTACATGTTTGAGGGTAAAAAATGTTTATAGAGCTGTCGTCTGTTTCTCCTGACCCAGGTCTATGGGATGACGTCACTCTGTAATTTCACCCAATTTGAACAATCTGAAGCACCCAGGGTGAATGTTTAGGGCAGCAAACAAAACAGGTTTTTGTAATTATCTGGAGAGCTGGACTATAACTTGTGGCTTTTTTTTTTTTAATCCACCTATAAACCTAACAAGAGAAGATGGTCTTCACTGGTGTAGTCTTTGGTGACCAAAGACTAACTTTGAGAGATATTGGGGCTCCAAAAGCAGTGAGTTGTTAAGATATGGGTATGAATGGGAGTTTAACATTTGAGTTTTGAGTTAAATTTGCTCCAGACCAGGGATTTCAGAGGGATTTGAATAATATCACTTAGTATCTGGAATTTGGGGGGTGAACAGTCATGTTAATTATGTTAAGGTATTGACCTGGGTTAAAACAAGAAGTGTGTGCTTAAACCACCTCCCCTAATCTTATGGTCCTATTGTCTGGCCTCCTATTGTACTGGTGTATTTCCCACTGTCACTGTTTTACTTGGAGGCATCCATAAGCACCAGGGAATGGCTGAGTGCCTGTCTCTCAGATACCATTCATTGACTGCTGACCTTTGGGGCATCATTGCCTTCAAATCTTAGGTCCCAGTTTTATGCGGCCCCTTGAGAAGGTCAGATGCCAGAATAGAAAATCCTGCTGAAGGTGCATGTGATGTCACATCTAGTCCCACACCAATGTCTAATCTCCGTCAGAATGAGAGCTTTGACTGACTTGTCCTAATACTGCAGTGGGAGCAAAAGTGATGGGTGCTTCCCACAGTGGAAAGTCCCCGGGGAACGTCCGACTGTGCTTTCCATCATGATGCTTATGTATCCATCCCAGGGAGGAAAGCCATTTGGTTAAAACCTCATGTTTCTGGCTTACTGTGTGGGACACACTCACACCTTAAGGGCCTTGGAATAATAAAAGAGTTAACCCAAGTGTTGAACACTGCCTAACTATCTTGGGACATTTGTTCTGTGTTCATGGATTTAGTAATTTTAATGCAAATAGGCACCTCGGCAGCTGTGTCCCCTTAAGCAGATTTTATTTAGCAGCTGAGTTTCCCACATCACTTGGCAGTTGTAGATTTTCAATTTTTCCCCATGCCAACAGGGCAGCTGGAATAATTTGCGTACTCATTAATTTGTGAGAAATATGAGCTGTGTTAGGCAGACAACGAGTGTCTTCTATGTGGTGCTGTACCAGGATAAGCGGCTCAGGGTAGAAGCAATTTGCCCTATCCCAAAGGGGCCCTAGGATTTTAATAAGCTGGTTATGAAAATTCTATCTCTTTGCAATTTGAAGCATCTAATTAGAGCCTGTAATTTCTCTCCTATAACGAGAATGGATGAAGGTTAACGTTAGGCCTCCTGGGTCCTTTCAAATTCATTTACAGAGAAAAATCAGGTAACAGTTGTAGCTAATTAGAACAAAGGTATTAAATATTTAGTCCATCTTGATTTAACTTAGAGAACTCAGACACGTATACATGTTGTTGGAATTTGGAGAATGATAAAGGGAAGTTAAATTTAATTTTTAATCAAAGATAAACTTGAAGGCAGTATGATAAGTTTCATACTATGGTAACCCAACAGGCAGAGCAGTCATGGCCTCCAGTCCTCTGGACTGTCAAGATGAAGGAGGATGATGTCGATTTAATTTCATCAGTGAATGTGTTGCCCAAGTTCAAACAGCTGGAACTTATGGGATATTCATAAGTGCAAGTATATTCAAAATACAAAGAACCCAATGATTTTATTCTAAGAATTGCATAAAAATATGCCTTCTTAATGTTTCAGAATTTGGAATATGACTTTGGATGATACAGGAGTATTTTGAAAACCATTCTAAAGAAATATCTCATTCATCATCTTATTTTTTTTAATTCATCAGTGTTTTATTTGTATGAGTATTTTGCCTAAGTGTATTTAAGTGTACTACATGCTTGCAGTACCCATAGAGGCCAGAAGAGGGCACTAAATTCCCCAGACCTGGAAGATAGGCATTGTAGTAAGACTCTGTGTGGGTATTGGGAACTGAACCAGGGCCTTCTGCAAGAGTATCAAGTACTCTTAACTACTGAGCTATCTCTCCAACACTAATGGTTTTTGTTCTGCCTTATTTGTTTGTTTTAAGGAGGTTTCTGTCTAACAAACTATCTAAAAATAACTTTCTCCTTATAAGGCTGTGCCAACTTGGTAAGGAGTGGTCAAGTTTGATGTTGTCATAACTAACACCCAGACTGATGCACAGTGAGGACATCACATTGTTCTCCTCTTAACATGCTCACCTCTATTTATCTTCCCAATGTAGGATTAGATAAGTCAGGATGTGCATAGTAGAGATTACCAAGTCAGTCTCATGGCAGCCCTCCCTCTGAGGCCTCCTATGAGGGAAGAACATCCCTCAGTGATACCTGGATGCAGGATTACCCCAGGACCACTGTAATATCACCAAATTCTGGTGCTCAGGGGACAGAATAAATAACTCAAAAGGACAAAGATGGGTAAATTATTAAAAACCAATTGTTATTGGCCTAGAAAGGCTGTTGGGGGAATGACTCTGACACAGGTGTACCACACATAACTTTCCCAGCTCCTAAAACTCATCCTTGAGCTCCTGATCCCATTGCTGCTTTCATAGTTATATTTCCGTGCCCTGAACATCTTTGCAGATGTGTGTGAAAAGGGCAGCTCTCACATGACACCTGCACACACTACACTGTGATGGAGGATGTTCTCCTGTACATATGTCTCTCTTATTGGTTGATGAATAAAACACTAATTGTCCAGTAGACAGGCAGAAAGAATAGCCGGGACTACCAGGTGAAGAGAATTCTGGGGAGAGGATGTGGGGAGAGGCTACCAGGAGGAAGCCATGTAGCCAAGAAGAGTGGCAGGTCCCATCCCTTCTCCAGTAAGATAAGGCCTCTTGGAAACACTTAGATTAATAGAAATTGGTTAATAATTAAAAGAGAGCTAACCAGTAAGAAGCCTAAGCCATCTGCCAAACAGTTTATAAATTAAGTCTTTGTGTGTTTACTTGGGGCTAATCGGCTACTAGACCAGGAGGAGCAGAAGCTTAAGATACAGTACCAGCATCTAGTTGCCAGTTATTACAGGGTGGTTTTATTTATTTATATTTTAACTTCATTTTACATTCCAACCACAGTTCTCCCTCCCACCCATCTTCCTGACCCCTCAGCTCTCCCTAGCTCACTCCCACCCACTCCTCCCAAAGGGTAAGGGCTCCCATGAGGACTCAACAATGCCTGGCACATTACATTGGGGCAAGACCAAGCCCTTCCCCCCCTGCATTAAGGCTGAAGGTACAGGGTGGTTTTAAACTCAAGCAATCCTCTGAAAGTGCCTGTTATGGGGAGCAATAGCTGGTTGTCAGAGCGTTAACTGCCCTAGACTTCATTTTGGGCTCTTACTTGTAAAAGGAGTGAACATGGAGTGAATGTGCCAGGCATATTAAACTATATTGTCCATCCCAGGAGTTCTGTGATTGGGGATTAGCATACAGAAAAGATATCAGATCGCCAAACTCACTCTTTGTTCAAGCAAAGAAGTGGGTGTGCTCATCTCAGGCAGTGGGTTCACATAGCCCCTGCCCATCGCCCCTGTCTTCCTCAGCATAGAGAGCCACAGGCAACACACAGCATCCTTCCTCCTTTATTTGGCACCTAAAGAAGAAAACAATAATACTGCATGAACCCAAGCCAGTCATGGAGACATCACATTGTGGGGTTGATCAGTTTCTGGATCTCTTAATGACAGACTTGCCTCTTAGCCAGTCTTCTACAGGCAGAGAGGGAATTGGGAAATCCTTCTAACATACGCCGTGGTCCTACAGTGTATTTTCTAGTTTCCTTAGGACAGGTAAGGTGGACAACAAATCTTCAGAGATCTCTCATGCAGTAACCCAAACCCTGAGACTAACTCAGACATGCACATTGGACTCAAGATATGCATTTGCATTGATATTTTCCAAAGGAGAGAACTGTAAATTGCAGAAAAGTTTGAAATTTCACAATAAGTTTTCAACTGTAGAAATAGGTATCAGGAATGACTTGTTTGTTTTCTGTCACACTGAGCCCTTCCTCACTCAGCTGTTGGCCTTTACCATCATTGCTAAAGAGTATCTACTTAATTTTCCTAGATTGTCTTTGTGAGACTTGATTATTATTGCATGTGGTCACTATAAGCTGACCTTCTGTTCCTCTACACCTGGAATGTAAATCCTCCATGCTGTTTCCAACATGAACATAAACTGGAAATAAGGGTTTGGTTACCATTATATCCCTTGTAATTTATAAGAGCCTGGCATGTGGGAAATGCTGTCTGACTATTTGCTGAATGGAGCTGAATGGAAATTTCTGCCTTTTCCTTTAAAATGTGTTTCTTATAAAAAGATTTATATGTTCAATTTAGAAAATATGTTTATGATAAAAATAAGCTGATCCTGACAAGGAAGTATCAACTGTTATCCAGACTCCAGAGATTACAGGATTAGATGCCATTAATCTTCATGCATATGCGTGAATATATATGCATATATATGCTGAATGTTTAGTTAGTCAGGGCTGAGTAACTTAACACTCTTGCCATTATTTGTGATTGGTTCAGGAAAGTTTATGGATGATAATCCTAATACCATCTCCTTCAGTGATGCATTCCGATTGGGGGGGGCATCATTTTCCTCTAATATGAACAATGCTGCAGCTTCTGTCTTTCATATCGAACCTTGGTGTCATACTATGTTTTTTCTTCCCCTGGGTGGATCTCATGAAACAGAATTGCTGTGTCAGTGTTTATGAACACTGTGATTATTTGACAGATCTGGACAAGCTCTGTTCAGGAAGTTCTTGCTATGTTTTATTTCTAGAACAGAAAGGCAACTTCCTATACCTTCATCATTAACATACACTTTCCAATTTGATAATGACTATAGTAGCAACAGAAAAATACTCCCAAATTTTATTTATACTGTGGTTAAGAGTGTTGAACATTTTGTTCTTTCTCCTGTTTCCATGTGGCTCTTCTGTAATCTCCTGGTGCCTGTTCTCTGCCCAGTATATGTACATGTGTTTAAGGCCAATCATTTGGGATTAGATACCTATCAGGGAGCTTGTTCTTGGAGAATACTGTTTTTCTCTCTCCCTCAACAGTTGTTAATGCCTCTGGCTCTTCATCTAGGGGTAGGGCCTTGTGAAACTCCCTGCATCCTCACTGGCATTTCAACTGGTGTGCTCTTTGTGGAGTTCTTGTTTAGGAACATAGTTTTGAGATTTCATGGGTATAGTGCCCCTGTCTTGTATAGGAGATGGTATCTCACAACACATATCCTGTTCCTTGGTCCCTTAAAACTTTCTTCCCCTTCTTTTGCCATGTTCCCCAAGCTGTAGGTGTAAGGGCTGGCTGCATTGTAAACATATCATTGGGATTGGGCACATTATTGTCAATTTTGATCAGTTGTGGCTTTCTGCAGTGGTCTCTCTCTGCTCACAAAAGAAACTTCTTTGATGAGAGTTGAGGGCTACATTTATCTGTGGGTATAGAATAGATTTTTTTAAAAAAAATAAACTATCTTCTTTAGCATGATGTCACTCCACATATGATGGGTTTGTGTATAATCACAAGAATTCGTTTGCCTGGCAGACATTTGGGAGTATCTGCTAGGAGCAAGGTAGTTGATTAGGAGTCAGAAAAACACTGAACAAAACTGATACTGTAGCAACAACACAAAATTTTGTTTCACTAAATGTGTATCCGTAAGCATGTGGGGAACAAGACAAAACCAAGTGGCAAAATAACTATATGTCAACACTGTGAAGAAAACTAATATGGGCTAAGATGGAGAGCATGAGGGAGCTCAGGGCTGGAGAGATGGCCTAGTGATTGAGATCAATGATTTTTGCAGAGGACCGAGTGTGCTTCCTAGTGCCCACACAAGGTGGCTCACAACCACCTGTAACTCAAGCTTCAGAGTATCCTGCTTCCCGGGCACCTGCACTCATGTGCACTTACATACACGGGCACACACACATATATACACACCCTTAAAAATACAAAAATAAAACCCAAATCTTTCAAAGGGTGTGGAAGGTTTTATGATGAGAGCCAGTGGATAGGAAGGAGATAGCCATGTTAACATGTTTTGGTGTGAGTAATACATACAAAGGCCCCCATGGAAGGAAAAAAATTCAGGTTGAATAACTTAGGGAAAAAGTCGAGCTGAGGGAGGAAGCGGCTGAGACTTTGGTATTTTGGGTGAGGGAAGCAATATGAGATGGGAATGCAAGTACATCAAGGGTCAGAGTGTAGCAGAGGCTCATCTTTGTTCCAAATAAAAGGAAGCACTACAGAACATTGGGTAGATGCTTGTGACAAGGCCTCAAGGATTGGGCAGTTGTGGAAGGGGCCAGATGGAACCCATAGTCAGCCAGAGAAAAGATACATGACTCAGACAAGGGTATGGGTAGAATGCATGCTGATCACCACTGTTGGACTTAATAAAGGCATATATATGCCTTTATGCATATATACACATATATATGTACATATGCACATATACATATATGTGTGCATATATAGAGATGTATGTGTGTGTGTGTGTGTGTGTGTGTGTGTGTGTGTGTGTGTGTGATTTATTAGAATGGCTTATAAACTGTGATCCCAGTACTTCAACAATGGCTGTCTACAAACAGAAGGTCCAAGAATCCAGTAGTTTTTCAGTGCACAGGGCTTTGTGTCACAGCTTGTCTTCAGTATATTCAAACAAGTATGCTCTAATGGCAATGAAGGAATGGACTTCCTAGGCAGAGCAAGAACAAACAAAGAGATAACAAGCTTCCTTCTTCCGTGTTCTTTATACCGGCTGCCAGCAAAAGGTGTGGCCCAGATTAAAGGTGAATCTTCCCACCTCAAAGATGCAAATTGAAAGTGAATCTTCCCAGTTAAAATGATTTAATTAAGAAAAAATTCCCCCAGGTGTCCCCAGCCATTTGGGTTTTAGTTAATTCCAGATGTAGTCAAGTTGACAACCAAGAATAGCCATCACATGCTGGGAAACTGTAAAGTATCTGGAACCACCAAGCTTTCTAGCTTTGACAGTTCTCCAGGCATCTAGCAGAGAGACCTTAGGAAGTCAATTCAATTACAGAATAGGATCCGCCTTTCCCATCTCTTGATAGCCAGAGACATCTTGACTCCAGACTCTAGTAAAGTTACAAATAAGCAAGCTAAGTCATGAAGGTGCAGAGACAGCAGGAACCTGGCTTTCCTTTGTCTTCGCCTGTTAGAATGCAGCTCTTCTCTGTGTTCTCTAGGGTTTTCTCCCTTTTATGCCCTGCCTCCCACCATCCCTTGCTTGTCATATCAATTCTTATTTCACAGTTTCTCCATTGGCTGAAGAAATCTCCCAGGGCTGAAGATGACCCATTGTCCCATATGACCTAACCTTCTTTGGCTGTCACAGTGTCTTCTGCCACTTATGTAATGAGCACTATTTATCAAACTTTTATCCTTAAGGATAGAGTCTGTGGGAGGGGGCGTGGGTAGGGACCAGGAAGAAAAGAAGGATCCTCATCCCCAAATGTCTGTCTCACCAGTGCAGGAGGGTGACTTTGCAATTTCATGAGGCTATTTGTGATTTGTCCTGGAAACTAAGTCCTTTGGAGTGAGGTTGAGTACAGGAGAGTCACGGGTCTAGGAAATGATGCTCTGAACCTCTAGCCTTTGGCATTCAACTAGGAAGAGAAGCAGTTCTATGACTTCAGTATACATTACGAAGTTGAGACAGAAATAATACTAAAAATTGAGGGTGGTCTTCAAATATTGACTTTTGAGACATCAGAAATATCCAATATCAGAAGAGCACCCCCCACCACACATAATTTGTTTTCCATATTGCTTAGCCTTCTTAATTCTCTGAAAAGTATTTTAACAACTTACAAATTCCATAATGGTGGAGACAGCATTGGTCTTTTCATTTCATTGTGTCTTCCAGCATCCCCAAAGCCAGTAAGTATGGAGTTGGGATCTAGTGAATACTTAATAAAATGGGAAGGTGATAAGGCAGAAAATGCAATAGAATTTATCATTTAGCATAGAAAGACCACATCCCCTCAGATGTCTAAGCCAGTGTCTGCCAATGACAAGGACACCCAGATAGCTGGAAAAAAAAAAAAAAAAAAAAAAAAACAAAGCAAAACAACAACAACAAAAAACCCCACATACCTGCAAGATGAAAGCCTAACTAGTAGCTTAGGACAGAAAACAGCATGTACTGCTGAAGATCAGATGTGAAATTCCTGATGGGATTTCTCCAAGATGAGATATTGGTCCCCCTAGATCCCCAGGAACTCCAAGCTCCTTCCTGCCTTGCCTACCTGCAGTCCCTAACTCCTGCCATCAGAGTAGTGGCTCTCTACTGAAGGATAGCAGGGCCATCATCCTGGAGCAGTCACTACTCAAGTGGGATTTTGGGGTGGGGTTGATCTTTGGAGACCACCAGAGGGCCAGAGTTTAATATACTGACACTTAGCACATTTCCTAGGGACTCTGGCTCTTCCTGCAGTCCTGTGTGCTTTTCTGGGTGTCATAGGTAAAATGGGACAGCACTGTCTTCAGCAATATCTTCGAAGTTGTTTGACAAGCCTTTCACTGTCCTCATGACAGTAAGCCCCAGAAGGCAGCAGGTAAGGTGACAGCAGAAACTTCTACTTTGAACTAATTCCTAGTGACAGAGAGGGTTTGTAGGGAAAGTAGAAATGACAAGAACCTTGAGAGGAAGCCAGTGTGCCAGAGTGCTAGCATAGAACCCACAACTGCTGTTCTTCTTAATGAGGCCAAGAATGATTCAGGAAAAAGTCCCAGTTATAGATCCTCAATCTATAACTCATGGCTGTGCTGGTCACCAGGATGGCACATGGAGGGGACACTGTCCCAAATGTATGCTACTACTGGGGGCTTTGTGCCAGATCCAAAAGGAAAATCATAAAGATTCCATTTGCAATTCACCCCTGATCCAGGAGGGGAAAATGAACCAATTGTTTGGAAGAAAAGCAATAAAGAAAGAGTTTCTACTGTCTGAGGTCCAATGACCCACCCAAGCCATTTCTTCAAGTTTCATACTCACAGGCCTTCCCTCCTGCCATCTCCCTCTTAAGTGCTGAGACTTTTGGGGTAATGGACTCCAACTCCCAGCCTCTGGTATTTTACTCTCTCTCCCCATTCAATAACAGCTTTTGCAGGCGAGTTCTGTGACACTAACCACAAGATAGGAAAATGAGGTTGAACATTCAATTTGTTGGCCAAGGTCCAGGTTCTGAATATACATGTATGTATGCTCAACCGGGTGCATAACCCTGCATTCTGCTACATCATGCACCCAGTCACCTGTTTCTCTTTGGTACCTCAAAATAATTCTGTATGCCCACTGTTGTCAAGTGAATAATACTGACATTCATTCTCAGACCAAGTGCTTTAACACCTAAGAGCTGTTCTTTTCTCTAATAATAATCTCTGAACCAGGAAATTATTTTTTTAAAAAATTTCTTATTTAACTTTATTTTATGTGTATTGGGGTTACATCCCCAGGAACTGGAGTAACAGACAGTTGTGAGCTGTCAGGTTGGTGCTGGGAATTGAACCTAGGTCCTCCTGAAAAGTAGCCAAGCACTTTAGCCACTGAGCCTTTTCTCAAGCCCCACCAGGCAATTATTTAAGACAACATCAGCTTCAGTCTTGAAGGCTTCCATCCTGGAATCAAGGGTTGACACCCAGAAGAAATGTACAACAGAATGTCCACCCTATGGGAGGCCTGGAGTAGGACACCATTTTTGCTCCCCCAGAATGGAAGACAGTAATAACTAAGAGAAGAGTTTATTGTGTGTTTTTTTAATTTGTTTCTTTATATTTTATCATCAATCTTCAGTGCTCAAAATAAAAGTGCAAGGGATCCGAGCACAGAAAAGATAAAACTGTTTGATAACAGATCTGACTGGGAAAATAGGGAAGTTTTGAAAACAAGTCAGCAGCGAAGGAAAGGGTTCTGTTGCTAATACATTCAGATGTCTCCTTACTGACTTATTTTCACAACCTAAACTTATGGGAAGTGGAGGAAACACGGGCATCTGGTATTTACTGAGACGGTACTGCCTGCTGGGCACTGAGTTGGGCACAGTTCTCTTTTCTACCTTCAGACACACTCAGATAATTAACTGAATCATTGACACTACTGAAAGGAACAAAGGAAAGGATGAGGATGACTTGAAGAGGTAAAATCAAGATGGAAAAATAGACCTGGAGATGCGGAACCTTCCAAGTAATGGGGATAGTAAATGGTGAGGCCATGAAACCAGCAAGTTCAGCAAGTTCCCCAGATCACCCTAACAGTGCCTAGGGAGCTGTGATACAGGGCAGCCCACATCATTAGAAGGCATTGGAGGGTCCTTGCTGGGGGGCAGCACAACCCCATTACTTTCCTTACATAAAAATGCCCGTACCTGAGTTTGTGGAATAATGTTCTATTTTGTGAAAGTTTTTTGTTTTTTTTCTGAACTGTTAGGATTAATTTGATAGCTTTGTCCATGTGAGTTTGTCCATGTGTTCATCTGTTTACTCTGCCATCACTTAGACCTTACTTCTGTATCAGCATGGTGAAGATTACTGAAAAAAAAAAGCAATTTAAAGATGAAAGGTTAATTTTGGCTCATAGTCTCATAGGGATTTCAGTCCATCATGTTGAGGAAGTGGGGCCACACCAGTAAGAGTGGCTCAGTCTGATGGCTCTTCCCTTCATCGTGGACCAGAAAGCAGAGAAAGCAGGCCAGAAGCTGAAAAAAGTGGGCTGTGCTGGTTAGTTTTTTTATGTCAGTTTGACATGGATTAGAGTCATTTTGGAAGAGGGAATCTCAGTTGAGAAAACTATCTATCCCAGCTTGGACTGTGGGCAACCCTTGGGTACATTTTCTTGATTGATGATTGATGTGGAAGGGCCCTGCTCACTGTGGTTGGTCCCATCCCTGGGCTGGTGTTCCTGGCTGTTATAAGAAAGCAGGCTGAGCAAGTCATGAGGAGAAAGTAAGTAAGCAGCACTCCTTCATGCCCTCTGCATCGTTTCCTGTCTCCAGGTCCCTGTCCTGCTAGAGATCCTGCCATGACTTCCTCAGTGATGGGCTGTTACCTGGAAGTCTAAGATGAAGTGAACCCTTTCTTCCCCAAGTTACTTTTTTGTAAAAAAATTTATTCATTATGTATACGGTGTTCTACCTGCATATTTTCCTGAATGTTAGAAAAGAAGGGAGCATCAGATCTCATTAAAGATGGTTGCAAGCCACTATGTGGTTGCTAGGAACTAAACTCAGGACCCCTGTAAGAGTAACCAGTGCTCTTAACCTCTGAACCATCTCTCCAGCCCCACTCACCCCCAGTTACTTTTGATCATGGTGTTTTATCCTAGCAATATAAAATAAACCCTAACTAAGACACTGATCCTAGTAACCTACTTCACCATGTTACATCATTCCTATTAAAAGATGCAGTGGTCAAAATTTGTCACATGCTAGGGACTAAACCTTTAGACCACAAGGCTTTTGGAGCCTTGTTTCAGATTTGATCCATGGCAGTTACTTACCTGGGAACCAAAACCTGTCACTACTTGATATTTGGAAGTTTTGGGGAAGAGGGAAGCAGCGGAGGGCTGGCACATTCTACAAATGCTACACTGTGCTCATGGGTAAAAGTCTAAAGTTTGGGAATCCAGTATGTGATTCAGAAGCCTTAGTGGCACAGATGGTTTGCAGCTCAGTCAATTTGCATTTGAGAGTTATCTCTACTAGATACATTGTACTAGAGTCTGTGCATCAAAAACCCCCAGTGTTTACCACAAGGCCATTCTCTCAGCTCCTGGAATCTCAATTTTGTCCCTTCCATGTGAAGGCCTTATTTGCAGTGACTTTTTTGGATCTTATGGTAGGCAGGCATCTGGTACTCTGCTATCAAGGAATGGGCATGTGAGCCAATAGACTTCTCTATCACCTTTGTGACCATCTCAGAATGAGATTCCATTTCAATCATTCAAAGAATATACTTCATTTGGAGACAATTTATATTGCGAACTATGTGTTACATAAGCAAGAGTCCTCAACCTGGGATCTAGAGGTCCTTAGAGAAACTGATTCCGAGATTTGGGGGAATGGGTCTCCAAACCTCATGAAGATTAGCTGAAATTGTGAATGTGTTTTAGAGGACGAGGTCTAGTGCATATCTTGAACTCTCTGAAGATTGGTAGATGTTGTGATCATTACACTGCTAGTAGTGGGAAATGTTATCTCATTGTCTTTAGTAATGGCATCCTTTAGTGCTGACATGTTGAAAAGCTCTAGAGGGAAACCCTCCTCTTCACCCCTGAGAGTCAGTTTCCTCTTCAACCCAACCGCTGGAGCCAGGGAGACAGGTTCCAAGGTTTCATTGTCCTTGTTGAGTTTTGCTTCAGTACATTGTCTGACACACAGGTAGAGTACAACAGAGGGTTATTGGGAGTCAAGACTCCTGGCCTCTCCTTTCTCTTATTATGTTCTCTCGCTTGCTATCAATCACAGTGGCAGGAGTGGGTAAGTCACTTCCTATTTCAATACCGTACTCAAGATCTCAAAGCCTGTAAGCTGTCCATGTACCGACCTGGAACCATGGCCTCCTGGTTTCTGGTTGTTTTAAGGACACCAGGAGTTTGTTTAGTCAGGGACAGTAAGACATACAGACATCATAATGACTGCCATAAAGGAAAAGATCTATTACATCCATGCTTTGTAGGATGCACTGGGACTTATGAAGAGGCTCACAGAGAAGATCACAGAGGCTCACAAGATCACCATGAACAGGCCGGAAGAAAGGAATTTGGGGCACAGAAGCCTCTACTGGGATTCTTGAGGGGAGAAAGAAGCAATTAGATAATGCAGATAATTTCACAGGGCTGTCCCAAGTCCTGCTATACTTGGGTCTGGGTGGATTAGGACAGATGAACAATGGCCCAGGGAAAGTTAAAACCTGATAACAGGACAGGTGTTGCCCTGGGCTGTGGATGGGCTGTGTTTTGCTTGTTAAAGACACTGCAGGTGTAATTCACTATTTCCAAGGTCAGTAAAGCCTGAGGCTAGAAAGAGCATTAAGACTACAGAGAACGGGAGATAGGGAGAAGGCTCATCCAATAAAGCACTTGCCATGCAAATGTGAGGGCTGGAATTTGGCTGCAACCACCCCACCACATAAAAGCCAAAGTGTAGAGAGCTGGGGGAAGGAGAAAGGGTAGTCAGCTGACTGGCTCATCATTTGCCAAGCCTGGCTAGAGTTTGTTCTTCCTGCCTTGTAGATTGACACAACTTCTTTAGAATGTCATCTTGATCCAACACCCACTTGATTGTAAAGCTCGTGGAGTTTAGATGGACACAACTTGTCAGCTTTCTGGAAATGACTCTAACATTTTCTTAATTCCCATACTGGCATCACTTCACTCAGGGCCCACCAGTAACCCCAGCACTCTGGAGGCTGAGACAGGATCTCCAGGACAAGCCGGCAAACTTGACCAGCCAAAATGTTTCATCAAGAGACCCAGTCTCAGTAACTAGACAGAACAGACATGATCAACTTCTGGCCTCTGCATGTACACCCACACATATGCATGCACACATGCATGCCTGCACATACATTTGAACATATATGCATGCATACATAAACATATAAAACAATTTTTAAACACAGAGAATAGAATGTTGGAGTTAACACTTTTTCTGGCTCCTGAATGAGGCCACTGGAGCTACTGTCTTAATAAACCGTATCATCCTCCTTTGAAGATGCCATAGCTTGTCTTCTTCCTATTCCACTATACCAACCTCACTGGTGGCCCTGAGTGTATTCTTCACCTTACAAAATTTGTGACGTGGAAACTCAGCTTATACCATCTGCCCCCCTGTGCTATAAGACTATAAGTGACACTTCTTTCTGAATGGAGATATACTCATTACCACACATGAGGTATCAGACATTTGTGTTTGGGCAAAAAGATATTGTGCATACCCTTGGAGCATCTCTAAAGTGACAGACCATTTTTCATGATGATCTATGATATTCATTTGTTGAGATTTTATTACTTTTGTAATCTAATTCAATTTATCCCATTTTATTAACATTCAGGGCAACATTACCTTAGTTGTCTCTCTTATCCTATAAATGAGTATGATGGCTTCATGATTAAAAAGCATTCTGTTCAATATAACTGTTTTCTGTGGAGTCACCATTCTCTGAGCCTGTCTTTCATTGCATTTTTGTGAAGATAAATATTGGCAGTGATTTATAAAGTGTGTGTGTGTGTGTGTGTGTGTGTGTATGTGTGTTGGGTTTCAACCTCATCATCTGCTTAGAGATTAATGTTTTGTTCAGAAAAGGTATCAGAAATCACAGAAATGGACAAATAGCAATAGAAGTTATCAAGGAATATAGCTTTGCTATGATGCCAATTAAGA
Source organism: Cricetiscus sungorus (assembly GCA_030556225.1). Taxonomy (NCBI): domain Eukaryota; kingdom Metazoa; phylum Chordata; class Mammalia; order Rodentia; family Cricetidae; genus Cricetiscus; species Cricetiscus sungorus. Next base: position 4,266,022 of record JANBXA010000260.1, read on the forward strand.
ACACGTTCAATAACATCAAGCTGACTTCAAAGATAAAAATACACCATTGGGTGTTGGTGCATGCCTTTAATCCCAGCAGTTGGAAGGCAGAGACAGGTGTATCTCTGTGGGTTCAAGGCGCTGGTCTACAGAGTAAATTTCAGGTTAGTCAGGGCTATATAAAGAAACCCTGTCTCAAATAAACAAAAAATGAAGATAAACATCAGTCTTAGTAAAATCTATAATCATTCATCATTTTGAGCAACTCAAAAAGATGAGCACAGGTTTTATGTGCCTGCCACTCTCTAGTTACAGTTTGGGACCTACCAATGTAGACACGCACAGGTTCTGGTCTGTTCCTGTAGCAAATGTCATTCTCACTCCAACATGGAAGACTGCCTTTTCCTATGGTAGTGTAGACTGCGTATGTGGGAAAGCACTGTCCCGATTACCTCCACTGCATCTGGGGGCAAGAGAGGATTGCTGTGCTCTCGCACAGCAGCTGGGGCTTGGGGAACACATAGCACAGCAAGTGTGGAGAGTTGCTCTCACATGCACCCTTCCTGTGAAAGGAGAAAGGGTACTCAGCTGGTTGGACTCATTACTTGCCAAGTCTGGTTGGTGTCTGCTGTTCTTGACTTGTAGATTGACATAACTTCTTTAGAATGTCATCTTGATTCAACACCCATTGGATTATAATGGAGTTTAGATAGACACAACTTGGCAATGGATGCAGACACAGCTTTCTGGAAATGACTCTAGCATTTTCTTAATTCCCAGGCCCACACCCCTTCACTCTGGCCACATATTCCTGGTAGATTTCTTCCATGTCACAAAGCAGGGACTCAGAAAACTGATAAGCTGTCCCTATCATATGTTGCTATGGGCGGTGGCTGTTTCCTTCCTGGTGTGCCATGGACCTATTGGAATCCTTTTGCAACTACTTCCTTTCCCCTTTTTGAAAAATAAGGATTTTGGATTTATTAATTAGAGGCAATGGGGCCATCTATGTTTCCTGTCTTGTGTTATCCCTTCCTCCTTCCCTTTCTTTTCTTCTCTTTTTGAACTTGCCCTCCTTCTGTTTCAGCCCCTGTAATTGCAGGATTACAGGCCTGCATCACTGTGTCTGAGGACCCCTCAGAGCCTCTGCATATGTTAAATATATGTGTACCTTTTATTTTTGAAAAAGAACTGGTTTGTTTTCCTTTGGATGAAATGAAGAGGCTCCAAAAGACTGCATTCAAGCACTTTATTAAACTTAGTTGGATCTGTAGAAAGAATTTCAATGAGATATCAGAATTAACTAGTGGGGTGACTCTTGTCTTGTGTTTGGGCTGTGACAATGAGAAGCACCTTTTATGCCTGTGGTTGGGGATCATGGAGGCCTGGCTTCTAGGAATGGCAGAATGGATCCTGATGGGCTAGCCTGGCCTGTTCATGACCTTCTATGCTGTCTGCTTGGTCTCAGCATTGTCCCGGACCTGAGGCTGCTAAAGTCCCTTACTATACCATGAAAACAGCTGAGCTCATAGCAAACCAGTGAAAGATGGTTTGATGGCACTTCCTAAGAAATGTGGCACATCAGGCTACCAGGTCTGTCAGTGAGGAAATGAAGAGTGGCTGACCATGTCACATTAAGCTTTGTCACTCTGTTAAATGAATGGTAGAGGAAAGCAGCTCTGGTTTTTGACATATTAATATTTTCTATTTGACTTTCACTATGATTTTATTATTATGCTCACCCAGAATTTTTCAGGCCATTACAGTTTTATTACTATTCTCTCATTTAACATTTAACACTTTAATTGTTAAAGCAATAGTCACTTATTTTTAACTCATTCAATCATTCTAATGGTATAACAAATATGAAGTAACAATTGTGAGTCTCCTTTAGAAAAACAAAATCTCATTGCATGATTATTAGCCAATCAGGTCTAAGGAAACACTTGGGATGTGATTTCTGCCCATGATGAAATGAAGGTGAACATGCTTGTACTCTTTGTGCTGTATGTTTGCAAGTCATGCACTCCTCTTTGCTCTCCTGCTTCCTGTCAGCTCCAGTGACTGTTCATCTCCATGGGCATTTCGCCTACAATCTTGACTATAAGATAAATGCCTAGAGGTAGAATTACTGGGCCAAAAGAATTACAAATACAAAATGTTCTTGATATTGTTAAATTGCTCTCCAAAATGTTTTATACTTTGAAGTAAAATGCCTTTCCTTTTATGCTCAGTTGAAAGGCATTATTGTGAGGAAATGCAGGGCATAAACCCAATATCATCTGATTATGTTTATTTTCTAGGCAGTGATGTAGCGAGCCATGTCCATGCTGCTTCTACTCAGATAAGGGGTCGGCCCACTGGGAGCCAAGCATCGTACATAAATGGAAATACTGAACATGATTCTGATTTTCTTTCATAAGCAATACAATAAAATAGAAAGCAACAAAACAAATAGAAAGCCTGTAAATCTCTCAGCAGAGTCCCTGACCCATGGATGGTGCTGACTGCGGAGGCCTTGCTGGTGGCAGTGGTGGGACTCACAGTGCTGACTTTCATTACTCAGTGCTTGTTAGTACAATTCTTCAGCAATCATGACTGATCTGAAGCTTGGCACAACCCTACTAGCTTTCCAAGTAGGTTGCCATATTTTAAATCAGGAACTGTACAAGGTTGCCAGCGACCCAAACACTTTTCTGGGTTTTAACCATACATCCAAGAGAGAACAGTTTCTGCTTATCCTCTTCATCTGGGCAGCAAAAAGGCTGGCAGCCATGGCTACCTTTGCAGATTTCCCGAGGGATCCTTGACCGAAAAGATGAATGAGTGGCTTCACAGTCTGAAGAACCATCTCTTACTCTTCCTTGCTAGCCTAAGAATAATAAAGATGCAAGTTTTTATCAGTCTAGTGTTTACCTTTTAAAGAATTTAAATTTGAAATCAGTGCTAAGGATTTGCAAAGATCCTGAGCCCTATCTCAGGGGACAGGACTCTGGCCCTGGTCCTGTGGGCACTGGCTCTTGTAAGCTTACAGCTGCTTGGGATATTGTGTTTTATCAGACTGGAGAGCTCAGGAGAGTGAGCAGAGACACCCACACTACCTGAGCTCTCAGAGATCTTATGACAGCAGACCTGGATGAAACTAAGAAAGTCATTTACTTAACTGGGTCTTAGTTTCCCCTAATCAGAGAGATTCAGCCAAGTGTACACAATGACCAGCAAGAGCAGCTTGTTGGCATGAGGGTGGCGCTGGCCATGTTTTGTATGCATAAAGTTAAGTTTTTGCTTTTATTTTTCCCCTGAGGAGATTAAAAATCTCTTAACTTCCTTCTTCCTTCCCCTCCTCTTTTTCCTTCTTTTTTCCCCTCTTTCTATTTTTTCTTTATTTGTCATATGTCTGCTCCCAAATTTTATTAAAAATCTCTTAATTTCCTTCTTCCTTCCCCTCCTCTTTTTCCTTCTTTTTTCCCCTCTCTTTCTTTTTTTCTTTATTTGTCATATGTCTGCTCCCAAATTTTATTACTAGGGTGATGCAGAAGAGAGCAGCAGGGAGAAGTGAAGTCAATGGGTCTGTGCTAGCTCTTCCTCCCAGGAGGACCCTGTCAGACACACAGGGACAGATTGATGCTTTGTTGCCATAGTATTCATTTAAAGTCCTCTTTCAGTTAGAAGTAGACCGTGACCAAAAACTAGCCTCCGTATTACCCTGCCTGATCAAAGGAGGTCGGAATGACACTGATGCCGCCCTTTTCATAGCTATGAGCCTTTGTAAGCTCCCATCCATTCGGACACTGGATAATAATGCTCCAAGTTCTGTGTTCCATGGTGGCACAGCTAAGTGACACAGCCCCTTCCTTCTCCCCATAAAAGGGGACTCTAATGGAAGAGGTTAGTCTTCTAGACTGGACTACAAAAGTTACTAATTTACCAAACTCCAGGGAAGGCCTGGGAGGAGCAGCAGTCATGTGGCCCACCAGGCTGTGTGAGCCAAGGGGAAACGGCTCGTGAAGCCTTTGATGCCATGTGTTAGGTTTCCTTCTTGTAATGCTTCGTCTTCACGATCTTCAGAGGAATGCACTTGGCCTACCAAGAGAGACTGGCTTGGATTATAGAGTGTTGTCTTCCTGCCCCATCATTCTCAACTTGTGTCAAAGGGACTTAAACCTTTTTTTCTTCACATTTCTTCTATCTAACCTTCTAGTACTACTTGTGGCAGATAGTGCTTTGTTTCAAAGAGTTCTGGCTGTGTGTGTGTGGCGGGGCAATGCAAAATGTGTTAGCGTTTTAAAAATGTAACTTCTCTGCTCTTTGGGAGCTAATGTCTTAGGAGAGCTAGAGAGGGACTCCATAGGTCTCCTAGCCTCAGGCAGTGCCTCTTGGCTCAGTTAATGACCTAAAACCCTACCAGCCCCTGTGGATAGTTAATGAGCTTTTGCAGCCTGTGCTTTCTGTTGGGGAGAGACGTTGAGGTTCTCACAGTGGAGTTTTTATTCTCTGGAACAGCATAGCCTGGGTTTTCTGTGGGGGTGAGGAAAACAGTTGTGGATTTGGTCTAGACCTGGATGATTCTCTTCCATTGGTGGAACAAAGCCAGCTCTCCCACTTCTGGCCTGCATTGCCTGTCGAGAAACAACTACCATTTATACCATATGGCTACAAAGATCAAAGGCCCCCTGAATATATTTCTAGCTGACTGTACTTCAAATGTGTAAAATATGTTCCTACAGATGGGGATCATGGAGCTTGGAGGAGGTAAAGAACATGTGTGTTAGGCATGCATGTGGTCTGCACAGGATGGTGCAAGCAAAGGACAGCTCACCACATCTCCTTCTTTTTAGGTTCGAATCTTCACATACCTCATTGGACGGGAGGCTGCTTTTGCAGACAATCTCAAGTGGATGGCCTGTGCTAACAAAGGTGAGTCTCCTGAACACACTTTACTCTGAATTGCTGGTCTTTGCTATGCAGAATTAGCAAGGAGAGCCCTAAGAAAAGATGGCTATTCTTTATTGACAAATAGTAATAACATATATTCTTGGGGTCCAGTGTAATGTGTCAGAACATGTATACAGTAAGTAGTTGGAGTGACAAGCACACCCATCTGTACCAAGCTTTTTCTTTTAGGACACCAACCAGCTCCCAAATCATGACATAGAGACTTACTAGTTTTGAATGCTTGGCCTAGCTTAGGCTCCTTTCCGGATAGTTCTTTTAACTTAATATAACATATTTAACCTGTTTTATTTTTCCTGCCTTTCTTGCTTCTGTGTATCTTACTTTCTCTGCTTTTGTATGTCTGGCTGGCTGACTAGCTTGGCCTCTGGCCCCAGGAATCTCCCTCGTTCTCTCCTTTCTTCTTCTCTTGTTTTTTTTTTTTTAACCTATATTTTTCCTACTTATTCTCTCTGCCTGTCAGCCCCACTTTCTCTGCCTAGCTAGTGGCTGTTCAGCACTTTATTAAACCAATCAGATGCCTTAGGCAGTCAAGGTGGAACAAATGCAACTCATCTCTACATAATTGAACACACATCCTTATGATGATAAATAAATGTAGCATAAACAAAGGCAACATACCTTTACACAGTTAATAATGTTCCTCAGCATAAACAAAAGAAACACTTCTTTGCTTAGTTAAAATAATATTCCAAAACATGTCCCCCTTTTTGTCTAAATAAAAAGATGTTAACTTCTTTAACATAGTGAAACTATATACAATAAGAACAGTTGTCAAGTAAGAATTAATTTTACAATATCCAGCTCATTTGTATTTGGCAAATTCAGATAAAATACTCCATTATTAATCCTGTCTTGGTGAGTCCAAAGTTTTGTAACTAATTTACCTTCTATGATACTAAGGAAAACTATATCTGTTAACTATCTAGTTTTCAACTCCATCAAAGACCCCAGAAGAATATAATATCTGAGTAAACAGGAAGTACAGTGCAAGCCACTTCCAAACCTATAGAAAGGACAGACATCTGGCTTCCTGGACAGTCACTCAAAGTTCCTTTGTAACACTGGGTCATTTATCTTTGGCCTACATGCATAGAATATCTGTCAGATTCTTCTATGAAGCAGGAATTTCAAAGGACTGTCCTACTTTCTTTTGGCAAAGTTTGGTGGTGATTTTCCTTTGTGTTATGGTTGTCCAGTTTACAGCATATTGTCAGCAGTCAAGGTAAAAGCAGGTTTTTTTTCCTAAATGGCTATCTTTTGCTACAATGAGAGCAAACTCCATAAGTACTTTCTTTTATGCCCATCATCTCTCTCACTTAAATTGGTGCTGCCAGGAGCAGATGTGTAACATTGTCATGAAGGCTTAGGTTATTAAACATCTGAAATACCATATTCTGTAGGACCTTGAAGTGTTTAAAGACCATCTATCTAAATATATGTTTAATCTTGAAAACATCCCTAGCACAACTACAAGTTTAATTATTATAGATGACTAACTACTAACCTACATTTCTTAATTATATATTACATTGGTAAATGATCTGCATAAGCATAATACACTAAATAAGAATAGAAACATACAGTATAACAAAAATAACTTTAAATTTGTATTAATATATCAAAATCCATACATATGTAAAAAAATTGAGGTTAATAGTTGTCTTTTTATCCTATATTCCTATGTCTCTACTAAATTATGACAAACATCCATAACCCACTGAATGACCAAAAGCCACCCACCCCACCTCTGGGAAATGTAGGCATTGTGCTTTCTAGACTGCTTCCTGCTGTCTGGGGATAATGACATCTTTATGGAACCTGGGATGGTTGAGATAGTGGTCAAACCCTGGGAAGACTAGTTATACAATTTGTTGTTCAATCTCTGTGCAATGGAAAAGTGTAAGACTTGTCTACAGTCCTCGGTAGAATGGTCTGAAGCTGGACCATCTCAGTCAGAAGCCTTGAAGCTGTTCTTGATGCAGAACTCTGAGAAAATGGCAACAGAGGCGCTCTGAGAGGCTCAGTAAGCACAGCAGCACAGCCACGTGTTTCATTGGTGTCTGGTCTCTCTGCTCTCAACAAGCTTTCAAAGGTGACATACATATCTGTGTTAACACAAGTATGAGTATAGCCTGTCCGTTGTACACGAGTCAGCCAAAGATGATTTTATTGTTTTATGTTTGAGTAGGTAAAATAAACATCACCTGTTTTGTAGTCTTTCTTAGTTTGTTTCTTTACATCTGTACCCAGGATTTTCAGGGAGGTGGGGGTCTTCCTGATCACTATTAACACTGACTGAATCCACAGCCTCTTTTCCCCGCTGTGGAAACAAATGCATGACCTCTTCCCCAAAGCAAGACACTTTTTGACTTCCATTTTAAAGTCATGGCATTGCTAAAGTATCTGGGCCATTTTAATTCTACAGTCCCTCTTACAATCCAGTGTCTGTCAGCAGTTGTTCACTCATCAGCATTCAAAAACTTCAAAATTAACTCAACAACATGCAAGAATCAAAGTCCCTGTGTATTCCCATCTCTATATGACTTATTCTTTTTCACTATTTTAAAGTATTTACTCTTTTCTGTGACTGTCTATACCCATGTTCTTTTCTTTCTTTAGCCTGAACACATTTTTAAACACACTGTAACCTATTTAGAGAATTGTTTTTCTCCTTAACCTGCTTTATTGCATATCTCCAAACTTTTTTGTCTGCACGAGTAAAACATTAAACTTGTAAGCTACCACTGGGTTCTCTGCATGGTTTTGGCAGCTGGCTCCAATCCCTCCTCAGGTCTTTGAGAGCTGAGCCTTACACAGCTCACAGGCCTGGCCCAGAGGTGTGTGACTTGGAACTGCAATCACCCCTCACCTCAGGGATTCCAGTGCCCACACTGACTCTTCAACTATCTCAGGCCCTGTGTGGAATGCAGGCCTCACATCAGGCCTCATAGAAGAGTGCTGAATATACTAGGCTTCTTCTCATAGTCCACTAACAAGCTCCCAAGTCATGACACAGAGACTTATTATTAGGTTTAAACGCTTGCCCTAGCTTAGTCTCAATTCGGGCTAGCTCTTAACTTGTTTCTCTTTATCTACCTTCTACCTCAGGGCTTATTATGTTTTTTTACTTCTGTATATCTGCTTCTCTATGTCTGGCAGGCTGGTTGCCACCTGGCTTTTGGCTCCAGGCCTCTCCCTTGTTCTCTCCTCTCTGAAATGGTGCATGCTAGGTTCAGTAGTTCAATACTAGTTCATAGGTGGTTAATCATTTATGGATTTTTTATTTATGAAGTCAATTTATTACCAATCCTAGCAGTGTATCAGAAACAATGTGCGGGACAAAGACCAGGAATGGAAGTAACAGGCACTTCTAGTTTAGTAAGGACTCCTCTCATTTTTCTATATGGCCAAGAAACATTTGGACTTTAAATCCAGTGTCTTGGATTTTAAATCCAATCTCTACCATCTGCTATTAGGATGTCTTTGCGCTCCATCACCTGCAGAAGGCAAGGCAGGTGGTGTAATGGCCCCTCAATACAAAGGTTGTAGGCAGGAAGGGAGGTCATTTGAGTCACACTAGTAGCTCTGTCCCTATAACATGAATGCTCACATTATTCCCTTGTGGCCAGTGACCTATAGATCAGGTTTCCTTCCCCTCGGAGACCACAGGCTCCATTAGAGCAGCCTGGACTCTGACTTCATCTTGGCTGCCTGACAGGGTCCAGCCTCAAATTTTACTCAAAAGCAGGTGCTCCTGGGATGGCTTGCAACATAAGTAACTTAATTATTCATATTCATAAAAATGGGTGTGCTGTTCTACAGTAGTTTGTACTGATTGACTTAGGTGGTCTATCCTTTTACTGGCATTGTAAGCGGTAATTCATCAAGATGGTAGTGTTTGGATTTTAGAGGAAGAAAGAAGATGTGATGAAAGTTTTACAGGTCTCAGCTGCAGTTTTGATGACTTAAGAAAAACCTAACTTTATTTTGAGCAACTAAAGTTGTTTCTCTGCATTTAAAAAGAAAGAAAGAAAAAGGAATGATCTGGGAAAAGAAGGGAGTGACTCAGAAGCTTAAGTGAGAAGGAAGGTCAAGTCTCAGGAAAGACCAGGGAAGATGTATTTTTTGCTTTCCTTTTCCTTTGTGGAGTTTCTTTATATGTCTACGTCATTTTTCTCTGGAGTTAGATCTTCCTGCTTTGTATATGTATGTGGTTTGAAACAGTCTTCCTGTACTGTCCCGTCTATTACACAACGTGTGTTATGCAGGAGACATGGTAGATCAGATAGCTTCTCCCCTGGACACTGCCCAGCGAATCTAAACTCTTAACTTGAAGCCTCTCTTCCCAAAAAAAAGGTTATGTCACCCAACCCTGAGGCATGTGCAGAGGTAAGCCCACAGAGGGAAAATACAGGTCAGCAGAGACAGAGGAATTTCTTAGAGCTAGGCAAACAAGCCTGCCCCCATAGTGCCTTCTCTTGGCTTTGCCTATCATTTACTTTTTCTATTTGGAATGGTCTTTTAAGTGCATCAGGAGAGAGCATGAATGTTTCCTTGAATCTCTGAAGTAGCAAGTGGTACAATTAGTTTTGTTTGTACAAGGTTGGCTTGCCTCCTGAAAGTATCCATCATCCTGCTCATCCCAGGGTCACATGTTTGGCTTTGTCTTGGGAGCAGGTTCAGTGGAATGGAGGAGGCCTGGGATAAGGAAATTGAATTAACCCCAGACTCCCTTTGACAGCAAAGGCCCCTCTGTGCATCTTAGAACTTCATTGACCTTTGAATAGATGCCTCCCTGTTCCCTTCTTTCTGTGGTCATGGAAAAAAAAATTAAAAAAATATCCTCTTGTTTTTATTTTTAAAAGCATCTTATTTTTATCCCTGTTACACCAGATTGTAATTTTCCCCCATAAGCTAGTAGTCCCTTAGTCATGGGTGACTGCTTTTACTGTCTCCAGCTGATGAAGTTCTTCAAATTGGAGCCTTGTCTTAATCAACTACTACTGCATCATAACTTCATTTTAATTGTCATCTCTAAGAATATTTGAATATTGTTGTAAGATAATTTAGTCAAGTTAGGACCTAGCTCTAGAGTTTATTTAGCCTATGAAGTTTATAGGTTCAGAAAATCCATAGAAGTAAGCATAGCTGTTAGAAGGATAGGCCTTGGGAGCCACTAAAATCACCTTGTCCCTGCTGGAATCCTGCCTCATCATAACCAATGTCTCAACATCTTCACCTTTGTGATTCAACTTTCCCTCTGATGGGTTTGGTGAACAGAAAGTCACTGTCTGCCTCTCTTCGAAGTCACACTCACCATGACAGTGTTAGGTTCCGCTCATCTGCACCCATGTAAACACTGGCTTCATGTTGCATCAGTCATGACGTTTTTATCCACGTAACTTCAGCAAGCAAGTATTCCTCTATGGTCATTAATTAAATCTTTGTTTATGGTCTTGGATTGTTACATGATGGAGACAGCAAAGCATTTTCATCTCAAGTGACATGGGGTCCGAGTCCCTACCCACCCCTGTTCCATGTTTATCCCCTGACTCAACCAAGTTCTTCAGTGAAATGAACTGTCAGCATCCCAGACTCTAGCAGACCAGAAAAAGGCCAACATGAAGCCTGCTGACAGGTTGAGCTGCCTGACCACAGAGTGACCCTGAAGGGGGCAAGGATAGTGAGGACCATTATGCCATCCCTGGATTCCTGGTGTTCAAGGACCTACTGTCTAGGCATAAAATCTTCCTTAGAAGTCTGGTAGCCATGGAAATAGTTCATATCCAGTAGGCCCCAGATACTTTCCATTGGAAATAGATGCGTGGGGGGACATTCATGGGCGTTAGTTCTCTGCCTCCTTCACCAGGCTGGCAAAATCCAGGGAGGCTTGGAGCATATTGGTTTGTTTCATTTTATGCTTAAGTAGGGCCTGCCCTAAGGGAACTATTCCTAATGAAGCAAAGCAGCATGTCATTTTCAAGACGTTCAAGCAATCCCTGCCACTGGAGACAGGCCTGGACAGTTTAAATGCTGGATTCACAGCACTGCAGAAACACACAAATTGGGACAGCAGCAAAGATGGTGGGCAAGTTCAGATGTCCCATAAAGAGGCGATAGCCTCCCCTAATGCGCAGCATGCCCGTATCTGAAATGAGCACTAGCTGATTCCCCTTCGCAAAGCAGAGTTAATGGAGTGTTTCCCAGCTGTGCAAACAAAGGCTTTGCTCAGTGCTGAGGTTCTCAACCCATCAGTCATCACGTGCTCCAAAGGAAACGCCTTGTGTGTCTCTCCTGCTTGTGTGTTTAGCTTATCCCTTTTTGAGGGGTTAGAGGTTGTTCTCTCCTTGTTTGAAATAAAACTGGTAGCCTAAGCCCTCCTTGGAGGTCCAGCCCCTGGACTTTTCCAAGAAATAATTCTTAATCTCACTATCCCTTTTCAATTGTTACATAACCCCAAAGGTGCTTCACATTCCTGAAGCCATCAGAATGGTTGTGGGTATGGGCAGGGGAAGAGACATAGTTAAACCATTTTGGTTTTTCAGTATAGGCAGTGTAAAAAGAGCAGCTAGGCAGATAGTTACACATAGTCACTCCTGTAAGTGCCCAAGAATGTGAGGATCTGTGTGCAATGCAAACAAAGATCACCATGTTACTATTATTGACAGCAATTAAGGACAACTGACTGCTTTCTGCATCAGGTAGGACACACCGCATTCACATAGAGTCATTAGGAGGTGTATGTTATAATTATCTTCATTTAAAAAGAGAGAACCCTTAGACATGGGCTCTCTGGTCTCCAGTCTGTCATGCTTATGAGGTTAGAGAATCTTTGGAAATATATGAGGGAGCTAGACCCATGTTGCATGTCTTCCAGGGGAGACAAAAATCTTTTCAGCTGAATTAAGGTGACATTACTGACCAAAGAAATTACTCTACCCACATCCATTTAATGACCCCAAAAGCTTAATACTTAAAGGAGCATTTTGAGTTAGAGAATTACATCATTGAAAACTACTCCCCACTCTTAGCTCCCAAACACACACACACACACACACACACACACACACACACACACACACACACCATGGGTTATGTGAAAAACTGCATCACTGGAGTCCTAACCTGCAGTCAACTTTCCACTCCTTGTATATTATAGCACCCTCTAAGACCACATACATGTTTTTGGACAAGAGGAAGCCATGGCAAGCATCCAGATGAGGATCTGATGGCCCTCCCCTCTCCTTCAAGGAGGGAATGCTAACAGAATTATTACCATTGCCATTGCTCTGGCTACAGCTATATTGTTCTTCTGCCATGGTCGCAGCTTTTACCCAGGTCTTGTGTAGGTCACCACAGCAACTCTGCTTCATGATGGTTATGAGCTTGTCACACGTGAAGAAATAGCTCCACCACAAGAACATTCCACAACAGGGTCCACTTACATAGGCAAACTCTAGGGGACCTGGCATCTGATGGTACTGTAAAGTGTAATATGTGATTTTTTTTTTGTCTGTGGCAAGGCAGCTCCAAGCAAAAGATTTTGAAAACATGTTGAAGCCAGGGTAAAATCACAGGAATACAAAGCATTGGTCTGCATATGGTTTATCACACTGAGAGTTGTAACCCAGAGTTCACAGAAGGAATGCTACAAGGGAACAAGCCAAATAAATTGATGTTATATAGAAAAATGAGCAGACCATTTGTAATAGGTGGCTAATTTCAGCATTAATTACTCAGCAATTACTGAATGATTGCTGATTCTGTTTTCTTACATGATATATGAAGTTCAAAAAGGCACATTAAAGACAAGAATAAACATTCAAGAGCTAGAATTCACTAGGAAGAAAAGAGAAAGGGGCAGTAATGAAGGTAGCCAGCTTAGAGAATACAGAAGGGAACTAAGGGAGACGTGCGTCTATGGTTTCAGCCGCCAAAGATCTCAACCCTTAGCTACTTCCTACTATCCATCATTTGTTAACCATACCATACATTTGTTAGCTAAAACTTATAGAAAAACATTTAAAAGCAAGAAAAGACTCCTTCAGAAAAGTTTCAGGTTCTAATGGACTAGGAGCAAATGTGTGTAAGCTTTGCAGCATGCAACACACACACACACACACACACACACACACACACACACACACACACACATATAAAATTTAAGCTTTTCTTACCTTTTGCAGACTTGTATTTCTGCTTATCATATGGAAATGTAAGTTAGAACCCTGCCTTGGGATTGTATGATGGTACTAATTATTGCCAGGAAGCTTGTGTGTTTGCTCATTTTTGTTCCCAGAACCTTTCCCAGCAATACACAATTGGCTCACTAGAGGCCCCCTAAGGGAAAAGTGATGAGGAGTCCTTGGTCCTTTTCTATTTGGGTAAGAGACAGTGCTCTCTAGGTTGAGAATAAAGGCCTTGGAGTCCAATCAACGTGGATTCAAGTTGGCCTGGGCCTAGCTCTTGCACTTCCTTCTGTAATGAGCACCTGAGGTGTGCTGTCATGGGACCCAAGGCAGAGAGGGACATGAGTCTCAGGAAGGCTCAAGTGAAGGCTTCTGCAGGGCTCCCAATCTGGGAAAGTGGCTCCCAACCAGACAAGCGCTGGCTTGGCTAATGTCACTGCAGTAACACCCCAGTGACAGCAAACACAGTAAGCAAGCAAGCTGGAGTTCAGCACCAGACTAGTGTCAGTGTTCTCAAGACACCAAAGCAAGATGCATAGAGAGAAAGTGAGTTCAATGATTCCATCAGTTGAGGAGAGACTCCCCCACCAACCAATCACCGATAAAATGGACCCACATTGAAAACTAGGTAAGAATGTCCAGGGAGAAAGAGCAGAATGTGGAAAGGTTCTAGGCAAGCTAGGGGGAAGGATCATCAGGGGCAGCTCAGCATAGGAGAGCAGGGAAATGTGGAATAAAAACTAGCAAAGGTTTCCAAGAAGGTGGAGACAGTGGAGATAAGCTCTTGGAGGTTCAGGTAAGGCATTTAGATTTTCTCTAGTTATAGTGCATTAGCCAGACAGAGGAAAGTACACTTTATACTTTCAGATGATCCTTCAGCCTAATCGAGGAGAGGGGGCCTTGGGGAGTCTGTGGTTGCACTTTTACTTACATACCATGAAACCTTGGCATGAGGCAGTTGCTCAAGAAGGAACATTTATCTTGAGTGTGTTTTAGAGGCTGGACCAGAAAACATACTGGTGAGTTAGATATGGGGCCAGGGATGGAGCAGGGAGTGATGGTGGGGGTCTAGGATGTTTCTTTTGGTTTGGATCTAACCAGTCTGGGAGCTATTGCTAAGATGGGGAAGGCTAACAGGTTAGAGGCAGGGGGATAAAAAGTTGGCTTTTTGGATTTTATCTTGGATTCCCAAGTTCATCCACAAGAGCTATCAGGTAAATGGCTGCCGGTCTGAGGCTCTAGAAAGTGAGCTCTTTGTAATATTTGGGCTTTGACTCTGATAAACAAGGCTGAGTGATGGTCATTTCTCGGCTTAATCCTTTCCAAGCATATGATTGACAGCCTTCCAACCTCATGCTCTAAGCTGATGAGCTGTGCATCATCTCTCACAGATCCATCTCTTCTTTTCTCTTGGCCCTGCTTTGGAAAACCTGTATCAGAGAGCTTCAAATGTCGGCTTTGAGGGCTAGATGTGAATATAGAGGTGATCACTGAGCAGTTCTAAGACTGACTGTCTTCACACAGTGAAAATGCTCATCCAAGCATCTGCATCCAGATCCAGAATCACAAAAACACCAACACGGTGATGCCCTCCTTAGCTTGTATGATGTGCAAGGTTTTCCACTCAGAACCTCTAGCTACTAGCAGAGATATTAAATAGTTTCTTTCTTCTACTTCAAAAGTGACTTATACTTTCATGGCATGGAGAGACGACTCCTGTTGGGTAGGGCATGTTTCTTGTCCTTTATAAGTCCTTTATAAAGCTTTTGTTGCTAGCCATGCCTCTCACTGGACCACCTAGGAGACATATACCAAAGGGTCTCCCTGCGATCAGACCTCCAAGAGAACTCACAGTCCTGTTCTGGAATCTCATACTCTAACAGGCATCCCCACTCCTCTGGGGCCCTGTTTCCCTGATATAGTCATGGCCACAGGGTGGGGCAGGTAGGAGTGATAATGCATGCTAATTAGCACTATGCAGAGCTGTCATCAGGAAACCAGAAGTCACATGGTCCCAACCTGTTTGTAACTGGCACACCAAATTCAAACCAGCTGGTCTTTGTTTGGAAATGTGCTTGGAGGGTCCAACCCATCTAGGACAGTGGAAGGACTGGTGTTTCCTTACCATGTGCTTGCTTCAGAAAAAAGGAGAGTCTCTGATTGCTATGCAAGTACTGCAACAGATCTAATTTGAGAGGCCTTTTAAGCCATCTCTGACTTATTCTATGAGTAGGAATTGATCCTTAGTGACAAGAAGCAGCATCATGAATCTATACTGTGTCCCAAGCTTTAAGTTCTTCTATAACCACTGCTTTAGGACAAGATCTCAACTCTTTGCCATTCTTTCCTGGGCCTATCACTTCAGGCCATTTCTGCTCTCTGTTAAACTCTTAAATTGGAGCCATTCCGAGTTATTATCATGTCTCAGAAGGGGCCTGATTCTCTGTAATCTAGATGCTTCCTTTGTATTCTATGCTTTGCTAAACACACTCCTCAATCACCCTCCCCCCCCACACACACACATCTCCTCCCCTATCCTTCAATGTTCGGCTCCAGAGACCCTGGCTCAGTGTAGCCAGACTTGATTGGCTAGCCCTATTATGTCTTAGCTTAATGGTGACTGTGCTATTTTGTGGTTCTTTCCTCCTCTCTTCATGGCTCAACCCTGTTCATTCTGCTGAGAAAGCTTTCCTTACAGACTTGAACAAATGGCTTCCTCTGAGTGAGCCAGAGCTATGCCCAGTGTTCTCTTCCCTCTTACACCTCCTAGCCCACAACAAAGCACACTAGACTCCAAACCAAAGTGCCCTGAACTCAAGATCAGACAACTTCACCTGTAGAATGATTGCTTGCTTCGAACATTTTCTGTTGCTTAGAAACCAGGCCTGTCAGTCTGATAGTGACATTAAAGTAGGATCTGAAATTACAGCTTTAAGCATATGTGGGGTAAAACACTATAAGAGTAATGGACTCAAACCAAGAGACACAGAAAAAAACAAGTGAAACCAAGAGACCCACAGCCTGTACTCTTTCTATAATTTCCACTCAATGCTGGGCGAGCATGGGCAAAACCCAAGCCTTTAGTCCACATAATAATCCTCCTGTATATGTTATTAAGAAGAAATGAGAGTCATCCCGGGAAGCTGAAGCAAGAAAATTACTACAAGTTCAAAGCCAGTCAGAGTGGCTTGGCCATACCACTCTCAAAAAAACAAAACAAAACAAAGAAAAAGGGGTTAGCCAACTTTGTGGCACCTTTTTTAGTACATTAATCATTACTGTTGTTAAAATTATGATGCTGGGATCTGTTTTAATCTTTTGACGTATAGTTTTCTCTTTGGAAATATGTTAACTAATGTGGGAACGATAGGATTGCCTGAAGTAAGGGCTTTGATTTCTGTGTCCATAGCAAAGCCTGGGGGGGATAGCCTTCAACAGTCAGCAACAAGTGTTTCTGTGTGAGTTAATTTAATTTATTCCTTTTGGTGACCATACGCTGTCAGTGAAGATACAGCTCATTTCAAGAGGGAGGGACAAGATCCAGCACTTCAGAATGATGAAGGCAATTTGGGCTCTGGCCAATGTGCATTCCCTAATGCATGCTCTCCAGTGTGTTTCTAAGGCCTGCCCTCCTTTTGGCAGGATTTTTCACCCAGATCTCCACCTTGGCTGATGTGCAGGAAAATGTCATGGAATACCTCCATGTGCTCAGCCGACCCAAAGTCATTGACCAGGAGCATGACGTGGTGTGGACTGAAGCATACATCGACAGCACAGTGAGTCTATGGGGCCCTTCAGAGGGACACTGGGTTGGCCCTTGTGCAAGGGTTTTCTTATGTTCATTCCAGAGACAAGCCATCATGTCATTCTCCATCAGTCATGCACTTTAATAACACTGACCCAGATTGTAGGGATAGCTGAAATTGTTCACCTCAGTGAGCAAAGTCATGCTAGAAAATGGCCACAGGAATGACCTGCACCTCTGACGGTATCAGACACTCTCCCTTTTGGTTTCTGACTTCCCCATGTCCCACATATGTTCACATCCATCCCTGCATGAGGAAGTGATAAGAAGCATCACTTGGCCATGTGTGAGGCCCAGTCCTAGTGATGGATTATTAAGGTCTCATTTGAAGATGCAACTGGAGCTCATTGTGATAACAAATGGGGGCCACCACTGAGGATTCTCCTCCCATAGACAGGCAAAAATGTGATTACGTGGGTGGGATTCTACAAACAAGGCTATGTGAACTCTGATCATGGGATCCTGAAAAGTTGGATTCCAGTGTGTGCTTAAAAGGAGGGGTTTGCCAGTCATGCAGTGATCATTCTATGGCTGTGTTTTTGTGTAATTTCAGGGTGATTTTTCATAGTGATAACCAGTCTGATGGGAGTGGTGTGTTTTGTTTATCGATTGTAAATGTTCTCAAAGGACTGTACCGCCATCAGTTTTGTTGGGATTCACATCACATTGATCATGGCAGCACAGACACAGCTGTGTTGTGTAGTGGTCTCCATGGGTGCCTTGGGCATACTTTCCTCTCTCCAGGAGCTCCTGTTCTTGTTCATACATTATTTCTGGTGGCTGTAAGCACACATGGGACAATAACAACCCATGAGAGTCAAACTGGGGGCACCGTGACACAGCAAGGCCACAATAGCTCACTGTACTCCAGCCTTCAAGGGCACAGTGGGACCTTGAAGACACAGATAGGACTGTGTAACTCCTGGTTCAGAAGGATGGTTAATCTCAGGAGGTCACCTGAAGATGAGGGGTGAAGGTTGGGAAGCACTTTCTGGTTGCTGGTGACAGTGTGATCTTTGGTCATTTTGGGAGTCGGCTCCCGCTCAGTTCTAAACTGCAGAAACAAAACAGCTAGGCTGCCATATTTAGTCTGACACCATGCTTATAACAATGACAACTGGCAAGGGCCACAACAGTCATAGTGCCATCTCTTCGCACTTGTGGTTAAGTGAGCAAGGGAGAAGTGTGAATCTAGCTGATGCTGAAGTTCAAACTACGCTGTAGTATGTCATGCAAGCTCTAGGCATCCATAAAGATTAGTGGTTTTAATTTCTCAATATAAAAACATAGTAACAGAACCTAAAGTTAAAGCATATGATGCTTGAACTTTGGCAGATTAATAGAGCAGAGGCCAATAAAAGGCCCGATGACATATGGGAACTTAGTGTATGATCTCACTTTAGCAGAGCTAGGCCATAATTTTAAAAGACAAAGAACATTTTAAAGTTTGAGGGACTGACAAGATAGCTTGGCAGGTAAAGGCTCTTGCCGCCAAACCTGATGACCTGAGTTAGATTCCTGGGACCTACTAATTATACTAATTGTCAAGGGTTATCCTTTGAAATTGTCTAATTCCCCAAACATTACAGATTGATTGTGTGAGCCATAGACTATTGCAGTAGGAATGTGAGCAGTCTCTGTTTCTCAGCATAGAGTATTTATGTAGTCATAGGATATGCTGCTAAGGAAAGTGAGCAAAATGCAAGAATGAGTCTTGTAGGTAGCCTGTATTGAAGGACAGAATGCTGCGTGAGAAGTTACACAAGTGCAAACAGAAATGTGAAGTTAGGGATATGAGAAGTCCATGGAATGGCTTACCTGTAAGAAACGAGAAGACATTGGCTGGGGAGGCAATGGCACATCCCTTTTTGTATAATGTTGATTTCTGTTTTATTTTATCTTTGCATGTGTGTATGCTGTCTATGTGTGTGCTTGTATATGTGTGTGTATGTGTGTGCATCTATGTAAGTGTGTGTGTGTGTGTGTGTGTGTGTGTGTGTGTGTGTGTGTGTAGGTGAGTGCACACTTTGGCACACATGTGAAGGTATGAGAACAACCTTTGATTTCAAAGGCAGTCCTGACCTTTCACCTTGTTTGAGTCAGGATCATTTGTCCTGGCCACTGCCTGCTCCGGGCTAGCAAGCCTGTGTGACTCCAGGGATTATCTTGTTTCTGCCCCACCCTGTTGTAGAAGTGCTTCGGTTACACATATGCACTACTGAGTCTAGTTTAATGTGATCTCTAGGAAACTGAACTCATCATGTCTTTGTGCTTCCATAATAAGCACTGTACCTATCAAGCTGTATTCTTAGCCTAATATTAACTTTAAATATTGTTACATTTAGTGGCCATACTCATGTGTGGGGAAAGGCATGGGGTACATGTGTGGAGTCAGAGGACAACTTGCCGGAATTGGTTCTTATACCATGTGGCTCCTAGGAATGGGTCATCAGACTTGGTAACAAGTACCTTTCCCTGATGAGCCATCTGGCTAACTCAAATTTAAAACAAAAAAATCAAACCAAAACAAAAACCTAACTTTTGTTACATTTATTATTTTCTTGTGTGTATGTGTGTGTGAAGTTTTGAGTTTCAAAAGCATGTATTCTGTGAATTCAAGCATTAAAATTGTAACAATAAGAGTGGAAGAAAAATGAGGTGCAGACAAGTTAAAAAGAAAAACAATTTTATTTTAAATGGCAAATTTATCCAGAAATTGGGGGAAATAAATGTAACTAACCTTTTAATTAACTTTTGACATAGTAGTAGTATATATTATTAAATTTTGAATAAAATGCTTAGTACTACCTTTAAACCTAAAGATACTACAAGTGAATTTAAACTTTCTTAGCAACCCTTGTAGTGATAAGCAATTCCTAGTCTATATTGGGAGGATGCTGGAAGTGAACACAAGGAAATTCTTCGAGACAAGGCAGGTGCCTATGGATTAGACTGGGTCAAAACATTCAGAATGCAATTCCAGCTATGTTACCTGAGAAAGCCTAGCATCGATGCAGCAGTGATTTTACCAGGAGCCAGATCCTCTCCCAGGAAAAGGAAACAGGATTCCTTGGAAAAGTTACTCACTCCAGGACTGGGGTAGTTAAAGTTCCTTTCCCTTATGAAATATTTTATACCAGAAAAGAAATTCTAAAAGCAAAAACATGACCTTAATGTAGTTTGCATTAAGGATCTCTTGTTCATCAACCCTGGGACAGGTTGAACTCAGAACAACGAATATAACAGTGACAGACGATGGCTTGCTGAGTAAAACAGCTATCCATGTATTCTTACTCTTAATGAACAAACATTGAACAGACAGACTACATGGGGAGAGGAGTATAATTTGTAATACCATGCCGAGTGGTAAGTGAGGGGGTAATGCAGCCCCGGTAGTTTAGGAACACCAACATCATCAATGGATTGGAAATCTAGGACAAACGTTTGATGATGAGAGGGACATTTTTATTGTCTCAAAGTGCTTCTCCAGAGATTATTTTTAATTCATTGTGAGGAAAAAAATATAGTACCAGAACAGAAGGATAATATGTCTTCTCACTAGTACACTGTGTAGAGGGAGTGTCCCAACAACATCTTGAGTAGGTCAGTAAAATTAGCATCACCAATGAGAGGCAAATGGACTCTATCCCCAAGAAGGAGGATGTGGTCCTCACATTGGTTATTCTGGCTGGAAATATAACATGAAGCTCATGGAGGCCCCACTGCTACTCAAGTGTTTCCCACATAGATAACCCTTGTTGGCAGAAGAAAGGGGGGCAGAGGCTACGTCTTACCTGGGAAAGCAGTTGCATAAAACCTCTGAAGTTTTATGCTCCATGTGGAATTAATACTCTGTGCCCCAGCAACCATGGCTCATTACTCAGTAAGCTCCATATGGCAAGATGAGAGAGCTGACACATCCTACCTTCTCACGAACCCTCTGGGGCACACAAAACCTAGAACCCAGGGTTTGGTTAGCCTGAAATGACAGCTCAGCAAGATTTCCCGGCTTCCCTGGCATCTGCTGTTACATATTTGCAGATCTACTAGATAATTAAGCTCCTGGGGAAGCTTCTCACCTTAGAGATGTTAGAGAGGCCTCTTGGGCCATTGCTTATGTGGCTGAGAGTTTACCTTACCAACTCTGTGGGTGAGGGAGCAGTCACTCCGACCCCATCAAATGCTTTTGACCTAGAAACCTCAGTCTTTGCAAACAAGTCATCTAGGCCTAGATGTTATAGTTCAAGCACAAACACAAACACCCAAATTTAAAAATATCATTTATACAGTGGAGCCAATATTGAATTTACATTCTGGATTCATCTGTTGGATCTGAGTTCTAAAATGATCCCACCGAATTTTGGAATCCCTAAAGTGTGCAGCTGGAGTTCAGCATACTTAGAGCTCCTAACTGCCAGTAGCGACTGACCCTTCTGGCCTTGAGAAACATGTTGGTGGTCAGTGATGCCTACCTCTGGGTGTGCCTGGGAAGGCAGTTCGAGCGCTGATTAGTAGTGTCTAATGTACTGATGACTTTAAAATGCCTGACATTCTATCCTAACCCATCCGTCCTGAACAATCCAGTGTCAGCACTGTCCTTATGTAACTCAGTTTGCAATAATGAACACTTGCTACAGTGACAGGCAGTCAACCCCTTCTTGATGTGTGTTAACTCTGGTGGGGTTGTTGACATTAAACCCTTTAATGTATTTACATTTACATAAAATCCATCTTAGGACTTGAGCTAAGGACGCTGATTGCGGAGTTAAAATGGTAGCCCTGGTGTCTGAACACACACACACACACACACACACACACACACACACACACACACACACACAGTCCCCATTAGCTCTGCCTCCTACCCAGTTGCCCCTATAAGATGGAAATGAAGCCTGCCCTCCAGGATTGGCTCTGAGGACTAAATTGCTTTGCAGGATGGGACGGTTATCTTTCCTCTCCACTGTCCTGATTTTCCTTACTTCCTGACTTCTCTTCATCCGCCCCCCTTTCTTACACAGCTCAGCATCATCCACATAGCTGTTAGTTCCCCATGGCCAGGTAACAAACAGTCATGCATTTAACTGCTGTAAACAGTACAGAGCATGGTCTTGAAGTTCCTAAAGGTGACCATCTACTCTGGAGCACGCAGGCCATAGTTAACTGGTAGCTGGGCTTTAGCACTCATCTATAGCTCAGAATTCTTTTCCAAAATGAGCTGGGTGGTCAAGTTTTTGACGGAATTCCATTTCTTGCTGTTGTAGGACTGAGCTGCCATTTTCTTGCCTCCAGCAGACCATGTTCCGAGCTTACCTGCAATTCCTTATCACATTGCTGCTATGCCACACAAGCTTACTTATTTCTAGACCACCACAATGTAGCATTCTGTGTTCAACCCTCCCCTTAATGACTTCTCTCATTAGGTTAGGTTCAGCAGGCCAGTCTCCCTTTCATTAATTTAAAATCAATTTTTTGGCTATTTGATTGTGGGAGTGGCATCCTTTCCTGCTCGTTCTCAAGGGCAAGGAATCTTACAGGGATGTCCTTGTTAGGGGTAGAAGTTTGGGGGACTGGTTTAGAATGCCATCTACCACAGCAGCTTCTTTGTCTCTGTACTGTGGTTTGAGAAGGGATGATAATGCCAGGAGGAAATTGAGCCAAGCCTTATTCTACCAACTCTCAGACCAGGGAAGCTGTGTCCGTCCTTCTGTAAAGTTTGAGTTCTCCATGAACTTCTAGTAGCCTGGTTGTTTTCATTATTCTGTGGTGTGAAAAGTCTTTTTTCACTTGTTTGGAAGCAGAAAACCCATGACCCTTGTGCTTTCTATTATTTTCTGTTAAGTGTACTTTTTCCTGCCAGCTGACTGGGTCCTGCCACTGCTTCAGCCCCCAAATAATACACAAAACACTATATTAGTTATAAATACTATAGTTAGTATTAGTTATAAATACCACTGACTAGGGCTTCTTATTGAATAGCTCTGTCTTAATTATTACCCCATATCTATCAATCTGTGTATTGCCATAAAGCTGTGGCTTACCCAGATTTCCGGCATGGTGTTACTTCTCTCATGTCCTACATCTTGAGTGCTCTCTGCCTACACTTCCCAGACTCCTCCTTGTCTCCTAGTCCCATCTATCATCCTGCTTCATTGGACACACTGCTTCCATCAATTTCCACAGTCCCCAGGAAGTTGACATTTGTCAATTGTCTAGTAAATCTGAACACTTGAGTTTCTTTCTCCTCTGTTACCCAGTTTATCTGGAAGGTGACAGGAATTCCTGTTTGATTGACTCACGAGGCATTGTTACCAAACACCTAGCATTAACAGATATAGTTATATATATATAACTATATATATATAGGGTTCACAGCAACCTGAGAGTATAGCCCTGCTTTTTTACTCATTACACACTGACTCATGATGCCCTACGTCTGGACACGTTTGAGGAAATGCTGAACCATAAAAAAAGCCTGGACTTGGATTCTTGTACTTGGGGCCATAGGTTGCATTTACCCAGCCTGGCTCTAGTATCAAAACGACAAAGCTCTTTTCGTGACTCATCCTCCTGGCTTCTTGCTGTCAGTCTGATTAAATATTCTGTGTCTGCTCTAGCTGCTCTATTTAATTTGCTTTCCTGGTGACGACCAAATAAATGAATGAATGTTAACAACATTAATTATGTTTAATTTAATAATATCTCATGTATTAATTGGCAAAACAGCAAACACCAGAATTCTGGAATTCACAGGCTTCTCATCTGAACACGAGTCATGCACAGCCATTATCTTGGAGGTGCAGAGTGAGAAATCATTACAAGTGGAATTTGTTCCATTTTGTAAGCAAATCACTTGCACTTTGCGGTTGGGTCTTAGCTCGGGAAAGCTACCCAGCTTGCCATATAGGGCAGAGGCAGCATCAAGCCTAAGAAGCATCCACACTCTGATAAACCCCTCCAGGGGAGTTTGCACAGATCTTGGTGATACACAGAAGGGAAGCAAAGAAATCTTTCAAAAACAGTGGGAATGTGACCATTTAAAATAATGAGAATTCATTACCCAGCCCTCCTGTCCCTCCCATTTGCTGGCAATGCAATTCAGTAGGCAATCTGCAGGAACTTCAAACCTATTAACTTGCATTGGCAAATTGGACCTGTATCCTTCCTCCTTACCCCCCACTAAGTCCAACTTGGAGAAAATGCTTTTGGGTTTGATAAATTGCACATTTGTTTCAGTTTCCCATCTAGGAATGGCACCTCGGCCATTGAGGAGTCATTTGGGTGATTGCTTTAAGCTACAACTTCTTACTCCTAGAATCAATTACTCAAGGGTGTCAAAGCCATTGTAAGGAAGTTGTTGGAGGTTGGAAATGGAACTTACAGTATTTTCCCAAGACACCCCTGCATATCAAAGAAGTCACAATCATCAGGACAGAGAAACACATAAGGGGAAACACAAACCATCCTGCTGGGTAGTGGAACAGAGGCTGCCATCTGCATTACTTGGCATGGAGGAAGCTGATTATGTTGGGACCTCTATTTCATAGCAGATGGGTTCATTAAATTTAACAGCCTCCAGAGCCTTTGGAAACCGTGTTAAAAACATGTGGAGCATGCTGTGACACTTCACTTCTGGCCCCACAATCATTATAACTCTGGCACACACCATAAATATTCCAGTACTTTATTTCCATCACAACAGATTACTATTATAATAATAATTATTTTTTTTTTTGCAGTAGATGCTGATGAGTGTTCCTGATTTAGGGAACCATTTATAGCCACCCAAACATTTCTTCTTCTACTTGGTAGTAGATTTATCTTTTAAGTCTTTTTTTATTGTTATTGTTGTTGGAATTTTATTTATCTTTCAGAGCCTGGTTTGTTTTTTTTCCCCTTTGGAGTTATTATCAGACTATTAGTCAATAGTATAAATTTAACTTCAGAAAAGATATAAATTCCATATGGATGATAGTCAACACTAGAGAAGTTTAGGGCTGAAATTGAAAGAGCCATTTGGACTTCAGGTCTTTATTGCTGTTTACCAGTATTTGGTTCCATGCTATATACCTGTTGATAGTGACAGGTCAGCTTCTGTCCTCCACCATGCAGAAATGGATGAGACCATTAAGCTCTGGTTAACCTGTCTCTTTGTTAGGGTTTCTATTGCTGGGAAGAGATACTATGACCATAGCAACTCTTATAAAGTAAACATTTAATTGGGGTTACTTGCTTACAGTTCAGAGTTTCAGTCCATTAACATGATGATGGGACATGGCAGCATGCAGGCAGACACGGTGCTTGAGAACCAGCTGAGAGTCCTGTATCTTACAAGCAACAGGGAATGGTCTGTATCACACTGTGTGAAGCCTGAGCAAATGAGACCTCAAAGCCTGCCTACATAGCAACACACTTCTGCCAACAAGACCACACCTATTTTACCAAAGCCACAATTCATAATAATGCCACTCCCTATGTCATTGTTGGGGCCAATTACATTCAAACTACCACATTCCACTCCCTGACCCCAATAAACTTGTAACAATATCGTAATGAAAATTTCATGTAGTCCATCTTCAAAAGTCCTCATCCTATGGGGATTCTTCTGTATACATGTTTCTCCTATTCGTTGATGAATAAAACACGGATTGGTCAATAGCCAGATAGGAAGTACAGGCAGAACTTCTAAATGAGGAGAATTCTGGGGAGAGGATGCAGAGAGAAGCCTCGAGAGAGACGCCATGAAACTGTTGGGAAGATAGGACACCAGGCAGTCTCCCGTAAGATAAGACCATGTAGAAATACATATATTAATAGTTATGGGTTAATAATTAAGAGAGAGCTAGCCAGTAAGAATCCTGAACCATTGGCCAAACCGTTTTTATTTAATATAAGTTTCTCTGTGTTTATTTGGGGTTAATGGTTGTGGGACCAGGTGGGAAAGAACCTCCAACTACACCCATAGTCTATTAAAGTCTCAACAATGTTTAAAAGTTCAAAATATCTTCTGAGATTCATGAAATCTCTTAATTGTAATCCCCTATAAAATGAAAATCAAAAAGCAGATCACATACTTCCAACATATAATGGCAAGGATATACATTGCTGTTCCAAACTGTAGGGAAGTAATCATAGTAAGGAAATACTACATGAAAAGAAAACAGAAAACCAGCTGGGCAAACTCCAGACTTTGCATCTCCGTTCCCGATATCAAAACACTTTTCAGATATCCAGTCCCTTTGTCTTTGCTAACTACAACATTCTCTCCTCCTGGGCTGTTTCTGCTGCCTGTTACAGCCCTGCCTGTCAGGTATCCCAAGGCTCTGGCATCTCCAACATCTTGGGGTCTCCAAGGCAATCAAGGCTTCAACTGTATAACTTTACCTAGTGGCTTCTCTAGGCTTCCATTTGGGGAAACCCATGACACATGCCTGGCCTCAATGTCTTTGCTTAAGCATGGAAGCAAATTCCACAGCCAGTTGTTTCTTCTATTCTTAACTTTAAAGCCAGACCCATATAGCCAAAGCTTATAAGTTCTGCTGCTTGTTGGGGCTGGAACATGGCCCTTTCACTTAATTACATCTTCATAAGCTTTCTATTTTACATAGTTGTCTTCACTACCTAAGCTTGGCTGTCCTGAAATTGAATTTGTAGACCAGGCTGGCCTCAAACTCAGGGATCTGCCAGCCTCTGCCTTCCCAGTGCTGGGATTAAAGGCGTGTGCCACCATACCTGGCCCTAAGATTTCTTTAATTCCTTTTCACAAGTTGGAAATTTAGCTGGATGAGATCTTGCCCTGAGGTCACTACACCCTTTATTCCTTTTCTTAATCTGTTTATCTCCTTGAATACAGAATTTAGCTCCATTCCATTTTCTGGTTCTCCTTTTCCCCTCAAATATTTTTCTTGCTACTTCTTTTCATTATACATCTTCATTACAGTTAACACAATGGAGTCATACTAGGCTATTTGATATTTCCTCTGCCAAGTGAATTAATCCAAAATCCTTCACTTTAGCTATAGACAAACTTTGCAGACAAGGGCAAAAAGCAGCAGCATTCTTCACCAAAATATCACAAGTAGTCTCTAGGTCACATGCTGAAATTCTTCTCCTCTGAAACCTCTTGAGCCAGCGTCCACCAGTTAGAATCATTATCAATACTATTGTCTTCCATGTTCCTACTAGTATGACTCATAAGCAGTGTTTAAAGCATTCCACTGCTTTCCTAACCCAAAGTACCAAAGTCCAAATTCCTCTAAAGAAAAACATTGTCAGGCCTTTCACAGCAATATTCCAGTCCCTGCTACCAAGTTCTATTTTAGGGTTTCCATAGCTATTAAAAAAAAAAAAAAAAAACCACAACCATGGAAACTCTTATAAAGTAAAACTGTGATGGCTTGGCTTGCTTACAGTTCAGAGGTTTAGTCCATTATTACCATGATGGGACATGGTGGTGGGTAAGCAGACATAGTTTGGAGAAGCAGCTGAGAGTCCTGCATCTTGCAGGCAACAGGAAATGGTCTATATCACAGGAAGAGAAGCTTGAGCAAAAGAGACTTCAAAGCCCTCCTCACATAGTGACCAACTTCCTCAACAAGACCACACCTAATTCAACAAGGCCACACCTCCTAATATTGCCACCCCCTATGAAATTATGGGAGCCACTCACATTCATACTACCACACCCAGCAAAATGGAGTTGTTCAGTACTTTGATGACATGTCTATTTCTAATTCAAAGTAGCGTTGAAAATGTTAGTTCTTACAACAATGTTGTCTTTGTAGTTTCCCACTGAAGTATAGCTAAATTCAGGGATAAGTCTTGTTATTTTGATTTGGTTCTTTTTTTTTCTTTTGCTTTAATTCCTGTACTGACTTTGGATTCTGACAGTGATCACTTCAACTAGCCACCGATTTTCATTATTCCCATAGCCCTTTCTCTTCTACCATCTTCATTAACCTAACCTGTTATACACAGGCCTATTTGATTTGATTCATGGCTTCACACTAGGGTGAGACACCAATATGGATAGCCTGAATCTTGCAGAGTAAGAAGAAATCAGTCTCAAAAGAAATTTGTTATAGGAAGGAGGTCTGAGAAGTATTAGAGTCAGACAAAGGAATTTGTCTCTAGAATTTCAAAACAATCCATGCCAAAATCATTATTATATCAGTGTGCTGCTCATCATGGTACCACATTTATAGCTATGGAAGCCATAACCTACTTGGATGTTTCTGTGAACTATATTTATAGAACACATGAGTGAAGAACTACGGTAATTGATTTTGGGGTATTGGAAGCATAGAGACCCCACTTCTGAGCTGTCTTCAGAATGGCAAGAGAGGCTCTGAAATAATATTTTGCCCTGTCTTGATGGGGGATGTCTTTCTGTATATATGTTTTTTTTGTCAGTTGGTGAATAAAACACTGATTGGCTAGGCAGGAATTGTAGGCAGGGCTATGAGAGGAAGGAGGAGAGAGAGAGAAGCAGTCAGAGGAGAAACCATATAGGAGAGGAAGGAGTAACAGGCCTGGACCCTTCTCCAGTAAGAAATGACCACATGGAAATACTTAGATTAATAGAAATGGATTAATAATTAAGTCAGAGCTAGTCAGAGAAGCCCTAGCCACTGACCAACAGTTTCATAATTAATATAGCATCTCTGTGCTTATTTGGGGTGGAACAAGGTAGGGCAGAAACCTTCAGTTACACTGTCTTTACACTGCAGAGTCCAAGTGTTATTTTAAGTGATTGGGTGTTCCCATAATTCTATACTTTGGGCTATTGTTTTTAAAGGGCTTGTTTGTTTATTCATTCATATATTTATTTTCATATTTATGAGTATTGAACTACCACTTGTGTGTACACGGTGTCCATGATGATCAGAAGAGGGGTTCATATCCTTTGGAACTGGGCTCGAAGACCATTGCAACCTGGGAATTGAAGCAGGTCTTCTGCAAGAGCAGCCAGTACTCTTAACCACTGAGTCATCTCCATAGCTCCTGAACTATATAATATACTCTGGTACTTGCAATGAGGTATTAGATAAATTCCATTAGGAAATATGACAATGGAAATTATATCCCTGTGTTAGAAAGTCAAATAGGTAAAGTTATGCAAAATTTTTCTTGATTACTAGAGACAGCTGAAAGCCAACCCTGTGTTTGTATCATCTCTCAGAAGCATTGGCTGTAGGTCCCAGGACCCATAGAATGTGGGATTTGTTATTATTAGGATCAGACCCACCAAGAATAGGAAACTATTGAGACCAACAGTCTCTCTACTGGCTCTGTCTGCTACTGTTCCGTCCCCTGCGTCTTCTTTCTCCCTCAAACCTTTGCTGTGTTTCTCTCTCCAGACCAGTTCTCCTCTTCCCATCAGTTTGCTGAAACCTTGTCTCCAAGCCCCAGCTTTCTATGTTTTCCTGGTTCAAAAACTATAGATGTGCATTCGGTGTTTATGTAGCTGGGTTTACATTTCTGAGCCCATGATGTGTGGAGTTCATTCCATCAGGTCTGGCTCAGATCTAGGGCTGTAAAGATTCTTTCAGAGAGATGTGAATGGGAACAAATGCCTGGGATCTGAATGCCCTGGCATGTCTAAACCCCAGTTCTTCCATTAAACTCCAGCCAAGTCACAGCCCAGCTAGGCTCTGTGTGATTCTAACTCACACGAGAATGTCTGCTTTCCTGTCCTCTCTCACCCTCCTTTTATCCCTACTGTCACGAGTTGTGTGCCAGCACACACTTGTGTCTTCCCATAATGCCACAATTTACTGGATAACAATAAAGTCACAATGTCTAGCAAGTTTGATGACAGTAGTTTATCATAGAATCTGTGTACCTTGTGGCTTGGCTGAGGTGGAGCATGTCCTTTTCTTCCAAGATTATTTACTAACATGAACACTCATTCCACACAGGACACAGTAGCAAGCCCTCCCTCTCTCTCTCACTCTCTGCCCTCTCCTTCCTTCTCTCTCTCTCTCTCTCTCTCTCTCTCTCTCTCTCTCTCTCTCTCTCTCTCTCTCTCTCTCTCTCTCTCTCTGTGTGTGTGTGTGTGTGTGTGTGTGTGTGTGTGTGTGTGTGTATAAATTCAAGTTGATGTGGCTGTAGCAGAGTTCCAAGGATTCAGAAGTGAACTGAGAAGTCTGTACAGAAGAGTGCACTGGTGACAGGATTGAGAGCAAGACAGCAGAATCCGCAGTGAAAGGGCTAACCCAGGCCAGGGGCAGAAAGTGTGTTTGAGGCGGGGCAGGCAGACAGCTGAGTCGTGTGTGTCAACAGTGGGGTAACCAATCTAAGTTGGGGAGTCCTGGGTTCTTGAGGCACTCAGCAGGCCTCAGATGTGGTGTGGGGCCATCACAGTATCAGGTGCCCATCGCTTTATGAGGGAGTTAGTCCCATGTGCCCATCTAGTGTGTTCAGTAAGTTATTGTGTCTAGTTTTCTTCATGCGATTTTAAGAATCCCCCATATCCCCAAGTTTTGGTCTTTGTAACAAGCTTGTACTGTGACCCCCTTTCTGTTTCTGGGCAAAATTTGTCTATCAGTCTGCTCTGGATGAGTAGCACTTCACAGATAATGCAGTTTCTCGGTCCATTCGAAGGCTAGACTTCTCCTCCCCAAAATGAACTAAAAACCTGCTTGTAAAACTGTTTCCCAAGGCAATGTACACCCTGAAAAACCACTCTTTATGCACTCTAAAATAACTTAGACTAGGGCATAGCTTGATCTAATGTCACTCTCTCCAACAAGTGTCACCCCAATCTCTTCCCTGCTTCCAGATGTCGTGGTCATCCCCTTTCCCCACATACCATCCCTGGTGTGTGTGTGTGTGTTGAAGGAGCCACCCACTCTTGCACTGTCTGAGGACTCAGGGTAATGCTTGGCAACCACAGGCAAATCTGTACTGCTAGTCTCCCATCATGGCTCAGAAATTTGGGTGAGTTATCTTCTCAGAACAGATTCTCATGCTTTGACATGGTTTGGACTTAAATGAACACATTCCTCTTATTACCAGCATGAAGAACAATTAAAATAATCCCAGAGAACCAGCCTGTGGTTTGACATCGGCTGCCAGCTTCGTGTCTGTTGTGGTCTCTAGGATTTTCTCCGTGTGAATAATTTAATTCTCTTATTCTCAGCCTGGAAGAATTGATGTGGCAGTGATAAGTGTGATGCCTGTGAGACTGTGGCTCGGAGATACCACAGATGAGAATGTCACCTCTCTCGGGCTCCTAACCGACTTCTATTTACAATCAGTAAAAAACCCTGCCTTGTGTTTTCTTGCCTTCATCGTCCTTCAGACCCAGCATGGTAACAATATGGCACTTGGATGTACCTTCTAACCTGAATCTATTCTGTTGGTGGTATGTACTCCTGTCGGCTGTCCAAGCCAAACACCATGTCCAATGCCAGCTACTTGTGGAAAATTCTTTCTTGTTTGGAGCAAAGAAAAGATGAGCAGAGGCAGTAGTTAATTCAGGCACATAGGAACATGTTTTCAAATCAGTTTTTATTATTTGTCATCAAAGCTTCTGGAATCTTTGCAGGGCATTAGGGACAACTACTAAAGATACTTGTCATTGATTTCTGTTCTGACGTGATCAGACACAAGATGGCCCAAGATGAAGCCAGCAGGGAGAACCCACCATACAGTTTGGTTCTCTCTCAGGTGACCAGTTGTTAAGCAGCACTTACCTTGTATCTTCCTTTGGGAAAGGCAGGTTCATATATACCTCCTGTTGCTGGATTTCCCAGAGTATCCCAAGTAAGGTACTCATGGACAACACTGCCCTTGCATCTTATAGGGTGGGATCATCAAGAAACACAATTAGAATATCATTTCTGTCTATCTGTGAAAAGAATTTTGTTTGGAAAGATGTCACTAAGCTGCACCTGAGCTATTTTTAATTTCAGTTAATAAAATAGAGAATTTAAAGTACAGAAGGACAATCATGACTCAGATTTTTAGGGGAGTCCAAAGCCTATGTTTCAGGTGCCTATAGTAGCTCTCTCTAGTCATCTTTAACACAACCCTTCTCCATTGATCTCTACTTTTCATTCTTGTCCAGCTCGCAGCCATAGTGATCTCAAGAGCCAACCCCAATACACTCTCTGACCTAGACCACTGCACTGCTGTTCTTTCTTATGGAAGCAGCCTTCCTCTCACCTTACTTGGAACCTATGTACATGCCCTGTGTTTTCAGTTTCCTGTTCCTCTGCTCCTGTGACCTCCTCTCCCAGACCCTAGTCTACAGTGCAATGCTCATCACTTCCTTCATGCATCTATAAACTTTCAAGATTTCCTATTGTCCCAGAAAGTCTACATATGTTTAGGCTTCTTGAGGACAAAGATTGTGTATAGCTCTTTGCAATGTGTTCAGTGAAGAGCCAGGAGCCATAGGAATGTGTATCCCCAGGGGGTGTGAATCTCATGGACTGGAGATTCATCTAGAAATATCCTGTTAGTAAGGATAGCATAATTTCCAACACCACTATAAAAATAGTTTTTAAGTAATAAAAATCTGGAGTCAGAGAGAAGGAGAAGCCATGGCACACCTTGCTTCCTTGGCATCTCAGCAGACAAGAAGAGCGAGTTCTGTTTCTTCCTATTTATATCCTGTTTCTGCCCAACTTCCTCACTTCCTTTCTGTTTGTATAGACCTCCAGAACTCTATGGTTAGCTAGTGGCAAGCTCCATTCTCTGATCCTCAGCCAAGTGTTATTTATGCAAGCAAGATATTACCACACACTGCCTTGAGCATGTCACTCATTGCTCAAGGCCATCTTTGTAATACATGTGGTCAGTAGGTTCATCTCCCCTACTCATACATGATTATGTGTCCAATACAACAATTCAGTAAGAAGTCTGACTTCACATCCTCTCCTTGAAGAACCAGGACATGGGCATCGTGAGTGACTAAGGTAGTTTTCTATTAGACTTGGCATTGTTGCATGAAAATCAATCTTACATCTGTCCACTGTTATTGGGAATTTTTTAAAAAGTAGTTGTACTGTTGGACTCATATTTTGTTTCTAGTCATGTAATGGGCACCTAGGAAGACCTTGAAAATAATTCCTTGCATTGATTTTGTACTTCGTGGCCTTCTGTCTTCTGCTTTATGTAATGCCTTGAGGTATCTTACTCTGGTGAGCTAAGTCCACTATTGATGTCAGCTTTCATGCAAAGAATATCAGCTTTCCTGGTCTGTTGCTTTGCACCCTAGAATGCTTTCTCACCCCTGAGATTTTGGGCATGCTTTTTTCTCAGCTGGGAAGCCACCTTGCTCAGATCCCCTACTGGGGAGAAGCAGTTATGAAAACTCTGTGCTTCTAATGAAATCTTACTCCACCTGTCGTTGAGTTTCCATCTTAGGGCTTTGATGGTTGATTATAATTGAATGCTTGGATTTTCCCATTCTTTAAAATAATCTTTCTTGTTTTCGTCACCCAACAACATGACAACTATGAACAAAGTCTGTTTTGGCTGTAGAACTCAAGCTTGGCACATGGTTGATATGTTGTATTAAGACCAAGGATTGGTCATTGTCACCTGTTTCTCTGTCCAGTACTCATTGCAGTTGTGTCAGGGACCTTTCCTCACTGTGTGTAATTTTATAATGAGCACACAGAAGTAAGAGAAGTACTACAGAATATCAGCTACAAGGTGAATAGTGGTACTGAGAATACTGTTCAAAATGTTGTTCTGTTTGACTTCCTTGTTGAAAACCTTGCCTTCTGGTAAATTCTCTCGGAAGAAACTGGTTAGTATGAATGACATCTTTAGCTGCTGAGGAGCAGTCCCTAATTTCATGAGGAGGGACTGGGAAAATCAGGGGTGACCCAGATGTAGAGAGAAGAGTTGATTGCTTAAGTCACATTGTTTATGCTAGAGCCCTTGAGTCTGATGGAAAAGTTCCTAACAGTGGTTTTCTTGCTATAGATATGGTTTATAGATGAAGTGTGGATTGTGACTTTTTTTTCTTGGTAAAGGATCATCCTGATTTAGGTGGACTCCAAAGAAACTTGATATTAGGGGAAGCTGGGAAAAATATTTAGGCCCATAAAACCTCTTTAGCATTAGCACTCATTTCGCCATCAAAACATAAATGCTATCTGCTTTTAATTACTGGCCTCATCCAGGCCAAGTTAATTACTGTGGGCTAGGTTGAACAGAAAAGTTCCCAGAAAGCCCGCTATCATGATTGAAGGGTAGAGCATTTCCTGCAGGAGATGCTGAGGAAATCCTTAATGAATTAGCATCTTGACTTTTGCAACAGAATACTCAGGGCCTGGATGGGTGAAATCATAGGCTTTTGGCAGCTGTCTGCCTTCACAGCACTTGGCAATCTGCTTCTTATTATTTTGCTGTTATGCAAACGCATAGAATTCTCAAGTTAAGAAATATTGATCACTGCATGACAATGGACACAAAACAAAAATGTATCATCTTCAAAAACTCCTTTAAAAATGAAAGGGTTGCTTATTTTGTTTTGAAAACGTGTGGGTCATTTTTCTACTTAGAAAGTGCTGTGGTTTTGTTAAACATACATTATTTAGAGGTTAAAATAATCTTAATCTTAACTATTAATATTATTAAGAACAGATTTTTTTTCAACCACAGACAACTGAGTGCAAACAAGAAGGAACTTGGAAAAGAACACT
This sequence comes from Cricetiscus sungorus, assembly GCA_030556225.1. Classification (NCBI taxonomy): domain Eukaryota; kingdom Metazoa; phylum Chordata; class Mammalia; order Rodentia; family Cricetidae; genus Cricetiscus; species Cricetiscus sungorus. The sequence goes on from JANBXA010000260.1 coordinate 4,300,617, forward strand.
AATGGCTAAACATGTGGCAGAGCATCGAGGGAGGGCAGCTGCTGGCCACAAGGCCTGTATTCACAGCCGCTTATGCTGTCCTGGCAGAGCTGTGCATTTTTATAAGGTCTAGTGATTTCCCCAGACTTCATGGAATCTAGATCAAATGTGTCCATTTCCCACTTCTCTTGTTATGATAATCTAACACAGGGCTGAGTGAGGAGGGCTCAGAATGTGTGTACTTTGTGGTCTTCCTGTGAGCCCAAATGCCCCTTCCATGTCTGCAGCTGGTCAGCCATTGGGAGGGGCCACTGTTAGCACAGCACCGTAATCGAGTCTCTTGTGTGACCAGATGTAGGGTGATCTAGGTCCGTCTCTGCATTGGACACACAGTGACAAAGCTTTCATTTGTTTTTAACTTTTTATTTCGTGTAGGTTAATGTGAAGGTGTCAGACCTCCTGGAACTGGAGGTACAGATAGTTGTGAGCTGGGAATTGAACCCAGGTCCTCTGGGAATACAGCCAGTGCTCTTAACTGCTGAGCTATCTCTCCAGCCCTAGTTTTCTTTTTTCTTTTTGTCTTTCTTTCTTTTCTTTTCTTTTTTTTTTTTGAATTAAATTCTTGTAGTAAACAAAAAGAGCCAACTCTCTTGCTGATAACTGTCAATCATTTTGGTTTTCATCAGTACCCATCAGTGTTGAGCAGTGAGGCTGTAGGTCTAATTAGGTTGTCTTGAAAGCAAGCCTCTGGAGAATTCTGCCATCTGTGCAAACATTTATTTGCTCATACGTGCCTAAGTCACCTGTTATGGACACTCAAGGAAACCCAGGCTCCTGGTCCTTTTAAGAGTTCTGATGGCATCTTTTAGGGGGCAAAGGAATCTTCTGCAGAAATTGGGTCATTCTCTATTTGGATTCAGGTGACTGTGGGGTCCCAACTTGCAGCAGAAGCCAAAACTATTTGAAGCGTGTCTGGGGCACTAGTCTTACAGACAGATCTCCTGAAATCCTTTTGTGGGTTTATGTGGAAAAAGCCAATGCCTCTGAACTCTATTGAAACAATCCAGAGTAGACATCTTCTATTTTATTCATAATAATCATTTCTAATGTCTGCAGTAGCCATTGACAACTCTTAGTGGTTGGTCAGAGATAATAATTTAAACACTAGGCAGAATGTCTATTCTTATTTTCCTTAGATTAATATATTCTTATTTCATATGCATGGGTGTTTTCCATGCATGCATGTAAGCATACCATGTGCATGCTATTCCTATGGAACCCAGAAGAAGGCAACTGATCTCCTGAAACTAGAGTTACAAGCAGTTTTGAGCTGCCATGTAGGTGCTGGAAACTAAGCCCAGTCCTCTGCAAAATCAGCAAGTGCTCTTAACCACTGATCATTTCTCCAGCCTGTAGGACATCTGTTAATGGTGAAAGTAGTTAGAACCCCTATAGACCAAATCATTCACAGTTCTATCAAGCTGTCTATCCCGAGGCCTTCCATAGTGACTTCCATCCCATAGAACACTGCTGTGTTATATGTCCTTTTTTATGAAATGGGGGTAGTGGTGCTGCGCTCATATACTTGATAAGTTTTAAAAAAAAAACACTACTCATCATTAGGCCAAACATTAGTTCTTGATAAAGGCTAGTCATCAGTAATAGCAATTCAGAATTCTTTTATTATATATATATATATATGAATAAAATTTTCCTTTCATTTGGGATTACCCAATTCTGACAATCTCCAAAATAACAAACAAGCAAATAAGTACATAACAGGGGCAGTGAGTTGGGACCATGAATGACATTTCCTTCTAGAATTGTCTTGGCTCAAAGAGTCGTCTCTGAATGGCATGTGTGCCCTGTGCCTGGTGGAAACCCTGTGTCATGTTTGGGTTGAAAAGGAGCCAATGACTTTCTACCAAGGTCATTGTCCCTTGTTGCCTAGAAATTCATTATAGCTGTAGCCTTTGGAAACAGCAGGAGTACAAAGGGACTATGACACTGGGATCTTCCATGCTTTCCAGCTGTATGTTGGCCCTCTAGTATACCATGAAGCTAGCGAGAATGGCTAGTCTGCAATGACGGGGGATGCTCAGACACATACTTCCCTCCCATAATGGCCTTACCTGAGCCACGCAGTGAGGGCAACCAGAATGCTGAGAACCTCAATAATGGGGTATAACCCAGGACCTGAGTAACTGTCTCTGCTTTCATTTGGTACATTTTATTAACTCTATTTTTCAGATGGTAGGGACTAGGCTAAGGGAAGTTGAGCAATTTGCACAAAGAGATGGGATAACTACACAGACACGAGAAATTCAGCTCCCATAGTCTGTGTGGATGGGAGCCCCTTAGATGTGATGCCACACACAGTAAGATTTCCTGATCCTTGTCTGTGCTCTGATTGGGGACCTGGCCCCACAGGCTGCTTCCTAGAGCTGCTAGAGTCTTGTGAATGCCTGCTGGGAAGATAGTGATGCCATTTCTGTCTCATGGGCCTGAGTTCATCTTTGTCTACAGAATTTTGAAAACTCCACTATGTCTGCTTTGGGAGATGCAGACACTGAAGCCCGACTTGACCTGGATTGTATTACCAGAGCCTTGGCAGCCCAAGACAGGAACCTTTAAATTTTGCAATTTAAGCATTGCTGTGGAGCGGTCTCTGCAATGGCAGAGAATAGAGTGGAAGAACCACAGCATTCCACGCATGCTAACAATGTTTGATAGGCTTTTAAATGTCTTTCCATTCACATGTTGGATGTGTATACATAAGAAAAGAATGGGAGGGAGAATGTTATCACAGCAAACTTCACATCCTATATTTTGTATAATTCCAACTGTTGTCACTGTGTCAGAAATCTTACATTATTCCTAATATGCAGTTTTCCTGAGGAAATGGAGTGCCCAGAACCATGCTTCTCCTGGCATTTTAAATGGCTCTACATGGCAAGTGTGCTTACCTCAGTGAATAGACCAGCAAGTCTCTTAGTGTGCTAATAAATTTATTGAATACACAGTTGGACAAGTCAGTGTGACCTTAGGCAGCCAAGACAGGGAGGACAACTTGTGGGAAAGATTGTCTTCCTCTACCCTGTAGATCCCAGGAATCAAACTCAGGTCATCAGGCTTAGTGGCAAGCTCCTTTACACACGAAGCCATTTTGCCTGCCCCTACTTGGGCTAATATTTTTTTTTAAGATCTCTGTAGCTTGCTCTTAAGTTGTACATGGTAATGGCTCTGAATTTTTATTTATTTTTTGTGGCCACATATTCTTATCACCCAATATGATGCCAAACCATTGAGAATGCATGTCTCAGTAGCAGAATAGTATTCACTCAGAAGAACACTTTATTTAACACTTTATTATGGGTGGATCTGTCTTCCTAATTCTTATGTAGCCTTTCAATTCTCTGTGTAAGTACTGTTTCCCCTGTGAACCCTTCCCTCTGGTTCCATTATCCACACAGTATGGCTGTCTTTCCTCCTGTATCTTTCCAGTCTTTGGGATGGTCACCCCCAAATCTCTTACCTCTATCACTGTCACCTGCCTCAGAGGCTGATGCTTTATAGATATTTAATAGGTAAATAAATAAAGATTAACTATGTGGGAGTTTTGATAGGTTTCAACTAATAAAGTTGTGAATGCAGTGAGGTCATCACTAAAACCGCCTTGTTAGATAGTACGCAATTCTGCATCCATGATTTAAAAGAAAGCACACCATGAATTTTTGCATAGGAAATATTGAAGCTGGGAACACATACAGTAACACCTCAGAGGGCCTGTGTCTTATTTATCTTTGCATATGGCCCGCATACCCAAGACTCATTCTTTATGTGATTAGGCAAGCTCGCTCATGAATGTATGCCTTCAATTTGCTCTTGCTTGTTGTGTTAGATTTTCATATTTTCCAGCATGGAGATATGGAAGACATTGTTGTTTGAAAGAGCTCTGTGGTTGGTACTCATTAATTTCAGTTAGCAACAAAAGAAAGATGAAAACAACCCAATGTTACCATCCTCACATGTCTCAAAACTTGTCTCTTTCTGTTGGTGTTTCTCTGTACACACATTTTTCAGCATGCCCCTCTTACCACACACTTAATGACAGTTGCTTTATGTTTCAGGGCAATTGAACTCTGAAACAGTTGCTTTAACTTAGTTTTGGGTAACAAGCTAATGAGGCAATGATACAATCTGATTCTCATGAGCTAGCCTACCATATCAAATCAAACTTTCCCTTCACAAATTCATTTTTCCATGAATTAATTTATATCACTACTAAGATGCTTTTTTAAATTATTGTTTTATATGTATGAGTGCTTTTTTTCCTGCATGAATGTCTGGACACCATTTAGATTCCTGGTGCCTGTGGAGGCCAGAAGAGGTTGTTGTGTTCTCCTAGAAGTGGGGTCACAGATTCTGTGAGCTGCTGTGGGTCCTGGGAATCAAACCCAGGTGAAGATGGAGGTTTCTGTCCTGCCAGGTCCTGGCACCCTTAAGCCCAAAATAAGCACATAGAGACATATATTAAACTGTTGGCCCATGGCTAGGGCTTCTTATTGGCTAGTTCTGTCTTAATTATTAACTCATTTATATTAATGTAAGTATTTCTACATGGTGTTATCTCACTGGAAAATGACTGGCACATCCTATCTTCCCAGTCTCTACATGGTGTCTCTTCCTCAAGGCCTCTCTCCTCTCCCCCAGCATTCTCCTCATCTGGTAGCCCTGCCTATACTTCCTGCCTGGCTATTGGCCAATCAGTATTTTATTCATCAGCCAATAAGAGAAACATATATGCAGAAGGACACACCCCCATCACCAGGGTCCTCTAGAAGAACAGCCAGTGCTCATAATCACTGAGCCCTCTCTCCAACCCCAACTTTTTTGTTTTGGAAATCAGCCTGTGAGTAGTAAGACATATTGAGTAAAGTATGTGTTCATGGTTCTCCCTTCCCCTGTTCTTTAAAAAAAATCTATCTCCAAGATAAAAATATAGGATATAAGCATAGTTTATTTCTGTGTATGACACTGGTTTTATATCAGAGAGAGGGGGAAAGAACCTTTCCATATGCCCCATAATCCATTTATATTCACTAAGGCATATGAATTAGATGGATAAGAGTAATAGAGAAATCTCTCAGTTTACATATATGTAAATGCTTCATGGGATATAACTGAAGCATCCCCTTCCCAAATCTTTAGGCTTGGAAACCTATATATTACTTTAAGAAAGGACAATCCCAAATGGAGAAGTAAGAAGATTAAAAAGCAGGTGATCGGTGCTCCTAGGTGTGACTAAACATGGGGGACACCGGTGACGGAGGTTGTTTCAGAAGGGGTTCTGTGCAGACACAAGTTAGTGCCTTCAGTTGTAAGGACTTACTCTGCTGTGGAGGGCAAGAAGGTGCCATCACAGTGTGAAGTTTATACTCTGATTTTAGGCAGCAGTGGGAGGGCTCAGAATTCCTCCTTCACCTCCTGTTCATCAACTGTCTACAGTTCAAAACAATTTCAAGCCAGAGAGGCATATTTGAGGGTAGTGGTTACTGAATTTACATACATTTCCCTATTCATGAGCAGCCATTGGGAAATCAGGAAGGGATGTCTTCCAAATCACTTTTAAGTTCCTCAAAGTGGGAATTGTGAAGATGCAAGAACTGAGTTTCATCCACAGTGTTTCTCAGTGGGCCCCAGGACCTCACAGCTGGATGGACACTGGGGAAGAGAGCCTATATGCTTTCCCTTTGGATTCTTGAGCTTTTGTCCTTAGTAAATCAGCTCCCATGTCTGGGCCCTGCTTTCCCTGTATAACTTGATCTGGTTATATATCTATTTATCTGGATATATATATATATATATATATATATATATATATATATATATATGAATAATCATATGCAGAGGAAGTGAACCTGGGATATATTAGGAATAGTCAAAAATCCACATCAGAGGAGTAATGACCCAGGGCGTAAGGACTAAATTTTCCCACAGTCAATAGTCACATAGTCACATCAAGTTAGCTCTGAGAGGCATCTCACAAATTCTCAAGATCTGGTGTTTAATTCAGTAAGAGTTACTGAGTAAAAGAAAAAATTCTATTCCTGCATTTATGTATTGCTACTTGAGCAAGTAAAATATGATATAAACATTACAGCTACACAAATCAGGTACTCACTATTGTCCAGACATGGGTCATAGAGCTATACCAAAAAAATGCATTTATAAATAAATGTGAAAGCAAACTTCTGTTTAGTTACCAGCATGTGCCCCTGCAACCCCCCCAACTGGTAAGGCTAGGCAATAGGGGTAAAAATTCAAGGTCTACATAGGTGTTCTAGGCTAGCCTGTGTTACATAGTGAGACTCTATGTCAAAAACCAAAACACACAAAAATTGTATTTAAATATAAAATCAAATCTATCATTAGGTATATTATAAGTAGCATTTTGGGGGGATAGGTGTCATTGTTATTAATCTTTGCTGACAATAAAACTGAATTATTGGAAACAGTTGAATAATTCCCCAACTGTCTATTAAATTCATTTGCTTAAAAAATTAAAAATGATCATTCTTAGAACATAAATGCTGTTAAAAATAAAGCCAGTGAGTTATTTTATGTTCTCAAAGGAAGTTAGGAAAATCTGGGCACTTTTGGCCCAGATCACACTTTTTTTTTTTTTTTTTTTAACTGAGCTTTCTTCCCTCCTTCATCATAGACCGCATAGCTATTTGGAATTTAATTTGGACCTCTGATTCATTTTCATGTTACCCCGTCAGCTGCCTAAGCTGCCAAAGACTTCTCCAAAGCCCCTCTAAAGCAGACATGGATTATGATCATGTCAGTGAGGCAGTGTGACTCATCTGAGATGATCCAGGGCTTATACATAAGCACCCAGATTGGGCAGGATGAGTTTTGGCAACCCAGGCTGGCTCGGGAGCACAAGTCATTCCTCTCTGTCCTGAGGCCAGACTCTTTGTCTTAAGAGTTATGAAATGGAATGATTGGAGAGCCAAGTAGATTCCCTATAGTTTGGCCTGCTCTGGTATCTGTATCATCAGGGAGATGGCAAGGATGGTTTGTGCGAGTTAAGAACACAAGGCAGAGGGCGTGGGCTTTAAATGTTTGCTGTGTGACTTGGGAGAGCTTTCGTAATGCATCTGTGCTTCTGTTTAGTCCTGTATAAAAGAAGGGTCATTGGAGATTTGCCTGTCTAGACTATTGCCAGAGCAACTGATACAGTATCTTCTCTCAGGGACCCACCTTCTTCCCTTGCATCTTGTTGGTTCCATGGCTCTAGGTACCTATTGTTACTGGAAGGTAACAGTTCAGCATCTGTTTGCTATTCATCATCTGTGTTAAAACTCAAAGGTTTGCAGGAGCCAGGCTGTTTCAGTCAGGGTTAGGGAAGGTTGGCATGACAAAAATATTGCAGAAGACCATAGACCTGTTCACAGCATGTCATACTATCTGAGGTACTCAGATAGTACCTCATACTATCTGAAAAGCTAGATTTATTTATTCATAATTAGCATACAAAGGTGTTGGGTTTCCTTATGACATTGTCCAACAAAAATGTATTTCCTTTGATTCTCACCCCCACCTCACCACCCACCTCCCTGCCCTGACGCCTTTCCACACTCAGTCGCCATTCTGCTTTTATGCAACTATGTGTGTCCTATTACCCTCCCCAACCTCTCCCTTTATGCCCTCTTTGCATTTCTCATGGCCTCCTTCCCAGTTCCCATTGATAATAGGCTAGTGAAATGCACAGGCAGTTCTCAAAAGAAGAAATACTGTTGAAAGTGTTCAATACCCTAACCCATCAAGGCCATGCACATTACAACAACTTTAAGATTCCATCTTAGCCTAGTGAAAATGAGTATCCCCATTAAGAGAATTGAAGCAAATGCTGGTGTGGATGCAAGGCAACAAGAATCCTTAAAGGACTCGATTTTACGGCTGAAGGTTCCTCGTGGGCACCTCCAAGCCGTGCCTCTTTAGGCTGGGGGCATCTGGGGATTTTGACATCTTTTCCCTGCCCTCTTCACTTGCTACCCTCCTGAAGCAAACTTTGACCTCCTTTAAATTTTTGTCACCCTGGGCACCTCTCCTCTCAGGTGATGCTGGCAGGAGCAGCAGGCAATTCTCAGTTGCTGTCCCTCCAGTTCACTGTGGCTCACACTTTGAGCCCTGTGTTCTGGGGGACCATAATGAGCTGAGCTGGCACTTTCCTTTGCCCTCTGCAGGCTCCCAGCACCATCCTGTTGCCTAGACGGGGCTTTTCCTCCATGCTGTGCCAGGTATGGGCCTCTTGCTAGGTGTGTGAGCATAGGGGAAAGATGGTGAAGTCAAAGTCTGTGTTAACCGCCAAGTAGCCACCACCCCACAGTCAAAAAGACTTGATTGAATTTGGTGGTGCCTCCGGATACTGTCTACCAGTCACCAGCCTTGGGGCTACCCAAAGAGCGCCTGGCCTTTCCTTGTATTTCCATTGAGCTTTCTGTTGTGGGTAGGATAGGGGCAGTCCTGAGAAAAGAAGCTTATTTCCCCAAGTTATTTCTCCACTCAGCAGAAGTCCTGTGCATGGCAGGAACTTTGGGAATGTGTCATGATCAGTCGATTCTGTATCTCCCTCACCAAGAGTTTACTAACCGTATGTGCGCGCGCACACACACACACACACACACACACACACACACACACACACATTATTATCTGGAAACTGACAACAAACAGTAGTCACCTAGTTCATGCACTCACTCTCAGTTCAGCAGTGGTATTGTGAATTGTAACACCTGCCTCCCTAGCTCAGAGCACCTCAGTGGATAGCTGTGCCTTTCACTCAGAACCCAGCAGAGACAGACATGTAGAGACAGAGGAGCATGTGATTAGTTGCTCTCCACTTTTAGCTTCATAGTTTAATTTGCATAATTCTTTTAAAAATGAAAAATTAATTATTTATGACTGTAGCTTTTAACCAAACTGTGTATTTAAAGTAATCATGCTGGATAATTTAAATAAAATCTTTTCTGCAAACAGTTTATGCTCATTAGAATGAGAAAACTGTTAGTTTATTTAATTAAAAGGACATTATTTGCCAGTTTGAATTTTCTCTCTTTTTCCTGCTTTACAATATAGAAAAATCACATTGAGACAGACAAGAGTTGATTAACTTGTCTCAAAAGTAACCATACTCAGCCTTTATTTTTTAATTTTGAGATCTATTTTAATAAACCAACCCTTTACTTGTGAACAGAGGAAGGTTGTACCTGACCCCCGCACTAGTAGCTGTCACTACAGAACAGATTCATTTCTTGGTAAATGTGATCCTAGTATAGACAATAGTGATGAAGACACTTCTGTAGGTGATGTGGCTATCTTGCTACAAAGGATCTTCTCCTGAAGCCCACATCCACACTGTGCTAACATCTTCAAGTCACTGGTTAGTGCATTAAATGCCCTTGATTTGATATGTGCTCTGAGTAACAGGATACCCTGGTTTAAGAACATGACATTTTTGCCTTGATGGGTTACATGCCAGTTAATTTTAAATGTTAACTGGATATAATCTATTACAACCTAGGAAGAGTTTTGATCTAGGACTTATCTAGGTCAGGTTGGCATATCTGTGAAGGATTGCCTTGCTTTCTAATTGATCTAGCCCATGTATGCCAGGCACCATAACTTAGATATGAAGGCCAGGGGTATGAAAGTAGAGGGGGCTTAGCTGAGTGCAAGCAAGCAGGTATTATGGTTGCATGTGTTTATCTCTGCTCAGGACTGGATGTGGTCTGGCCTTTTCAGCAATGATGGAATCAGACAAACCTGTTTTCTTCCCTAAATTGTTTTTTAACAGAGTATTTGTTGCAGCAACAGAAAGGAAATCAACCAAGTCAGCAGGTACTGATTTGAGGTGCCCATCTCGGACTCTTGTATGCAGAGATGCTGGTGGGACCAGATCCAAGAACTCATAGTCTCCTTGATTGACCCGGGGCATATAAAATTCTTTGGCACCATGGAGCAGTCATGAGCTGCTGAGATATTGTCACATTTGTTGCCTGAATCTCTCAGATGTCCTTGGCAATGAGAGGAATTTGGCTTTGGCAGGCGTACCTGGATACACATTACTGATTCATCCCACTGGAACATCAAAGTACCAGTTTGTCTTCAGGAGTGACTGGATCTAAGCACTCTGGTGATATCAGAAGTCAGCCTTTCACCATCGCCTGTCTGTCTTCCGATATGTGACTCATCTCTGCTTAAGTCACAGCTGTCTCCCATGGCCACACATTTATGTCCTCTGGTCAACAGGATGAAGAGTGCAGGTTTTTAGGAGACACATATCTATCTTTTGGTTAAAGGGAGGATTGAGTCACCCTATGTCCAACTACAAGGTCTTAGAGTAAGAGTGATGTTAGCCTCAGCTATTAATCACAAGTTCACGGTTGGAAGAAGTCTATTCAAGTAAAACACAGCCATTCTGTGCTGGTCTCTTTAGATAAATCAGCCAATAAATCCAAATAAGCCCTCTTGCTTTCCTCCCGTGGATATTCCATTCAAGCCTTGCACCTCTTTAGAGAATAGACATCAGTGTCTGTGAGAGGTGGGGGAAGCCTGGAGACAGAGTGGGGAGGGGTACAGTAGTGGAGACCAGAGACAATAGGAAAGACCAACCCATCTTGGTCATCCCAAGTCACTAAGCTTTCAAGGGGGAAGATAAATCTGCCAAGCTGTCCTGGTGTCAAAAGTACTTAGTGTGCCATCAGAAATCGCTTTTGACATGAAGGTTAAAGCAGATATGAGTGGTTTTAAGCCACTACTTTCTGGATCTTTGGCAGCTGTTTGGCTAGCTATACTTACCGCTGTGTTTCAATCAACTCTTATGTAAGTGCCCCAAATTAATGAACCACTTGAACCTTACAAATGAAGGCATGGGAGATATTCCTTGCTAAATGCTTAATAGTTAACTCTTTAGGGCACCATGGACCAAGCATGTTAAAACCTTGACTTCAAGTGCCTTCCAAAAACAACTGAGTAACGAACTAAAGGCCAGTTTGGAACCGTGACTGCTGCTGGTAATGGTGCCGCCAACTCCTAGAGCTCCAGGTTGGAAGTCTGGTGAGAACTGCCCATATTCAGGACAGTGGTGTGCAGCAGCTTGGCAGGGAGAGCTGTTTCTTGTCACCCCTACTACCTTCATAAGTCAGCCTCATGAGTTATATTGTCTTCTGTGAGGAGAAAGCAGTCACATATGCTTTTAACCACTGATACAGCTCAGTGGTCACTGTCATTACAACACTCAGTGGTGTGAAATGCCCACGTTAGTACAGGGTCCAGACTGCTGTGGGCATTTAGATATGGCAGAGTGAGCAGAATTTGGCTGTGTCTGTGGCCTTTGTTGGAAAGACGCAGGGGCTCAGGTGACCTGGCGTTTAGGCACTGGTGTCACCTAGAGACATCTTCCATGTCAGGTGTTGGGCACTGACTCTTGACTAGGTTCCCATGTGACATATGAGAGAAGCACCTACCCTGGCCACACCTTCAATGTGCTCCCGTGTGGCCGTGGCATAGGCTCTTCTATCTTCCTCACAAGGTAGCTCCCAGTATTGTGAACAAAGCAAGCATGTGACAGCTTACTCTTGTCTTCAGAAGCCACGAGGATCTCCTTTGCTCGTGCTGTCTGGATTGAGAGCTTTGCCAAAGTCTTCCCCATTTTAAGGGCAGAGAATCTAGATCCCTTTGCTCTGCGTAGAACAGCTCTCATTGAATCATGAAAGGGGCACACCATCTGCACAGCCAGCATGTGTGGCAAATTATAACAATTGATGCCAACTACAAGAATACAATAACCCTGCATTCCTGCAATTAGCAGATTTGAGCAGAGCATGCTTTTTCTTTTAATACAGCACTGGATTCAGTCTGGTTACACTTTTATTGAAGATTTTTGCTTGTATTAAAAAAAAATGTAAGCCTGTGTCTTGCTTCTTGTATGTGGTCAGATTTTGGTCTAAGAAAATAAGTATTTTTTAAAGCAAGTTTTTGTGAGATTGCTCTACTCTAGGAGTATTTGTCAGAATTTACTAATGAAGTCATTTCAGCCTGGAGCTTTCTTTGTGGAGAATTTATTTCTTTTATAGGTATATGGCTATTTAGTTTTTATGTTTCTTATGTCAGTTTTGCTGATTTGCATTTTAAAGAACCTTTCCATTTCCTCTAAGTTACTAAACGTATTGGCATAGAGTTGTTTGTAATAGTCTTTCCCTATTCTCTTGAATTTCTTTTTATTTATAGTGATGACTTTCTCTCATTCCTGATACCAGCAATTTGTGGAATCAATTCCATGTTTCAGTTTTATTGAATTTTCAAAGAACTCGCTTGGGATGTTTCTAGTGTTAATCCAGTGTTTGCCCATCTCCATTCCCTCTCTTGTTTCTCCTTGTTCTTTATTGCTCTCTGATTATCTTGCATTCACTTCGGTGGCTTTTCTGACTGAGAAGCACAGCCCTCTGTGCTGGTGCCAACCACCCCAGACCTGCCCCACTGCCACCCATCCCCCCTCCCCCAGCTCTGCTTCCTTTCAAAGCACTGCTCTGGCTGGCATGTTTTGTAACTATGAAGTTACTTAGGAGTTTGTCATTTTTAAATATATTTGGAACTTACTGGGTTTGTTTTCATTACTGATTTTAACTTGACCTGTGTTCAGACTACACTGTGTATGACTTCTGTCATTATTAATTTATTTACTACGCTGCATTACACTACACATGAACTTTCCTGGGGACCATTTCCTATGTACTTAAAATGTACATTTTATTATTAGTCTGTATTTTGTTTTACAAATCCCAACAAGATTGATATATTTGTAGTGTTCAGGTCTTTCTTAACTACACTGGAACAGAGGAACAGTTGTTTTTCCTAGTTGCCGAGAGAAGAGTGGTGGTATCATTGAGAGCCTAAGTGTTTTCATCCTGGTAGTTTTTATATTTTACATAATATGTGTGCATATGTGTGTCATGTTAGGAGCGCATATAAGGATTGACAATTATTATGTCCTCTTGAAGAATATACCCCTAGTCACTATGGAATATTTCTGTTTATGTCTGGCAATATTCTTTATCATGAGGTTTATGCTGTGCTTTATTCTAGTGTGTAAGCTACTTCAATTTTGTTATTGATTATTCTCCTATGGTATACATTTTTTATAAGTTTTTAGCTTTAGCCTACATATCTTCATTCAAAAGACAATTTTATTAACTAAGTATATGTGAATCTCCTTTTTTGTTTTATGCATTCTAATATTTCTACTACTTAATTATTTTTAATCATTCTATGTTCAATGCAATTATATTATTTAGGGTTAAGTATATGATATTGTTAAATGAGTATATATATACTTTTATGTGTATGTATATATATATATATAAATATATATTCTATTCCTTTGTTTTTCTTAATTTCTGTATGGTGGTAAAGATGTATATTCAAATATATATTTATATTACAAATATCTGCTGCTATCTATACATAACATATATAAATATATGAATAACAAATAACTACTTAAAATTATATAACAGAATGTTATTTATTAGATATGATATATATACATGTGTATATGCTATTATATTTAACTTTTTCATGTTATGAATATACATATACTATTTATAACTATAAATAATATATATATAAATAGATGACATATATATATAACTACAAAGAACAACACACAAGCATGTAGCTACACTTAGGTATTCTGTTCTTTTCTTTCTGTGTTCATTGTTGTTTGTTTTCATTGTTGTTTGTCAGGTGAGGTCTGGAGGGCCCAGGAAGGCCTTAAGCTTCAGATTCTTCTGCTCTTTGAATCCTAGGATCACAGGCACCACTCACCACTCCAGCTCCCATCTTCCCTGGAACTGAGTTTCTTTTATTCAGTTTATCTCCTTATGTGTTATATTCTCTGAGTGGTTCATCTACTGTTAATTGTTTGTATTTCCTCATGGAGCACTTTCTTATAGTCAACCCAACTGACAGTGGGACACCTACCACCCCCTCCATTGCATCTGCCTCATTCTCTTATATTTTACTTCTTGTGTGCCATAAACCCCACAGTGCATTGTTTTATTTTTCTTAAAACAGTCGACCCAAAAAAACAAGACAAAACACTGTTTCCACACATCTTTTCCCTCCTGGTGCTTTTGTATAGACTTAGCATTCCTTTTGCAATCATTTTTCTTCAGGGAGATCTTTCTTTACTTTACCCTACAGAACAGTTTGACTGACAGTGAGTTGTCTCATAATTTATTTTTTTATCTTAAAATCATTTTAATTTTGCCTTCCTGTGGAGGGATATTTTCACCAAAGACTTTTATGTTTCTGTGTTTTTATTAAAGTATTTAAAGAAGTCATTCTATTCACATTTGCCTTCCATTGCTTCTGATGAGAAGTTAGCCATCGCTCTTAACCTTGATCCTATAAGCTGTTTTTGTTGTTGTTTTCTTGATGTTCACTGCTTTTAAGATTCTGTAGTTGAGATTGGCTTTCAGCAATGTTTTTGACCTTTGTATTATTTTTGTTTCTTTTGCTTGAGGTTAATTGAGGTTTTGTATTGGTATATTAATCATCTTTATCAGATTAAAAGTGCATATCTATTACTTACAGAGGCATTTCATCCATACCACCTTTGCTGTAAGCTGTTCTGGAATTTCACCCGCCTATGTGGTCACATTGCCCTTCTGGTTTTGCCTTCTGGTTTGTTCAGTGCACTTTCTTTTCTCTTGGCTTCACTTGGTATTGCCTCTATTCCTATGTGGCAGGTTCATCAAAGATTTATTAGTGTCTATTATTCAGTGTTATCTTTCACACCCATACATTGACTTGAAAAAATCTAGGGGCTGAGCCCAGGCAGTGATGGCGCACACCTTTAATTCCAATACTTTGGAGGCAGAGGCAGGCAGATCCCTGTGAGTTCGAGGCCAGCTTAGTGTATAAAGCAAGTTCCAGGACAGCCAGGGCTATTAAACAAAGAAACCCTGTCTTGAAAACCAAAAATAAATAAATAAATAAACAAATAAAATATAGGGGCTGGGGAGATAGTTCAGTAAAATGCTTGTTGTGCAAACATGAAGATCAGGGTTCAAATCTTCAGGAGCCACATGAGAGCTAGACATAGTACAATGCATCTGTAATCCCAGTGCTGCTGTGGGAGGTGAAAAGCGGACACGGAACACTGAGAATATCAACAGCCAGCACACCTGGTGTGCTGAGTGTCAAACAACAAACAGCCCTGACTTAAACAAGGTAGATGTCAGAGACTGAGATTGTCATCCAACCTCTATGTGTCAGAGGCATGTGCATGCTTGTATTTACATACATGAACAACTGCATGCACGTACATGCATGCACACACATATACATACATCATGTACATATGCACAAAATCAAAATAAAAAATAAAAATTTTTAAGTTATGTATTTTTTAATTTTAGGGGTTTCATTTTACTTAGAGTTTATTGTGTCTTAATTTCATTTTCTTATCCATTGCATTCATGCTTTCCTTTAAATCTTTGGTGTTTTGCATTGCTATTTTCAAGTTCATGTTTGGTAATTCCATCGTTTCTATTTTATTTCTCAATACTGATCAGATTGTTTATTCGGTGAAGAGTCATATTTCCCTGCCTTCAGACTCAGTAATGCTTAGCAGCTGCAGATAAAATGACAGTGGTGCACATTATGCTTCTGAATGTGTTTGTCTCCCTTAAGAAGTGCTAAGGTTTTTTTCTGGCAGTCACTTAATGAGTAAAGTATCATTATTTTTATGCTTCCATTGGGCAGATATAGTGGCCCACTTACTCTAGAACTAGTTTAGTTGTGGAACAAACCCCCATTTTCCTAGGTTCCTGGTGTTAAGCAAGCTTTATGCTCTTGCAGGTTGAAATTTAAGAATTCAGTGATGCTGGTTTTCTTTGCAGGCTGTGCTTTGCCCAGCCCCATGGAGCCCCATGTAGACATACTCATCTTGGTTTTTAAAGTCAATAGTGGAAACCTCTTTGTCGATTTCTGGAGCTCTTTCTCTGCACAGCTCTCTTCTTCACTACTCTGCATTGCAAATGGAGCTATGCAACTCTAGTGACCTCTGACCTTTGATGGAATCACTCCTAGCCAGTCCAGCTCTGCTTTTGCTCCTCCAGTCTCCACACTCTCGTAAATAGTTCCTGTAAAAACAACAACAACAACAACAACAACAACAACAAGACCCTAGAGAGTGCTTTAGTTTGTGTTGTTGGCTGATAAACACTTTGCAGTTGTGTCTTGTGTTAGTCATGACTCTGTGACCCTAACCAGAAACTTAGAGAATACAGATTGTGTATTTGTTTCATCTTTAAAAATATCTTGTCTGTCCAGTTTCAGGATAGGAAGCTTTATTGAGTTTAGGTAATTTGGTCAAACAATGAAGCCTCCATTTTGCCTAATGCGTACGTTTGTGAATTTTTAAAGGGAGCAGTTGCTGTTTAGGTCTTTGCCTGTGGATTCCTGTAGTTCTCAGGTGGAAACTTTGTGCCACTGATGAGACATGGCTTTGTCCGGTAAGAGGTCCTCCTTCAGAATGGTAAGAAAGCACTAGGAAACACAGACATTTGATAAAAGTTATTCTGATCCACGATTTAACTGTAAATTAATCGAGACCATGAGAAAAAAATTCCACTGAAAAGACACACGGATTTCAAATTATAGGAACATGTGTTTGGCAAAGAGTGCTTTAAGGACTGCCAAAACCCAGCCTTGTAGGGTGAGGGGGATGTGGTGTGAGAGGCTCAGCAGGCCCAGCATGTTAGCAGGCTTCTGCTGTCCAGACATGACCCAAATCAACCTGCAGTAGTCGGGCAGCTTCATGCCGGCAGGCTGGTGTGGAAGGCACAGGTCTCTCCCAGTCCTTCGGCAAGCAGACAACCTCAGTATTTGTACTTTGTATTCCCTTTCTTGTCCATCAATAGGTGACTAAAGTTATTTTTGAGGAAAGACTGGCTAGATATATTTTTTTTTTAACTTCATTGTGCTACCAGGCCAAAATAAGGCTCTGGAGTCATCTGTCTTACTACTTATAGAATGTAAATGATCATATTTTCACCCTAGGGCTATCTTGGGAATTTCAGGATGGATTCAAAGCCCTCAGCTATTGGTCTGCCTTAGGGTACAGACTCTGTATTTGAAAGTTTTATTATTAGTCAGCATGAGCAGTCTTTTTACCAGAGACCTCTACAGGTCCAAGAATTACTGGTGTTGGGAAAACATGACTTCAGTATAGAATATATTCACTCATGGACCAAGGCAAAAATAATATAAAGGAATTTCTATAATATATAGAAAAGGACTTGTGTGTGTGTGTGCGCGCGTGCGCGTGCGCGTACAGGGTTCAGATGATAAATCTTGAATCATTTCTCACTTGCCATCTATGGGACCTGGAGATCAATCTGGAGCCATCAGGCCCAGGGCCTGTTCCACTGGGCCATCTCACTGGCACAGTAATATAAAGTTTTAATCAGAAGTTTAACATGTATTTTAAATTATGTTAACGTTTTATTAATTCATTATTGGTCTTGATTGGTGTAGGAAAGTTGCTAAAAGTTGAGTTATCTGTTAGGAACCCATTTTTCCTGTAAGTCCTATTATTTTTTGTGAGATTGCTTTTCATTTTATGTTTTATGTGTATGACTATTCTGTTTGCATGTGTGTCTGTGCACCATATGGGTGAAGGGCCCTTGGAGGCCAGAAGAGGATGTCAGATCCCTTGACCCTGGTGTTACAGATGGTTGTGAGCCACCATGTGGGTGCTGAGAATAAATCTGGGTCCTCTGGGAGAGCATCCAATATTCTCAACTGAAGGGCCATCTCTCTAGATCCAAAGGTGAAATTTCTAGCAGGGGTCATAAAATCCTACCTCTTCCCATTGCACACATGGGGAGGGTGACTTGAGACCCTTCACATTCAAGAAGAACGAGGGTTGGGACTAGTGATATCTTTCTGGTTATCTTTCTTCAGGGTTCACTGTTTCTAGTTAAGTTTCACTGTGGTCCAACAGTTTGTTGGGTCTCTGAAGATTCCCTTTTGAAGATATCTATTGAGGAGAGCAGTCACTTCACAGCAGAATCTTGAGTTTTCATTAATTTTCTTCTGAAAGGTTTTTTATGCTTCACTTTTTGGAGAGGTTTGGAACTCGCTCATCTATTCAAATTCATTGTCCCCTTTCCTCCTGGTGAGACTTTCATTGTGGGGTCATTCTGGCCATCACTGACCCTGCAGGCTTTTCACAGCCATGACCTGCCAAATAGGTTCTCAGCTCTCAAGCAGCAAAACCCATGTCCCTCCCAAGTGGCCACCAATACTGGTGATGGGAGGTTGAAAGAAAATGTCAGTGCCTTCCTCTGCTGCACCCCTCTTGGTACTTCCTTGCTATACACCATTCCTCCCCTAGCCTTCTTACAACTGTCTCCTTATATGGCTCTGAGTTGGCTCCAAGTCCATCTTCTCAGAGGAATTACATGACATGCATAAATTATGAAACATTTCTGCAAATTAAGTTTTAATTAAAACCAGCAGAGCCTCCAACTGGAAGCCGTCACAATGTTGAAAAGTTGACACTGGTAGGGTGGGAGTTCAGGAGGAGGTCTGGGTGGGTTCACATCCTGTCCGGATCTTTCTAGAAGGAAAGCTGCAGAAGAGAGCTTCCCTACCTTAATCAATACTGCTACCAACCCCTCATGTTCACATGCCTCCTTACCATGACCAGCCGCATGGGTTACAAGAAACACCAACCCATCTTAGTGATGATTTTATCTGGAGTTTGCCACATTTCTGTTTGGTTTTTGCCAACCTGTGTCCCCCGTGAGAACTGGTAGACCCTCTGCTCCCCCACACTGTTAGAACTGCAATTCAGATGGCTTTTTCAGTGGGATGACCACCCAAAGAAGTCTGAAGAATGACAATTTTAATTGGAACCGTATTTTTCCAATACAATGCAGAGTTCGAGCCTGCTGAGAAGTGACTTCTTATTGTGAGAAATATTAGAATGTTATAACTACCTAGGGCTTTCCCCCTGCTGATAGTCTAAGCTATATGTAATGTGAGAATTGTTCTGGCTTGCCCATTAATAATACACATTTTCCAGCATCCCCAAGAATGTCTTCCATCAAGTGGATAATTTATGCGGGCTTGTCTTTCGTCTAGGCAGGACTTCATGACCAGAGCAAAACCCCAGATCATTTCATCTGAAACTTGTTTGAAAACTCTGACTATTCCTCATCAGTCTACTCCATTCCACTGAATCCCCTGGTCCTGGTCCTCTGGGCTGGGGAGGACAGTGTTTCATTCTCTGTAGGCCTGCATCAGAGCTAGCTACCTAGCCCCTAAACAATCCCGAAGATTCACACTTGAGCACATTCAGAACATGCAGAAGGCCCATTCAGCTGGTCTGTATTTAAATGTTACTTTTTATTTTATTTTATTTTTAAGATGATACGGTGTTGGCACAGAGTCAGTGAAGTGAACATCAAAGAGAAAGGTTTTTAGTGGCACAATTTTCCTGAAAGTGTTTATACTAAAACACACAGTGCCCTTTAGCCAGTAATTCAATTTCTTGAGAGAAAGAGCATGTATATAACAATTTAAGGACAGGGATTATTACAGTGTCCTTTATGTTCATGACAGGACAGAACCAGTCTAGGTATCCAGCATGAGGGATACAGGAGGTCAGTTTATATGTACTGAAATGACTTAAACTCCATGCTGTCATTTCACACATTAATTAAGATCAATGTGGGTATTAGCAACATCGATGGCTTTAAATATATTATTCCTTTATTCCTTCTATATTGTATGTCTGCTTTGTGTGTGTGTGTGTATGTGTGTGTGTGTGTATTGTTAGTGTGTGTATGTGTTGGTGATAGTGGTGGTGGTGTGTGTGTGAGTGCCTGTCTGTGTGTTGTTGGTGTATGTGTGTTGGTGATGGTGGTGGTGTTAATGGAGTGTGTGTGTGTGTATGTGTGTGTGTTAGTGGTGTATGGTGGTGGTGGTGGTGGTATGTGTGTGTGTGTCTGTTCATGTGTGTGTGGTATGCATGTGTTTGGGTGAGTGTTTCTTTTTCAAATTTGCTCTACCTTATTTTTTGAGAAGTGTTTCTCCCTGAGCCTGGAGCTTAAGTTCTTAGCTAGACTAGCCAGCCAGAATACTCTGGGGCTAGGGCTGCTTCTGTCCTTAGCTCCCTAGTGCTGGAATTACAGGAATGTACAACCATGCCCTGCTTTTTATGTAGGATCAAATGATCCCAAATGTTGGGCAGCAAGCACTTTACCAACCAAGCCAACCCTGGCTTCATAGCTGCTTTTCTTCAAAGAACATGTTTTACTTGTATGATCCTTAAAACCACTGTGTGTGTGTGTGTGTGTGTGTGTGTGTGTGTGTGTGTGTATACATGTATGTTGTATTACAGATGTCTTTCTGTCCATTTTTTCCTATTTAAACATACTATTAGAAAAGATAATTGCCATCTTACCATACACTTGACGTTAAGAAATCACTAAATCATATTTGGTTTGGTAATGTAATGCCTGTGTTTGAAGCAGGACCTATTTCCCCATGAGTCTTTCCAGCAGAAGCTGAGACAAGCATCGAGAATGGGATGGGAATTTGAGTGGTGTTAATTTAGGATAGTTAGCCATCGATGTTTGCTTCTTTAATCCTGTGCTGTTTTCACTTCGCCTTCTGCACTGCTATTTATTTCTACCACTTCTTGTATTTTTCTTCTTCCTTCTTTTTCACTACTTCAGGACAAGGATTAGTTTGAAGCTGTGAGACCAGGAAAGGCCAGTTTGAGTAGGGATTGTAGAATGAACACCAGGGTACCAACCCTAAGGATCTGAGAGGATATCTGAGATGAGATGAAGAGAGTAGTTCATTGCCAGAGAAAGTCTTTCAATTCCTGACTGGGCCAGCATTACATAAAGGCAAGGATGCCTTCCAGATATTAGGGAAATGAAATTCCTAGTATGTTTGAAACTACATGAATAGTACTGGGTTTTTTTTTTTTTTTTAAGGAAATCACCCTTGAATACATTTGAGGATGAAGAGTTAGTAAAAAATATTTGGATGGCTCATTCCATGTTTTCAAGGAAAACTCGTCATAGTTTGCTGTGGCATGCACCGAGAGATGGCCAGCTACAAGGTGCCAGTGATAAAAATCAGCTTTTTTAGCACTGCCAAGTGGTGGGTGTGGGGCTCAGTGACACCACAGCTCTAGATTTCCTGCCATATGCCTTGCCTACCCAGTTTTGGTTTTGCTCTCATGCCCATTTGATACTTTCTGTCCCCAGCTGTCCATAGTTGCAGACTCTAGTCGGGAAAGGGGATCCCAAGAGGATCCTGTAAAAGGCTGGATGGCATAGCTTAGATCACTTCTTCATCTGAACCAATTGCTGTGGCTAGAGCCTGAGGAAACGACCAAGCTAACCAACAGATGTCAGCTCACTGTCCACTAGATGCTGGATAAGGGAATGGACAGTGTGGATGAAAGGAACAGTGTGCTGAGCACAGACGTATGTGTACCATAAGAGTCACTCACTACCTAATGTCCTATTCAAGTGTTATTACTTCTGTAAATACTCATATCATATAATGAAGTGATGGGCTAGGATCCATAGATACCAAGTCTGTGAATGCATCTCACACAGTGCTTCAATGGTTGTGACTGCTCATACTCTAGGTTGGCACCAAACTGGAAACATTGGGATCCTACAATATCAAGGTGTAGCAGCTTGACAAAGAACAACTGTTATGGGCAATTTGCCTTTGTAGAGGCTGGATGTGTATTTTCCCATGCAGTCCTCACATGAGGTCCACAAATAAGTGTCATCACTGTAGTCTCACAGATGAGAGGTCTGGGTGCCGAATTGACTGTGTTTCCTAGGCCCTTGTGGCTAGGAAGTAGTAGAGGTGGGTATTTGATAACTTGGTATGTCACACTCTAAGGATGCCCTCTCTCTACCTCTCTCCCTTCCGTTTTGCCATCTTTCCTTTCTCTTTCTTTCTTCCCCTTTCCCTCTCCTCCTTTTTTCTGTCCCCTCTTGTTTCCTTTCCTTTCTCTGCCCTCCAATGCCTATTCCAAATTCTTGCCCAGGCCCAGGTGTATCCCTTTTAGCCACACTAGTGAATAGAGTAGCCCTGGGCCCTGGCCTGAATTCTTAGGTGGAGAAGTAATGAGCAAGTTGGTTTGGGAACATGAGAATTTCAGAGTGCAGTGCATGCTTGGCAAGATGAAGCAAGCTGGTGGCATAGAAAGACACCTGTGTAGATATGGGACACTTTTCAGAACAGGAGCCATCATACATTACATCTGAATAATGATGGTGACTGGGGCTCAATGAGGTGTTCTGAGAATTGACATGGGATGGGGGGGCACCAGACAGTCAGGGGGAAAGGGCCACGTAACAGTTTGGTGTGACACCTCCTAGGCCTGAGAAAAGCTGACAGATATCAATCAGACTTATACATTCTGGATGCAAAGTAAAGAATTAGAAGACCAGGATTTTTGGGGTCAGAGTATAACAGGATGTCAGATAAGCAGCAATAGTGGCCTGGCAGAGGGTAAAAGAAATGGATTCAGGTAGACAGAATGGACAGTACCAAATCTCAGCTCTATGGAGAACATCCACTCCTTGGTGCTGGTTAGGGGGCCAAACAATCCACAGACCTCCCTCTGCTGTGCAGAGGAATGAGATGCCTTATCCACATTGCTTGATGTAGAGAAAGGGGTGATTATAAATGCAAGCATCCACACAGTGGGGAAAATGAACACACTGAACTTTTACAGCAGCAGGGAGTTACCGCTCGTAACATAAGACCTTAGGCAGTGGGCCAGTTTCACAAATGGAATCAGCATATGTAGACCAGGCTTCTAAAAAGACAGTTGGCAAGAAAATGCTTTGTTTCCCACTTCATCTTTACATATTGCCTAGTGGTATGTGCTGTTTTGATCAATAGATCTTCACTGGGGTTTTGCTTTTGAAAAAAGGAGACTACTCAACTCTGGAACTTCATTAAACGAGAGAGATGGGTGTCCCTATAGTCATCTCCAAAGGGCTCTGTGTGAAACTGAGGTAGAGATGAAATGAAGAAGAAGAATTGGAACAGGGACACGCCTGTCTCCTCAGGACAGAAAGTCTCATGCTCCTCCATGAGGCCCTGTCTGCCTCACCCCTTGCTCCTCCATAGGACCCTGTCTGTCTTGCTCCCCATTCACAGACTCTACCTCAGTGCACAGTTCTCCAGTGGGTGGACAATCCCAGGAGTCCAGAACTCCTCGGCCAAGACTTACCTCTCGGGACTTTGTGGATTTGGTCAGCCTGGGCTAGAGCTCCATCTACCCAGCTACCTGCCCTCCTGCTCCTCCTGCATGCTCAAGGGTCTGAAATTCATGCCAGTGTTCCATAAACCTGAGCACTAGGACCTGGCCACAGGGGTGGAACACACTTTTAAGTCCAGCACTCGGGAGGCAGAGGCGGGCAGACCTCTGTGGGGGTTAGTCTGGCCTGCAGAGTGAGAGCCAGGTTAGCCAGGGCTACATAGTGAGACCTTGTCTGAAAAAAAAAAATAAATAACTTGAGGTACTTTCCTCAAATGCAGTTGCCTTCATCTCACAGTCACCAACTTTCCAGTAAATAGTAATGTCATTGGGGGAGAGGGGGATCTATTCCAAAAGCTTCAAGGGCTTCCTGTTATCTCCCTTTCATACTAATGCCCACCACATCATCTTTTTTTCTACTTTCATTTTATTTATCCTTTGTGTCTTTCACATCATACACCTCAATCCCATTCATGTCCCCATCCCTTTGTATCTGCTCTCTGCCCTTGCAACCCCCCTCCTAAAATAAAATAAAATTTAAGAGAAGAAAAAACAAAACAAACAAAAAAACTTGCCATGAAAGCTGCAGTATGACACAGCGAGTTACATAATAAATCCTTTTGTCCATATATCTTCACATGTAAGCGCTCATGACAAAGAGTCCTGTTTGAGGGCCTCTGGCTTCTGTTACACTATCAATGCTGAGCCCTCTCTAGGACTCCTCCTGGAATCCTGTTGTTTCCCTGTGCTTTGAAATCCTGCAGCTTTGGGTCTGCAGGATGGGCCCCTTCATGTGCTCCCACAAACCATAGATGGGGTGGATGTTGGGGTGGGCCAACTCATAACCCTTGCAGAGTTGGTTATCCAGGCAGCTAAGTCCTACTGTGTTGCCCAGGTGAGGTATAGGGGCCACCTTCCTGAGTGATGCAGCTGGGGAGGGCAGCAGCTCTCCAACTCTTATGACCTTAGGGCTAACTCTCCTACCCATCATGGCAGCAAGGAGGGGACATCTTCCCCACCCACTCTACTGTGTTGCAGATCTCCAGGCTCATATTGTGGGGCCAGTTCACTGGTACTGGTCAGTAGGGTCAGCTGTGCTATGCTGCTCAGGTGAGGTGCAAGGCTCACTTTCTGGAATATTGCAGCTGGTAAGGGTCAGCTCTCTGCCACGCATCTGTGGCAGGTAGAAAGGGTGAGGGGGGAATCTCTCCTCCACCCATGCTGTCACATGACAGATGAGGAGTGGGGGCAGCTCTCCCATCCTTACAACTTTGGGGCTTGATCAGCCTCATTGCTGTTACCAGCAATTTTCCCACCAGCCTGGTCTCACTGTCGCATGTGCCCCAAATAACACACAGAGACAATGTATCAGATATAAAGCTGTTAGCCAGTTATTAGTGTTTCTTATTGGCTAGCTCTGTCTTAAATATTAACCCATTCCTAGCAATCTAAGTATTTCCACGTGGTCTTATCTTACCAGAAAGAGGGTCTGAACTTTTTTCTCAAATCCCTACATCTTGAATCTCCTCCTACCTCTTCCTGAATCCTCCTTGTCACCTAGCCCCACCTATCTTGCTTTCCTATTGGCCAACAGGGTTTTATTCATTAACCAACAAGAGAAACATATTTACAAAATGACATCTCCCATCAGCCAACAGGATCCGCTCTACTGTGCTGCCCAGGTGAGGTGCAGAGCCTGTTCTCCTGAGTGCTACAGCTGGTGCAGGCCAGAAGCTGCTCTGCTGCTCTCATGACCTCAGAGCCAGCTCCCTCCCCACCTCAGACATAGAGAAGTTGGGGAGAGGGCATCTCTCCCCCATACACGCTGCCACATGGCAGATGAGGAGTGGGGCCAGATCTCTGGATGCTGAAGTCCTTGGGGTTGATTCTCATTTCTCACAGGCGACTGCTGCCTTCCTCTTCTACTGGTGGCATCCAGGTTCAGCTCTCACCCAGTTCCCTTCTCTGTCATTAGGGACTACCTCAGTGATCTCCTCAGCACCCGCCTATCTTAGGACAAACACTTGTGACAAACACTATGGTCAAAAGCAATTAGGGACAAAGGGTTTCCTTCAGCTTGTGCTTTGAGTCCATCATTTGGGGAAGTAAGGGCAGTAACTCAAAGCACAAAGTTTGAAGGAAAAACTGAAGCAGAGTGTGAAGGATGCTGCTTACTGGATTGCTCACCATGGCTTGCTGAGCTTACTTTCTTATAGAACCCGGGACCCCTGCCAAGAGGTAGGGCTGCCTCTGTGTGCTGGTTCTACCAACAGCAACTATCAACCAAGAAAATGCCCTATAGACTTGCCAAGAAGCAATCAGGACGGAGGCATTTTCAAAACTGAGGTTCCTCTTTCCAGGTGACTCTAGCTTGTGTCAAGCTGACAAAACAAACAAACAAAAACAAAACAAAAAGCTAGCCAGCAGACTTTCTTTGCTGTTCTTTGTCTGTGTAACCTTGTAGTTTCATTCTTTGACTGGAGTTATGACACAGATTGTCTAATAAGATTATGTGAGTTTCTAGTTAGTAAACAGAAGTGAGACACTTTGAATAGTAGCTAGCATGCTGAGCAGTAGTAACTAGATCATTATTGCTGTTCACGGTATGCTATCATAAGCTCCTATCCTCAAAGTCTCTAGCTATCACATCTACCTTTGTGAGAATAGGATGGGACACATCCTTTTAAAGGCACCAGCTCTAATAAGGCACCAGCCAGTCTTTAAAAAGACACATTAAGGCACACCTCATTGGCCACAGCTGAATTCACTTAGCCACATCTGTCTATACCAGGGTCACAAAGTCTGGCTAAAATTTGGAATCCTGTTGCTAAAATTGAAAGACAGAATGATAGTTATTACACTGGCAGTGTGGATAATGTAGAGTGTTAAATGGTGAACAGGTGGGATATGAGAGGTTAGAAAGGCTTCCTTGAATCAGTGACACATGATTGTCAGTGTATCGCTATTCTTAAAGAGATGACAACAAATATATGCATCTCCCAGATATGGAATAGATTCCAACTTGGAGAGCTCATGAGGCTATTTGAGTTACTTCTAAGATCATGGGTAACATAAAGGCAGCTGCATCACAAAAATGACTGCCCCAGCATGGGTGAATACTCACAAAAGCTGTAGCCTTGGAGGACTCTGTATAACTTGTAGGCAGCCCGACAGGTCAGAGAGGTGCCTTCCCTCTACAGCAGCTCTTTACAACTTCCATAACTTTGGAGAGAAGACTTAAGGACCTTGTCAATTTCATGAACTTCCTAAGACTTTTGAGTTGAGACACATGTATTCTACAGCCTCATGGCATAGGGTGTGAGGAAGTGTTCTAGAATGAGGGAAGGGGAAATGTGAATATCTGTGACAATAGAAGGCATGTGATACCTATCTTGCTGAACCAAATACCCAACTATGCTGAAGAGATTGGTGGACTTCATACCTTAGGGAATGGGGCTGAGATTTCTCATTCTCCTTTCTTCAAATGGCTGATGTTAGAGTACCATGGTGCACAAGGTGCCCAAAGCCTTCGGGCAATTGGGTTGGTGCTAGTTCTTTTTAATCGTCATGAGAAACTGCTGTAAACACATGGTTGTATCAAAGGTTGAGAAACATCCTGAGCTCTGAACTTGAGTGTTTTTTGACTGGGTGACTGTCCCATTTAACCTCAGGTATCAACTTGACACAGCCTAGAGGCATCTAAGAAGGGAGTGGTTTGTTTTTTGTTTTAGGTGTTTCTCATATCAGATTGACCTGTGGGAATGCCTGTAGGGCACTTTCTTGATTGCTAACTGAAATAGGAGAAGAGAGCCCAATCCATTGTGGGTGGTGCCATTCCCTGGGCAGGTGGTCCTGAGCTGTTTAAGAGAACTAGTTAAGCTGGACCCTGAGTAAGTCAGCAATGTTTTCCATTAGCTTCTGCTTCAAGTTTCTGTTTGAGTTCTTTTCCTGGCTTTTATCAATGATGGAATCTAACCTGTAAACTGTAATAATCCCTAAGTTGCTTTTGGTTAGGTTGTTTTATCAGAGCAGCAGAGTAGAAACCAGAACATTGACGTTGGGGAAGTGTTTGAGTATTCTAAATCCTGGGTTGTTCCCAATCTATGAATGGAAACTGATATTAATATCTGACCCACATGAAGAGGAAAAGAGATTTGCCTGGCATTTAGCCAAGCACCTGGTCCCTGGAAAATGTCACTGTTATTTCTGTCACTTGTTCTTTACCATCCTCTTCTTCCTTCATTCTCTCCCAGTAGACATGACCTGAGTCTTCTCTGTTCCAGTATCTTTCATGCATCCAATTTTTCCTAGTAACAGGCAGGCCGACAGGGAGCCATGCTCAACAAGGTGGCTTTGGGGGAAAAATCCTCCACAGTGTGAAAAGAGAGTTGAGTCTCCCTGTGACCCTATGAGAAAGATACTTTCAAGTTTTCCTTGTGTACATTTCAAGGCAGGAAGACTACGGCAAATATACAGAAGTGTGTATATGCCATACAAGAATCCAAGAGTTTCCTGTCTGTCCTAGAAGAAAATGCTTTTCTCCTCTTGAAAGACATCAGCTTGGTTATTAGCATACAGTGGTGGCAAGTGAAGATTAAAGGCAGTTTTCTTCGATTGTCTTAGCCCAGTTTCAACCCTGGGTATAGCTAACAATGAAGCTTCTGATTTTACCATGAGGTACTAGTCACAGGGCAAGAATGCCAGGCGTGTATGCACAGGCTAGGTCACATCTCTAGTACCCAAAGGGGACCTAGCAAGAGAGAGGGGTGTAAATTAGATAACCTACCTAACAGTTGTTAATTGCTCAGAACTAATAAGAAAAAAATAAAGAAGTCCTCCTTAAGAAGTCCTCCTGTCAGGACCAATTCCCTGATCTTAGCCTATAGTATGGTATGCTAATGGAGCATGATAGTCTTTCCAATGGACCTGAGACAAAGAGTCCCTTTGTTTGTTTGTTTCAGACAGGTTTTCTCTGTGTAGCCTTGGCTGTTCTGGAACTTGCTCTGCTAGACAAGGCTTGCCTTGAACTCACAGAGATCCACCTTCTGACCAACCCCCATTTCTTTAATGTATGAACCCAGTAACACTGGGTTCAAATAACACTGACCTTGGATGTCCA
Organism: Cricetiscus sungorus; assembly: GCA_030556225.1. Classification (NCBI taxonomy): domain Eukaryota; kingdom Metazoa; phylum Chordata; class Mammalia; order Rodentia; family Cricetidae; genus Cricetiscus; species Cricetiscus sungorus. The sequence continues at coordinate 4,329,113 of JANBXA010000260.1, forward strand.
ATAAGAAACTAAGGTAGACCGAGTGTTCCACTGATCTGGTTCTCAGTTCAGGGCTCTGCATGTTACTTATGAATGCTGGGTGACTGATGGTTGGGAGGTGCCCACACCCACTCATAACATCTAAATCTGTCATGTTCTATTCTAAAGCTCCTTGGGGGGGGGGCTACCTGCTTAGGGCAGGACAAGCTGTAATTTACGTTAGCCCAGCGCTCCAATGGGAAAGCAGCTCTTTGTTCTTATGAGTTAGTTCTTGAGGGAAGTTCATGCTTTGTGGAGAGTTTGAGGCTACTCTTAAACTGAGGACATCACCACAAAAGGCCTACTCTCTTATTTTCCTTCCCAGCGTTTCTTTTCATATGCTTAAGTGGATGACTCTCCGAGTTTTGTTTCCTGTCTAACCCAAATGAAACTCCATGAAAGAACAAAGAGCAGCTCCTGTCAGTGAACTTTGAAGTCTCTGTGGGGCTTGGTGTGGATCTTTGTTGTTCTCTCCGGCTTCTGTGCATTTCATGGCAAAACACAAATACAAGGACTTTCAGCCCAGTGTGTCCCAGGTTTCTTTTCCATTGCATGAAAAGTGTTTGATACTTATTTTATTTGTGTGGGTGTAAGTGGTGGGTAGGTGGGCCATGGCATGTGTCTAGAAGTCAGAAGACAAGTAGGTTTTTGCCTTCTACCAAGTGAGTCCTCCTGGAGAATCAACTCAAGGCATCGCCTTGCTTGGCACAAACACTTCCTGCTGAGCCATCTTGCATACTCCTCCTGATACACTCTTTTTTTTTTTTTTTCTGAGCTCTTGTGAGCTTTGTCTTCTTAGCTGTAGCCCAGTCACAAACACATTCTTGTGTTCTCTTCTTAAACAGGGATGACAGTCTGGAAGAAGAGTCTTTGGAGATATGTCTCAAATCTAAGTCATTTGGCTTTACCCCTTCTTCCCTTGTCTGGGATCCATCTACAGATGGATTATCTAGAGCCTGGGACTGGGGAGATTGTGGTGGGAATCCTGATGTTAAAGTACACAGAGAACAACATCCTTCCCAAGGTGTAAAACAGCAGAAAGGCAGAATGCTAACCTGAGACCCTAGCTGGTGGGTCTCATTGTATCATCTTGCATCTTTTACAACTTCTGGGCTTAATCTAGAGAAATAGTAAAGGCTCTGCAGGCACAATTTAAAAGCCTTAAGAGTTTTTATTCTTTGTGGGTTGAGACAGAGCAGCCCCCAGCTACAATCCAGATCCATGGGACACCTCTACTTTCCACTTTATTTTCACCTGTCAATTGGAGGTACTTGGCATTGGCTCGCTGAAATTTAATGGGATGACATAGACAAAGGGCTTAACTGCAGTGGCTGGTGGCAATTTCACACTTGAAAAACTATTAGTCTACAGGGTGAAAAGCTGAGTCTTCCTAGTGGTGTGATTCCTAGATAGAGTATTGACTACAGGGATAATGTTAATCCCACCCCAGACTAGGAACATGGTTTTCACAGCACTACACATAAAATGGCAGCCACTGTGCAGTGACACGAAACTAGAGTTTTGACATGTGACAATAGCCAAGTACAACTCATACATTGGTTCATCTTTTTCTGTATACCTTTACCCTTCAGTTCCTTACGGGTATCATTGGCAATGCTGTTGTGTGTGTTTTATGGATTGACTGACTATTTTTTCATTGTTTTGCACATATATGCTTTAGTTTGCATTTATAAATTGGTTTTGTGCTTCTTTAACCACCAATAAAGGTAATAGCCAATATACTGCAAAGCAAGAAAAGGTGCCATTAACACAGAAAATTCCTCTGTCGATCTTACCTTTATGGGTAGCAGGAAAGCTCTGCTTTAGTCCTGTTGAACAATGGGCTGGGTATGTCTCTTAGTGGGTTCTCATGTGTCATCCTGTGCACAGGGTTATCATGCAGTTGAGTGTTTCCCAGCATACCTAGCCTCTACCCACTTGAGGGCAGCAGCTCTTCTTCTTTGTTTTTTATTGCTTAAAGTTGCTTCAGCCACCTCCCCAAAGCCTTTCCCCTGGGGAGAACTCCCAGCCTGTGGGGTCTGTGGCCTGTGTGAGGAAGGAGTTGGGCATGAAGCTGTGTCTGAAACCATCTTGGACTGAGGGACTTCAGGCCCAGTGTTTCAGGAGGTTGCTACACTGCTTTGGTTGTGTGCAAAAGACTACTACAAAACTCACCCAAGTGTCTGTTAGTGCCACAAATTTGGACAGCATGCTGAATAATCAGTACAAGGGTGTATACTTGAAAGGGGCCTGAGACTGATTTTATTTCCTTCATTTCCTTCCTTGTTTTGGTTTTTGCAGTTGCCAGTGGCAACACAATGATGTTTTACAGTTAACTTTGTATATAACACTTTGTTTTCTTTTTGTTTGTCTTTCTCCTCATTTTTTTCAGCTCCCTCAGGCTCAAAAGGTAATCTCTTTTCTGTCACATCTGAGTCATTCCCACAATTCACTGTCGTGCATGTCCATGGTGCTGCGCATTTGACTTGGTTCATGACCAGTGAAAGGGTCCCCTCCTGTGACTTTGCAAGCTGAAAGTGGGAGGGGGTTATGAATAGAATCCCTCTGCCAGTGTTAATCCCCCCTACCTCCCCACTCCTACATTAGTCCTACTGAAGGTCAGGCTAAAGAGTGAATCCATGCCTATGCATTTTCCTAAAAATTGTTAAATAATGTAGGTCAGGAGTAAGTTAGGTTCAAAACCAGCATTCCAGACTTTCCTGGGATAATTTGTCTCCCAGGGAGAAAGATAATGCATGTACTAGTGACTAAGTTTAAATTCTGGACCATTGACTGAACCCTGAAATTCCCATGTGTTTCATTAATTACAAAATTAGTTTCTGGGCTAGAGAAATTGCTCAGAGGTTTAAAAGCACTGGCTGCTCTTCCAGAGGACCCAGGTTCAATTCCCAGATCCTACATGGAGACAAATAGCCATCTTTAACTCCAGTTCTGGGAGATGATACTTGCTTCTGGCTGTCACTGGCTCTGCATGAGTGTGACACACTAGACATTCATGTATGCAAAACACACATACACATAAAATAACAATAATAAATCTCAGAAGTAGTTCCTTTTCTTGACCCATAATATCCAGAGACTATTAGAGAGCAGGCCAAGGGCTAGATCCTTTCACTGGTCTTCATTGTGTAGCTGAGACAATCCCCTCCACCATCTAGAATGTCCTCTGTCCAGAAAGAGTCCATGTGGTTTCAGTGATGGCTTTGCCTTGTTGTTCCCTTGGCATGTTGCTGTATCCTATGGACAGTTATGGTATTTTTAAAAAATGTCACGCCATGCCTGTCACGTTATTCTCATGTTCTTCACAGACATAAGCTAGCCTTCCGGAAGGCATAGCAGTTTCTGGGGACCAGATGTGGGTTAGTTTCATCTCAAGAGTTAAGGTATAGTGCCTGCATGAAACTGAGGTGGCATCTTGAGACTTCCATGTGAGTTCAGGACGCTTCGGGTCCACCTCATCAAGATAGTGCACAACTGTTGTACAAAGACAGTCTGTTCAGACCATATGGATGACTGGAGGTCTAGAAATCATTACACAATTACTCAGCTATATCTGAGATATCTAAACAAGACAAGACATGCTAGTGTGTGACTTGGCTCAGAGCAGTGTTTGATTATACTTCAGTGCCATCATACAAGGACTATACACTTCATTAAAAGTTCAAGTAATCCAGGATAGAAAGAGCTTCCAGAGTAAATTCATGGACAGAATCCAGATTGTTTGGAAAGCTTGATGTCTTTGATAGGACATGCTTTCTTAATTGCTCACATTTTTGAAAAAAAAAAAGTCTTATTTTAGAAAGAGATGTAACAAATCATAAATAGACCTTACTGGCATTTAGTCAATTCCACTGGTCCAAATACAAAAGCATTCTTGTAGAAGATTCCTCAAGAACTGGAGGTGATATCAGCCATGGAATTTTAAAACAAACTCCAAACAAAGTGAGTCAGACAGCAGTGAGAACAATGTTGCCAGGGTTGTGGGCTCTGTGATTTCTCCATAGCACTTACTTCATGACACTCATTCTTTCTGTTGTCGTATACTAACTCTCATCGCATGGTCCGTGCTACTGTGATCCTAGGACCGAGTCAAGGAAGCTTCCTGAGTTGAGTGTTCAGTTCCTCCCCTGTCTTCAGCAGAGGGCAGACTGTCCAAAGGCCTTCTTCTGTAGCCCTGTCTAGCTAGCAGGAAGAGTTGTGCCTCCTACTCTAAGCTTGCTGTCTGTTTTTCCCTACTAAAACAGAGAAGGTACTTAAAAGGTTTTGTATGGTGAAGTTCAAGAGGAGACCCAGATAGAATCTTGTCCAGTAAGAACTTTATTAGAAAAGTTAATGACCATTAACAGAGAAAGAGGTAACAGCTTGATGGGTGCTCTGCAGAGAGTTTATGCCCCAGCACTGGAGACAAGACAATGTGGAAGGCTCTCTGAAGAAAGGAATCAGAGTTCAAGTGGCAGAATGAGGTCTTTTCTTACACCTTACTGGGCATGGGGGGGTGGTATCATAACCCAAGCCTACAGCCAGGCTCTCTGGTTCCCAGGCAGGAAGCAAGGAAGTGTGGTTGGGAGTAGAAACGTGGCCATCAGTATTTCTTTATTGTAAACTTATCTTTCCAGGTGGGAGACCTTGGTCCTAGGCAAGTTTGCTGGTATTTACCAGGAGAGCAGAGACTTAGTAGTGTGCCTGAATATCTGAAAAAAAAAAAAAAAATGGGGGTTGCTGCAATGGACTGTGGCCTGTGCAGCAGCTGGATCCTAGCATCACATTCTTACAATGCATACCTTTAAAACCACATGAAGAATACTGTTTCAAATGGTTTCCTAATCCTGGGGACAGTTTCTGTGAAAAAAACAATCCTCAGGTCTGGAAAGACACTTTGTGTCTAAGCCCCAGTTATCTGGGCTGCAGGGCTTAGAGGGCAGTATCCCATTGACTGGGGTATCCTCTCTATCTAACCACGTGTTACCACCACCACCTCCACCAATACCACTCCACTACCCACCCCTCCCACTCCCCCACCCCCGTCTCCATTCATTTTCCTCACTTTCCCTAGAGTTACATCAGTGACACCTTTGCTGGAAGGAAGAGGGTCTTGAAAGCCTCTGCTTCTTTGATGTGGACCAGCAAAGGGATGCACTGGTTTTCTTCTTAGGCTTCATCCATGTATGGCAGCAGGCAAGTTACCAAAGCCCTCTAGGCTCCTACAGCTCAGTGTACTAAACGAGAATATCAGACTGCTTCTCCAATTTGGCTGCATATGTGATTTCTCTATCTCTGTCTAGAAGAGGTAGCATATGCATGACACTTAAGGCATATAGAGTTCCAAGAAGTGTTTAATATGGTCCCTGATACCCCAAAGCTGATCAAGGGAGCATGTATGTGCAAGGTGGTAGTCTGAGACTCTGCATATGGTTTGGCATCCGGACTCAAGCCTAACGGATAGGCAGAACTGACGTAAGAACCCAACAGGCATGTGGCACTCCCAGCCCCCTCAATGTCCAGTCTGCATTTCTGGGATTCACCTGTTCCAAATAGTTAGAAATGCCGCCTGAATGCCAACAAAGTGAAGGTACAGGGTTCACTTTTTTGAGAGTTGTCTTTCAGGTAGTGTTGACATTACCCATTGGTTTGTTGTTCTGTGGGTGAAGGGACGCAGACCAGCTGCTATGTCTTTGGCTCTTTTGTCTGATGAGGTCATGGACACATGCATTGCACTGTATGACATCTGTGTTCCACTGTTTTTGTTAGAAGTACCTCGGTATCATCTACAACTGTTTTCTCTATAACAGTTCTGTCTCTATAAACATGCTTATTTTAATCTCTTGGCTTGTCTACAACTAAAAATGTCCCATTTGGGTCTTCTTGTGTTCAGATGGTGGCTCCCAAGTTATGATTTTCATGATTTCAAAATTGAGGATCTTCCAATATGCCTCTTCTAGACTAACGTGCCAGTTTTTCAGAACAGGAATTGGAAAAGGCTTTTTTTTTCCCCCTTGTAACTGTTAAGCACCTCCAAGCTAACTTTTGACTTTATAAATTCCAATCCTTGATATTGATATAACATTGGGGTGACAACAGTTGTTGATAAGACTAAGGGATGTTGACCATTTCTACCAAATATGTAATCCACAAATCCTTGGAAGTATGTACACCTCACAACTTCCATCCCATGGATCTTTTCACACTGAACAAAACTGAACTCCCCATTTCCCCAGTGGAACTCTGGGGAAAGAGATCTACACAAACAAGGTCTCTTTGAGTACTTTTATTTTCTTTTACATGGTACTTCTTTACTTCAGAAAAAAAATAGACGAGAGTTTGCATTTTATAATGATCAAATAATGAATGCAGCCAAAGCTGTCTCTTAATGCCTATTCAGATTATTGAACTGAATGCTCTTGGATTCTGGCTGTAGGAACTGCACAGAAGTTGGTCACTGAGTGCTTCATTTAATCTATAATGACCTTGAGTGCCTAGTTGGATGTCCCTAAACTTGGCTATTTGTATGGGTTACCTTGTCCAGACACTATTTATGCAGCTTCAGACTTTGACAAATAAAATAAAATTCTTGAAAGTTTCCTGGGTACTCTGTCTTTCCTGGCAGTGTATTAGTTAATATCAGTCTGAGAATTCTGAGAAGACATAAGCATTTTTCTCTCAACCATAGTTAAAGCAAATCACATCTCTAATCCTGTTTGGAACAGCAATTGATGCATTCAGGGCTGCACAGTATGGCAAAATGATCCCTGTTTAATGGCCCGACCGTGTGTTTTGTTTCCTGTTAGGAATAGCTTAACTTGCCTTCGTGAACAAAACACAGCAGGGTTCAAGATCTGTTGTTCTGTGCCTGCTGTGATAGTCTGTGCTGCTTAACTTGTATGAGGAACTGCATAAATTAACTTCTTAAATGGAGGTCCAGTTTGAATCTTTCTCTCAGGATAAAGTGTTTTATTAATCTCCTCACACTTCAAGGCAAATGGAACCCTGAACCCATTTGTACTTTCTTTTGTGTACTCCTATTATATTTGGGAGGAATAAATGGAAGTACTCATTTATCTAAAGGTTTTCTTATAATGTTTCAGAGGATACATAGGAGTGTTCAGTTATCTAAAGCAAGCTCACTTATCTCCTCCCTTTCCTACCTTCTTCTTCCCTCCTCTTCCCTTCCCTTCCCTTTCCTCCTCTCCTCTTCTCTCCCCTCCCCTCCCTTCCCTTCCCTTCCCTGCCCTGCCCTGTCCTTCCCTGCCCCACCCCTCCCCTCCCCTCCCTGCCCTTCCCTTGCCTTCTCTGCCCTGCCCTTCTCTTCTCTTCCCTGCCCCGCCCTTCCCTGCCCTTCCCTGTTCTTCCCTTCCCTTCCCTGCCCTACCCTTCCCTGCCCTGCCCTGCCCTACCCTTCCCTTCCTTGATCTTCCCTTCCCTTCCTTGCCCTTCCCTTCCCTGCCCTGCCCTATCCTGTTCTGCCCTGCACTTTTCCCTTCCCTTCCCTTCCTTGCCCTTCCCTTCCCTTCCCTTATTCCTTTACTCATCTTGTTCTTTAGACACAAACTTGGGGGTGGGGTAGAATATGGTCCACCTCCTACCTCCCTGTAATTGGCTCTCAGCAATTGCAGGACATGGATTGCTCTCCTTTTAGGGTCTTTACACTGAAATGTTGAATTAACTGTTATAGAACATAGAAAATAGAAAGTTCACAAAGTTTTTCTCTGGTAGAACTGTGGGCCTGGTGACTTCAGTGCCCATTGCAGCTGCTTACAAGCCATGCAGGTGCAGTAATGGGCATAGCAGTAATGTGGTAACTAAGTCCTTTCTTTCTGGCTTCTTCCTCTACTTGCTTTTCATGAGAATACTTACTGATTTTGATAATTGTGTTCCTCTCTAAATCATGTACTATTTTATAGGGACCCAACTCACTCTGAAGGAAGATGAGTAGCCCAGTGGGCTACTCTGAGTTCCGGGATCTGACTTGTGAGTAAGAGCAGTGAAGTGGAAATAGGGCAGATGCAATCAGCTTGTCCTGTGGCCACTTTAATGGAGACTGTGGAAATCTGAGTGACAATATGTCATTTAACCATGGTTCTCATTGATATTTTGTTATCATTCGGTGTGTGTGTCCACCTTAGCCCACTCAGTTGGCACTGCCCCTGCAGAGGAGGAAAACTTAACACACTTCCAAGTTCAAGTGCATCTTCCCTGTGATCCTGTCCTGTTCTGTGTCTGATAGCATGCTATGAGTGCATGGCACTTAGAGTCAAAGTGCATCGTTTCCTCTAGGCACAGTTGCTTACTCCTGTAGTCCTAGCATCCAGGAGGCTGAGACAGAAGGTTAGCTGTACGTTCTCGGCTGCCCAGCCTAGAAAGCAAGACTGTCCCCAAAACCCCCAGCCAACAAGACGAAAACCAAAACCAAAATTAAACCCCATAAAACTCAGAACAACCATATCTTCTCCCCTCACCACACCAGACATGTTAGGCAAGACTTCTATCGCTGAGCTGAACTACAGCCCCAGCCCTCTTTTAAAAATCTTTTGTTTTGAGACAGAATATTACTCTCTAGCCCAGCTTGGCTTTGAGCATAGGTGGAATTACGGTCCTATGCTATCAGACCCAGGTGGTACTTGAATTTCTCACTGAAAGTAAATTATTCATCAATGTTAGACAACCTTATACCATGTGTCTACTACTTGTGACTTTACCTTATTTTCATACTTAGGTGAGCATTTGAAGTGTTTATGTACTACTTTGAGAATCAAAATAAAAATAGAATATTAATAAAGCTACAAACTGGAAAGCCCTTTTAGCATTGTACATTCAAATATTGCCAAAGCATGTTAAAAATATTTTATATTTGCATGTAATTTTCTTTCAGATTCTAACTTTAACTTGTCCATGATTTACAATTTACAATTTTATTCATAACAAGTGAAAGAAGAGCCAAAAAACATTCAAAAATGGGAAAATAGCTACAAAGTTATTAAACTTTCCAAAGATGAGATATTAATAGAATTGAAAATTAGGTTAAAAGATTAGTAGTGGCTATTTCCTGGTGGCAGGAAAACAAGAGTTTATTTGTTTTCCCCTTAATATGTTTGTTTTTAATCTTATACAATAAATACTATTTTTATGAGGTACTAATTATATTCATAGTAATACACTATTTTACTTTTTGGCATGTGTATGTAATGTGTGCATATGTGTTTGATATATATGTGTGTGTATGAGTATATAATTAATATATAGAGAGAAAGAGACAGACAGAGACAGAGAGAGGAAGATTAGCACATGCAGAGTACATGCAGAGAGCAGAGGAGGATGTTGATTATCTGTCTTCTTTTTTCTCTCTACTTCTTTACTCTCAAGACAGAATCACTAATGAGCCTGGACTGCTTGACCAATCCCAAAATCCTCCTGTCTCTGTTCACCAAATGTAGGGGTTACAGGTACATGCCCAGGTCCCCATGCTTGCACAAGTACTCTTTTATCCACTGAGCCATCTTCCTGGCCCCTGTGTTACTTGTGACATGTTAGATGGGATAAGACTGATAAAGGTTAACCTAGTATTTATTGAGTTTAGCTTTCTTCAGAAGAAAAGGGAAGGGTGGGTATCCCAAACTGATGGTAGACATAGCTAGACTCAGAAGGGTCATGAATAGCAGTTGCCTGTGTTTGTTAGTAATCTTTACTTCTGGCTGGCTAGAGAAGCCATTTATTAAGGCAGTTGCTCTAAGGGCTGGTCCATAGCAGATGCTTAGGAGAAGGCTGACCTGAGTCTAAGGACACTTAACAATGGCAGGGGTATGATTACACTCTGGGGGTCACCCTCCACTCCCCTCTCTGTTTCTCAGCACCTGACTTATGCCTCTGGGTGTGGGGAAGAGCTACTTTGCTGAAAGGTGTGGAAATAAATTTGAGTTTGCTTGGAAAGTGAACTGATAGTATAGTTCTTCTACCCTCACTCACCACGAGACAAGTGCACTCTTGCTGCAGAAGTGGACACCCTGCCTTGTGCTTCAAGATCAAATACCTGGTCTGTGGGAAGTACAGTGAAGGCCTGAAACATCTTTCCTTGGGTCCAGGACACTGTATCCTTCTCATTGTCAGAATTAGATAGGAGGTGGTAACAACAGTCTCCAGGAATTTCTGCAGGGTATGCACAGGCCTTGCAGGGCCTAGCTCCCCCAGGACTCCATTGCATGTTAACACTATAACTGTCCTCTGCAGGAGTTATACAGAGAACTCCAGTTATACCATACCTTGTCCAGGGTACCCCAGTGATTCTTTTTAAGATAAACAGTAGAACTAGGTAATTATACTCCTGAAAAACCAAAAACTTGATTTCAAAACCTGTAATATCCCAAGACCTTTTGATCCCCAACTTGGCTTTTGGATGTTTGACATCTAAGGATGCCAAAGCCTAATTTCAAGAAATCTCATTTATTTAAGAAATGTAAATGCGTTCTGTTTATTTACATCAGCCCAGTGATGAAATATGATCCTCCGGAGGTGACAAGAGGCCGCTTCTATTCAACAAAAGAAATTGTCCTTTCCTTTGAAAATCAAAGAATGTCTGAGTATGAACAATGACAATTTTCCAAGTTATTTTATTTCAATTGTGCTTCCACAATTGAAATATTGTGGAAATAAAAGCAGAAATAAAAACACTCCTTTCTTCTGTATAGAAAGGAAAGCAGACCAGGGAGAGAAGTTAGCTTTGTGACATGGGACAGGGACATGATGACAGTGTCCTGCCATCACCAATAGGGCAAGCTTGGTGGGACATCTTGACATGCCTATGATTTTGGCCTCCTTGCTTCCAGGTGTAATTCTGAGAATTGTTTTTATTGGCTCAAGTGAAATTTGAACTCACATAACTGGATTGCTGTTTGAAGTCCCCTCTGCATATAGCAGTTGATTTTCTGGAGAAGTGGTTTCTGAATCTCAACTGTTTGATTAAGTCATGGAAGATGTGCCATTAAAAGACCAATATATAGACTAAAACATAAAAACATGGACCTGAGTAAGAAGTATATTTGTTACTGCATTAGAGAGAGAATATGCAAAGACCATCCTCAGATGAGGGCAAAACAAAATTAGTACTATTCAGTGGTTGATTTGAAGACCATATTTGAAAGCTTACATCAAACCAGTATATATTTACTACCAGTTATTTTAATCTACCTTACCTGGTCCTCATAGGAGAGTATTTCTTATATTACAGATAAACCTAATAAAGACCCCAGTGACTGCAGAGAAAGTACCAATTATTCACCAATAGGCATTGCCTACTCACTTCTTTGGGCATAATTTTTTTATGTAAAACAAATCCAATTTTCATTGACATGATTCATCATGTCTCATTACAAACTGAGTCACCTGCCAATCAAGTCTCCTCATAGTTCAGCTGTCCAGTCATTTTCCTGGTCATTTTATTCACTTCTCAGGTCCCTAGGTAATGCATATTTGGAGCCCAGCCTTCCATGAGAAAAAAGATGATGACTCTGGTGAACTGTAGATGCCATGCCAATGGATTCAACTGGAATGACACTTTGGGGAAAACTGGGGCAGTTGTGCAATTTTGCAAAGCCATGCTGAGAAGTTCAAAAACAAAAGCTAGATGTTTATCCCATCCCAATTAACTCAGAGGATTTGGAGAAAACTCAACCAAATTTCATGAGGTAGAATAATGTCAGACGAGGACTAATGCCATGCTATGGATTTTCTTTTTCCAGAAATGACTCACAGACTTGAACTGCTTGCTGACTGATGAGATTTTTGCCTGGATTGCACCCACCCCTATCTGCCCAGGCCTGCAATGTATTAGTTGATTCTGAGGCTGGGTCTCAGTTAAACAGCTCTCCTTCTTTTCCAGCTCCCTTCTTCCATAGCAACTGTTTCCCTGTTGCTCCCATCACCTCAACCTCCTTTAATAGGCATAAGTCATCATTAACCCATTCCAGTCACTTCCTGGACCATGGTTAGCTCTGTGACCCATGATGTTTGGTTTTAGGACAAAGGAAAACTCCTCCTCCTCTTCTTCTTCTTCTTCTTCTTCTTCTTCTTCTTCTTCTTCTTCTTCTTCTTCTTCTTCCTCCTCCTCCTCCTCCTCCTCCTCCTCCTCCTCCTCCTCCTCCTCCTCCTCCTCCTCCTCCTCCTCCTTCTTCTTCTTCTTCTTCTGTGACTCAAATGGAGAGGCCATGTTCAGATTCACTAGAGTAATGAATGAGTTTAGAAGGGACCTGCAAGCTTCTCTCCATAACATGGTCAACATGGTCCTTGTGGGGTTAGCTGCACATGGCAGGGGTACCATGTAGTACACTAGATTTTTTGTTGATAATTCTGATTAATCTTTCAATAACTTTTAAGGGCTATTTCTATTTTAAGGATAATGTATTGGTTGTTTCTTTTTGCTGTGTTCTAAGCTCCCAAAGTCAGAACATGACATTTTACACCCCTAACAAAAGGATTCTGGGAGCAGAATGATTGGTACTTGATCTCCAGAAACTAAGGCTATGTCTTTACGTTCCGCTCCACTGCCTTGGTTATTATTTTTTTATTGTTTTATTTTTTGAGACAGGGTTTCTCTGTGTGGCTTTGGAGGCTGTCCTAGAACTCACTCTTTTAAACCAGGTTGGTCTCAAACTCACAGAGATCTGCCTGCCTCTGCCTCCCAAATGCTGAGATTAAAGGTGTGTGCCACCAACACCCAACTGGTTATTTTAGCTTTGATGCCTTCATATGTTGAATGGGCACAGACAATTTACAAGTTCTGTGCCAAGGTTAGATTTGAGACCACACAGATGTAAAAACATGGCAGTGGGTAAGCATAGTGGAATGGGTTGATGGGGAGAGGAGCAAGAATGAAAGAATGATGTATAAGCACGCCAGTTCAAGAGCCTGAAACCACAGTACTAAGCTGGTTCTAAAAGTTAAGTCATGTTCCTTGTTACCATGGCACGGGCTGGGCAGCATGTTGTGTCTGCTTCTAGCAGCAGCGGCATGTGAGCCCCAGCTCCTTGGAGTCCATATCGTCAGGCTAGCCACACCGATGGAGACACGGTGCACACAGGCTCAAAGCAAAGGAGGACCAGCATCTTATCCGAGTTCTGCTACTTACTCTTCCTGATTGCTCTGAGCCTCCTATGCAAAATAAACAAAAGGATGATGTTGGAATAGATTTGCCCAAGGATGGTTTGCTGAATACTTTGTGTATCAGGCTCTCTAATGAAAGCTTGGGGCTGGGGGAAACAGCCTCTTTCTCTGCTCTCAGAGTTCACAGGGTGCTACACCATTTCCTGTGTCTCTTCCAGACACCGTGTTCAGAGACTTAGCTGTATTAACAGTTTGCACAGATTTGGGCCTCGATGGTATCTTTGGTTGTAGAGTAAATATGATTATCTTTGTAGTGGAGGTTAAGGACATCTGGTTCCCATTTCCACTTAGTTAGGGAAGGTTTTATGGAGGAAGCCACGTTTCAGGGGGTCTTTAAACAAGGGGAAGGGTTTGTCCCAGGGCCCCACAGCTCCAACTGTTGGCTGTGTTTTCAGGCATCTATTTGGGAGGTGTCTAAACCACGTTTGTGAAATTATGAATGCTTGGCCACAATAGGGGGTTGGTTGTGTGTCAGGCTCATCATGAGTCCTGGCCCAAATCCAGTGCTCCGTGATCATCCCCATTGTCATCATTCCTGGGCACTCTGGAAATGAGCAGGTCACTCCTAATAAACAAACAAAGCAGTCTCCAAGACAGCTTTCAGATATGTTAATCAGATGCTAATCAGTAGTGTTCTCTTGACCATGGATTTATTTATAGATGTGTTCCTGGTCAAAGACAGCATGCTGATGCTATTGAAATGTTTGCTTATAAACTAGATTCCCTGCTTAATGGCTTTTATCTTAGAATCACTGGGAAAGAGAAACAGCATCAACATTTCCCCAAGTAATAGCTATTTTCTTACAAGAGTGATTTTGGATTTTTCTTAAAGATGTTCCAACTCTTATTCAGGGTTATCATTTGCAAAGTTGTCCTTAGGTTGTTAGGAAGAGAAAGCAAACAAACAACTTCAGCAATCCAATTTATGCAAGATGCAGCTAAAGTTCAAAGAGGGCACTGGCTTACTTTTGTGTTTAGACAATGTAGTCAATGTAGTCTAAAGTCAGGGTCTCTTCGAAATCCAGCATCTCCCATGCAGGGAACAGGGACTCGCTTTAAACACACACACATACACATACACACACACACACACACACACACACACACACACACACACAGAGAGAGAGAGAGAGAGAGAGAGAGAGAGAGAGAGAGAGAGAGAGAGAGAGAGAGAGAGAGAAACTGTTTTAGACAAAAACAAAATAACATTTAGTACCATTCTTATGGCTTGAAAGACTATAATTTACCAAGACAATCAAGGACAGAAACATTCTTAAAGTTTATTTATTTAATATTTACATCTTACTCTTCTATGTTCATTTTGCCAAAGCCTTACATTTGTTAGGATTGGGGCATCTTGCAAAAATGTTGAAAAAAAAAAAAGTCCTGAAACAACAGAAATCTAAACAGGGTTTGGGTTTTAAAGGGGAAGGTGTTCTTCCAGGAGAGTATCATGAATGATTTATGTTCTATGCACTGTGAGCATCAACTTTTCAGGAAAGGAAATATCTGCTTTTTATGCTCCTCACTGTAAAGATCATTCAAAATACTAATGGTCAAATACAATATGTCTAACCTGGACTTTGAAAAGTATATTCTGGTGGCATTTTCAATGTCAACGTGTTTCCAAGGTTGCAGTAACAGGTTGCTTTACATCTTTGTGTAAAAGGGGATTTAAACACAGGACTTAGAACTTAATATTACTGTTTTTTTTTTAAATATGCATTTTTAGCTTGGCAGCATTAATCTTCACTGCAGGTATATGCCGATAAGTGAGTTTACTCATGCAGTGTTTTCTATAGAGGAGGCTGAAAGCCTCCTTGCTGTTCAAACGTTCAGTCACACAGAAAGGAAATCAGAAAAACATGTGTATCCTCACTATTCAGATTTAAGACTCGAAATTCTCATAATATCCACTAAAGATTTTATTTTATTTTTTTTTGTTTGTTTGAAGAGTAGTTTTTGATGGTATGAAATGTCATCAAAATTGAAGGGCTTGCCATGGCTGACTGCTCTCCTGTGGATATACCCTGGCTCTCGCTGGCAGCTCGGCTGTAGATATCTTCCTGTGGGAAATCCTGGCTTGCAGTAGGAGCCATCAGCCTTTTTACAACTGTTCCTTGTACCCCTCTTTGTGGTACAGCACTGCCCCCTTACTCCTAGCACCTGTTCCCAGGACCTGTGCCCATCCTCTGGGGAATCTGTGTATGGCATCTGCAGCTTTGCAAACGGTCCTTCATTACATCCATTTCTGTAGATAGATGCTTGAATTGTGAGCTCTGATTTGTGCTGACATTCCTGTCTCACTTGTCTGTGCAAATTTTCTTTTATGAGTGTCTGTATCTGAACAATGGGCAGGCATCATTGTTGTGCATGTTTAAAAATGTAGACACATAGTTTCATACTACAAGTATGCTTCTGCTATTTGGTTTATTTTTCAAAATGTTGAGATTTATCTAGATGCTCCTATGAGATGGGCATTTAGGATTTGAAAGAGATCACACAAGGAATTAGAATAAAACTGCCCAGAAAAAAAAATCACTTTTCAATTGTAAATATGTATTTATAGTCTACTGCATGCCACCCCCATGTCATTAGAATATCCATGTATCTATATATATCACCCTCTTACCATGGGGGGGGGCATAAGAGTCTTTATGTTCTACCCACAAAACAAGCAACACTTTACCCTTCCCATTTCCAAATGGCTTTTAGATCCTAAGTATAATGTTAATTAAGCAACTTTTAAATGTGTACATTCACAGAAAGCATGTCAAAACTGGCCTCTATTAAACAGTTAGAAAGAGGAAATCAAAGATTATGAGAGTAAAGCATACAGCCTGAGCCAGAAAGTGTTAGCATCAGACAAACAAGCTGTCTGACCCTGTCTCCCACAGAAAGCATGGCTTAAATAGGTTCTGTTGTCGCTGTGAAGGAACTTTCACAACCTTGCCTAACTGAAGGCTACCCCTGTCTTCACCAGGGTCCTGTCTGCATGAAACACATCTTGTAACACTAGTGTGTCCCTACTGGATTCTGAACCTAAGACCCCACCCCCAAGCTTGGTATTAAAAATAGTTGTGTCATAGTAACAGAAGGTAGTAGAAGATATTTGGGGGCAGTGACTGGTGACAGACATACAGAGGGCTCATTTTGTTTAAGGATAGAAGGTGAAAAGGTTCAGACTGTTTAGTCGTAAAGAGTGTTAATTATCAATTACACCACAGGCTCCCACCCCCTTTCCTGCTCCTGTCTCTCTGTTCTTGTGCTGTCATTTGTATAGGGATTGTTTCAGGGACTTTCTGCATCGTGTAAAAGGGAGAATATGAGTGGCACATGTTGTTTTTTTTTTTTTAACCTGCCCACAATTCCCATCTTTATGCACTACCCAAAATGTGGTCTCTGGGAACTCCCAAGTACTACTCAAAGACTTCATGGGCCCAAAGACAGGATGGGAGAAAAATGGTGTTCCCTTTGCTCAAGCTACACTTGAGAAAGTGAGTCTTAAGGGACTGACCTTTTCTGGGACTGCTGGTTGCATTTCCAAACTCCACACCAATAAATAGTTGTTTTTCATTCAAATGCCTCGATATCCAAAGGTGTGCACAGCTATGTTTTCCCACCTACTACTATTCCTTTCCTGTCAAGGCAGAGGGTTTCTTTTTTTGACAGAACTGAGTTAGTGCAACTTGTGCTCCATGTAGGTAGGTATTAAATAACACCAGCTGCCTTTTAAATGTGTTTTTACTGGAAAAGCTTATACTTTGCAAATGGCTTTTTAATCTCCCAGGACAGTATGCCTGCAATTCACATAGACTACCACTAGATGGCAACGATGTCCTTTTTACAGAGTGCTGAGGGCAGTTAATTGTAGGTGTTGAAAGAAAGAGGAAGAAAAGTGGCTTTGTACTTAAGCATCATACTTGAGTATAACATATCTATGTATGGTAGTATTGTGGATTTATACATACACTCCGTTAATATAGTCAGTGTGGTGATCAACTGCAATAAGCAAAGCAGAGAAAAGGAGGAGGGAAATAGAGAAGAAATAGTATATTGGAAAAGAGTAAGTGAATTAACCTTTGCCCTTGGCTGAGAGCCAGTCTTCTCAGCAGAGTCTGCCATTGTGCACAACCTTCCCTTTCAGTCCTAGCCTCCAGGGCCGATCTGCTGGGAGACTCTGCTGAACCCACCTGGCAGCCCTCGAATGTGCTGCCAAGTGTGCTGCCCTCAACTCGCTTGAATGCCCAGCTTACCTCCTCCTCCAGGCTTGGCACCACCCCCAGGGCATCCAGCTGCAGGAGGAACAGCATCCTGCCATTAGCCTCATCAGTTCCCTCTGAATGGAGATGTAAAAACGGCAAGGCAGACAGATGTCCTTCAAAAGCAGCCGCTGCTCAGTAGCCACCACTGTTCTCAGGCCCATGGAGTGCCACACTCACCAGCACCAACCCCATGCCTGCCTGCTTGCCCTGAAGGTGCTTGCATATCCTTGCTAGTTGGACAGAGGAGATTCCCAAGATTGTATCTTCTTACTGGACATCTCAAAGCAGCCAAGTTCTTGTTAATTATGAATATTTTCCCCATAAAATCCTAAGGACAACATGCCATCATAAAGCATGGTTGCTAGGGATGAAGGCATCTAGAGGCTAGTGTTTGCCCTCTTCCCTTCCCATTTGCTCTCTTTAGCACTCCCTTTCTCACTCCCCTCTCCGTCCTCCCTCCCTCCTCTCTCTCCCTCCCTCCTCTCTCCTTCCTTTCTCCCTCCTTCCTCTGTCCCTCCCTTCTTCCTCTCTCCCTCTCTCCTCTCTCCCTCCCTTCTTTCTCTCTCCTTCTCTCCTCTCTCTCTCCCTCCTTCCTCTTCCCCTCCTTCCTCTCTCCCTCTCTCCTCTCTCTGCCTCATCTCTTCCTTCCTCCTTCCTTTCTTCCTCCCTCCTCTCTGCCTCCCTTCTTCCTCTCCCTCTCTCCCTCTCTCCTCTCTCTCTCCCTCCTTCCTCTTTCCCTCCCTCCTCTCTCCCTCTCTCCTCTCTCTCCCTCCTCTCTCTCCCTCCCTCCTGCCTTTCCACTCTTGCACCTTCCTCTCCTCTCTGGTGCTGTTTTTTTTTTTTTCAGTCTAATTTTCTATCTAGAATGAGGGGGCATGGGTGCCAAATGTGGGTTCTTACAACCACCTGCCAGAAAAATCATCTTTGCACAAGCTTGAGATAACAAAGAGGCAAGAAATCCTGGAGAATACTGATGGGAGATGTTATTCTGTATATATGTTTCTCATACTGGTTAATAAAGCACTGTGGCCAATAGAAAACTAGATAGGCGGGGCTAGGAGACTAGGAAGAGGAAGAGGAAGTAGTAGGTAGGGGTCGAGATGTAGGCCGGGAAGAAGCAGGAAGCCTGCCGCGCGGCTCCCCGATAAGACGACCACGTGGAAATACTTAGATAAGTAGAAATGGGTTAATGATTAAGACAGAGCTAGCCCATTAACAATAATGGTAACTGGCCAACAGGATTGTATCAAATACAGAGTCTCTGAGTGTTATTTGGGGCACACGTGGTTGCAGGACAATGGCGGCAGAACCAGCGGCAGCCGGCGGGGAAACCTGCTGTAACAGAATACAGGTCAAATCTTGTGCCTAATTAAGCCAACCTCATGGCTTATGCATGCATACAAGAAGCAGTCTGCTTGGCTACCTAGCCATATGAGCAGGGTGAGAGGCATTAGGTGCCAGGGAACGCTGTGGTTGGAGGGTGAAAAGGGGTTATCTAAGGATGGGGAAGGGGGTGACATCTACGGGAAAGAAAGGGAAGGTGCCCTTTTGAAACCTCTTCCCTGGTATTGTTTTACATATCCATAATTCAGTGAACTGGAGTGAGACAGGGGACTGCTTTCTTCTTGTTAAGTCAGCTTTCAGGAGACATTCTGGGCCTGCCATTTTTAACCTGATGGCTATCAATAAATATAAGATGCCCACTCCAACCCAAGCTAGAGCAGAAGATGGCCTTTGTTTGCCACAGGAGAGCCAGCATGGCAGCCCCTACTAGATCTTCTCCCTCTGTCTCATTAGTTTTTCTGCCTCCTGGGGTTCCCTGGGTGGGGAGACAGCCCAGTCTTGTCCCTAGGTGTCTTCATAGCACAGTGTCAGAGAGCTGGGCCTACAGCTGAGGCCTAAGGAAGATCTGAAGGAAAACAATGAATAGCAATGAGGAGGCCAGTGGTGAACTGGGAATCTTATGCTGTTGGGAGCAACATGCTAGGGCCTGGCCACATTCCTGTCTGGCTCCATCCATGGACACATATGAAGCACTAGGAATAGAGGCCTGGCATAGCCGCACACACTGTGCACAGGAGTCTCTGTGCACATTCATAGTGACACATGCATGGTTAATTTGGGGAGCTGACAGGAAGCAGTCAATCTGTTGAGCAAGTTTGTGTTTTATAAACCAGATGTTCAGCATTACTATCCATCCTTTCCTTTGATACCAGAATGGTCCCCATTATGTAGCATAGGAAACGAAGGATATGGGATAATATACACTTATTATACAACAGAGCACCATAGCCAGCAGTTCAGGGGCTGCTCAGTGCTTGGGCAAGTGTAACCGAACAGCAGCTCATTTTAGGATTCCCGCTTACACTTAATGGGATTTTGCCCAGATGGACAATGGGGAGCTCCATCTCCTACTTCTACCCTTTGGAAAATGACTGTTGGTTCTGTATGTGCATTTTTCTTGGAAGCCTTGAATATGAATCCTAGGTACTGGTTTTGCCTTAGCAGCAGCTGCAGGTTTGGGGCCACAGAAAAGCCAGCAACTCCTAGTGAGTGTCAGAGATGGAGGGCTTCTGGCCATGGCTGGCTGCATGATTTCTGCTTGGAGAGCTGGATAAAAACTTGCCACTGGCTGTTTCCTGTGACAGCAGCACAGAATGTGTTCTTATCCTTGTGGTACAGACAAACTTTCGGATTGATTTTCTCCTCCATGAAATGTTTCAGATGCACAGAGACCAAACTGGGGAGATAAGGACGGATGGAGGGGCGGGTCATAATTTTGTACATGTGGTGTTTCTGAGTTCCTGCTAGTTTTGTGTCCAGAAGATGAGATGGGTTACATAGGGAGCCTGCAGGTTGGAGCTCTGGCCAAGCCAGTCTACAAGTGGGTCACAACACTTAGAAGAAGGGTGCACGAGATTATAGCCCACATGTGAACTCTGGCCTGCCTGGACTTAGGGAATTTCTTTTGTTTGCTTGAGACTGGTTAAAATGAGTGGTTGTAGTACAAATGCAGTAGTATAAGGATTTTTTTTCCCTGGGAGAAGCTGATACTACATTCTGGCTTAACATTTGGGAGTCCAGCTCCCCTGGCCTTGTGTTTATGCCAGGATAGTTACTAGTGATTTATAACGGACACTTCCTGGTTGCAGGGGAAAGGCCTCATTTCTCATTACTGTCAGTGGTATGTTTGGGTTTCATCGTGATCCATGCTGGCATTGCTTGAAATTTTGATTTGAGTTGCAAAGTGGAAATTGTCCAGGGTTATGGATCAGCTCAAATTAGTTTTTCTGTGTAGCAGCAAGGATTAATCAAGGAGTTGGGAAATGGGATGGCTGATGCTAAGAGAGCTGTTTACTGTGGACTGGGTCTGCCTCTGATCCTCTGGGGGCCACCCTGCTATACTTTAAGTACCTTTCGCAGAAGTTGAAACTGCGTTTCCATAAACAGTTACTGTACTACATATACTAGCTGCCTTGATTCTTGGCACAACAAAAGCTGTCAACATTGCCTTGAGTTAGTGAAATTTGGTTATTAATATTAGGAAATAAATTAGCTAGTTATTCTAATGCCTAGCAAGTTACCTGAGTAACATGGCAATTAGTCAGAGGTGTCTGAAGAGGTGGGACAGTAAGAGAGCCTATGTAGAGAAAGCATGAACATAAGCATATAAAGACAGCCTACGTGTATATGCATATGAGCATATAACTATATACATATGCACAGACTTATGGTTGGAGAGAGTTTTATATTATAGAACATAAACGTGGGGTCTAGTAAATTTGGGTCTATGAAGCAGATTGATGAACTGGAAATTCCAGGAAGTGTTGGTGCTTCAATGTTGAGCTCCAAGTCAAACCAGAGACAGAATTTCTTTGTCCTTGCAGGGTGTGTCTATTCTCTTACAACCTTCACCTGATTGGATGAGGGCTACGCAAGTTGTGGGGGTATCTGCTTTATTCAAAGTCTTCCTGTTTGAATCTGAGTTATAGCAGTAAAAGGATCTTCCCAGCCATCAGCCAGAACAGTGATTGGTCAAATGAGTGGACAGACACCACAATCAGCTAGGAAGATTCCACAGGTTCCCTGGTCCTTAAAGACCATGACTTGTTTGTCTCCTTTTTAATGGCTGGCCATAGGCTCATTTCTAAATAGATGCAAGACTAGCATGTCCCCTCCATTTCTGTTGAGAATCTCCCCACATCTGACAGCTTTTCTATTGCTCTCGGGTGTTAATGGGAATGATCTCCCTGTAACAATATTCATTGGCTTCATGTACACTAATTATTAAAATAAGAATTTCTATAGAATGGGCTCTAAAGTTTTGCATTTATGACAGGCACTGGAGTATTGTTGCCTGGCGTATCACATTGTAAGCAGTGAGGTCCATAAGAACCTCGATAATATATGTACTAAGTGAACAGGGGAGTGTGGGGTGTGGTGCTGCAGACCTGTAAGTCCAGCACTCGGTAAGTAAAGGCAAAAGGATCAGGAGTTTAAGTACAGCCTTGGCTACATAAGACCCTTTCTCAAAAACAAACAAAAAGAGGAAAAGATGAGCTAAGTCTAAGTTCTATGACTTTTGCACAAGAGACTAGACAATCTGTATAGCTGTCAACCACTTAGATTCTAAAGTCGTCTTCTTGGGTGGCCTCTTTCTGAGAAAGAAATGGGTTGGAAGGGCCCCTAATTACTCCATGGAACTGAAGCCATGGAAAAGTGAGTAAACTGTAGTAAAGTATGCGTAGACTGAAGATGGTGAAGTCCAGTCCTCAGAGTGCTTGCAGTGGATGCTCAAGGAGGACAGGAACCCGAAAGGATATCTCTCATTGGGCCTGTACAACCAACTTTTCTGCGTGTCAGCTGTGCCAAATAAGTCTTTGCTGCTTTTAATTGTGCTTAATTCTGCCCTGTACTTGCAGTGTGACCCTAGGGCAGAGAAAGGAACCTTTCATGCCTCTCTATCAGAGCATTATGCTGGCCAGGCACTGGTACATCTTATCTCCATGGTGATGTTAATTAGCATGGAAGGCCTGGCTAGCTAGCATGCAGTTAAGAAGCTCGAAGCTGAGAATCAGAGCTAGGTTTGTCTTGAACCAAAGATTGCTACTGTGCTCTGAGACTCTGTTTCCCCATTTGTTACTGGGGCAGAACAGCTGTTCCTGCCTGTGTCCCTCCCAGTGCAGTATGGAAAGCAGATGTGCCAAAGGTCTTAACGTGTCTGTATGCAGCTGAAAACATTGCAGGTTTGCATCCTATTTCAGGAATAGTTCCTTTGGAAGCAGTGATTAGCTTTCTCTGGGTGATTTTCAGGGTCAGATGCAAAAGCTGTCTTTCCATCCCTTTGCTTTCCATTTGGGACTAGCATTCAGGAATCTGAAGAGATGAAGGTGCTTGACTGGCCTGCCTGCCTTGGGGAGAGCTTCTGGGTTCTGTCCCAGAAGGGTATTTCATGAAGCCTCTGATGTCTGAGGTTTCTGATCCTACATTGCCGGAAGTGTCATTAGAACACACACTGAGCATACGTGTCTGGGGAGTAAAACAATAAAGTTGATGTGTTACAATAAAACAAATCACTGGGATCTAAATGAGGTTCATCTGAGGCAAAATAGCTGCACACAGATGCATCAGCTGGTAAGACTGACAGGTGGGTTTCTAGCTAGGGCCTGAGACTATCTACCTACTTGTCAGGTAGAGAGATTGTGTTCTTCCTCCCCTGCTAAAGAATCCTGAGGGCACTTTCTTGGCAGCCTTTGGCTGCAAAGGATGCCCTGGTCAATGGGAGGCCTCTGCACAGAGGCGTCCACAGCATAGCCAGTAACTAACTTTCCTCTTTCCACCCAGCTTGCTGATGATCAGGGCCCTGTCCTGATGACCACAGTGGCCATGCCTGTGTTTAGTAAACAGAACGAAACTGTGAGTATTATGCTGTGCCTCCTGCCTGGTGCTGGGAGGGTTATTTCTCAAATACTTTGCATCTAAGCTCTGTAAGCTCTAGTGACCCCCCCACCCCACCCCAAGGATACTGCATGTGAGTTTATTCTTTGTTTTCCCATATTGTGAGGGCTAGTGAGTCAAATGTAAATGAGAGGGATGCATAGAGTTCTTAGCATTCGTAATAGTTCCTCTCTAAAAATTAGAAGCTCAATTTAGAGGTTGCACCTCTCCTTGGCTATCTTCGATTAATTTCTTGGAGCAAGGTATCAAAGTACTGCAAAGTGGGATGGTTTACCAAATGCCTGTGAATCTTAGAGTCTGAAAACAAGATGTTGACTGAGCCAGGGTCCCTCCAAAGAGGCAAGGGAAGAATATTTCCTTGTTATTTCTGTCTGTGGAACCCAAAATCCCTTGGCCCATGGCAGCATCATTCCAAGTCACATCATTTGTCCTTCTGCACCCCCATTTCTCCTCTCCCTAAGGAGATCAGCCACTATATTTAAATGTCTGTCTGAATCTAAGAGGATTCTTCAGGAGGTCTTTAGCTATGGTATCTGCAAAGACCCATTTTCCAAATGCCATTGGATTCTGAAGTTCTGGGTGAGTGTGAGTTTGCCAGAACACTATTCAAACCATACACAAAACCACAAAGCAACAGACAGCAGTGATGGGTATGCTCTCCCCAATGACCGTTCTGTTTGTGGAAGTTTCACAAATCACAGTGGCCACCTGCCCTGGAAATTGGGGGCCCTGGTTCTATCATTCTGCTTTAAAGAAAAAAATATATCTCTCTTTGTTCACTAGGCATCTCTTTCATGGGTGCCAGCTGGTCATAAACATGGGTAAAAACAAAACAAAACAAAAGAAAAAATAAAGAGTTGCCACTCTCTCCTACAGAAAGCTTTGCTAGAAGAAGCTGGTTTGTAAGCAGAGAGTCCTTGGCTATGGAACTTCCAGGCTCCTGCACACCATGCTTCCGTTTTCAGGAAGCGGGGTGCACTAGAATGCCTTAGCACACTTATGCTGCTATTAGGTCAGAGATACTCCCCTTCTTGACTAGCTATAATTTGAGTAGAAGGTGAAACAGAAAGGAAGCCTGTGCAGATCTGAGTTAGTGGTCTCAGAGAAGGCATCAGACAGTAATCTATTGTATTCTGCTTTATGTCTACTTTCTACAGAGGTCAAAGGGCATTCTTCTGGGTGTGGTTGGCACAGATGTCCCAGTAAAAGAACTTCTGAAGACCATCCCCAAATACAAGGTAATACACTCATTCACTCTGGCTGGTGCCAGAAGCCTTGATTTCTCAGAGGCCTGGCTTGAGCCTCTGCCTGCTCTTTAGGCACCACCACCATAGTTTATTGCCTGCCTTTGTATCTTCTTGCTCTGCTCCATAATGGGTATTTCTTAATTTAAATAGATTGTTTCCTTACTGCCTCCTCTAGCCTCAGTATAAAGACTTCCTGTGAAAGCCTGAGATTTGATAAGGCCCTTGTATTTTCCTTTCAACATTGACATGATCAGATGGTTCAGAGGCTCATTGAATTCCCATGAAGAAAACTCCCTCATTTGCTGTTGGAGAGGAGAACAAATCAATAAATGGGGAGGGGGCGGGCCCACTCAAGGCCCAGTATAGGACACAGAACTGTTCCAAGAGCTCCTGAGTGAGGAAGCATGGTGTGCACTAAGGGTCCTGATGGCTCACTGGGTAAAGTACTCTACCCACAGCTTCGACCTTTCTCTTTGTGCTCACTCTGGTTGTCATAGGCTCTCTCTGCTTTTATGAAGATTGAGGCCAGGCCTGGAATCTACTGATGCTGCCAGGCTCTTTGCATGGCTTCCTTGTCTGATCGGCTGAGGCCAGCTCACTTTCTTGTCTGTTAGGCTGAAACTGGCTCAGGTCTTACTGACCTTCTGCTAAAATAAGAGAGAAGGAAGAGTTCCATGGATGTCAGGAGGGGACAGCTACCTTCTCCCACCAAGACTCCTAGAACTTGGATTACTTTTCCAGAGCCATAACAAGGATCTAGCTCCACATAATCAGTAATATAAATGGCAGAGCCTCAGAAAATGAAAGCCAAGAATGGGAAGAGGAAGGCTTCATGGCCTCTAAAGAGAGCTGACTTTCGTTGCAATCCCCAGACCTTGGCATCTGTAACCAGGGCCCACTGTTTAAGCAAGGCATCTACTCATTGTATTTCAAGTCGATTTTAAGTTCTGATTTCAGTGAGAATATGTAGAAATCCAAGCACCGGTCACTGCTTGTACCAAATGAGCCAAGGAAAGATGTATTTAAAGTGGAATGTCAACAATTACCTTTGGGTCAGTTTCCCACTATTTCTTCTACTGGAAAGTGGGCTAAGATGTTAATAATAGGTAGCTACCTCTTACCCCAAGTTTTTAGCAAAAGAAACTGGGGTACAGAAAGTTTAAATATTTTGCCATGTTTTGTACCTTGCAAGTGGAAAAGCCACAAGTTTAGCCTCTAGGACTTCAGTATCATTATGAATGATGAGAGCAATTATCATGATAATTAAGACATAGTTAAAATAAAATTGTAGAAATAACAACAACAACAAAAAAAGTATATTGTTCTTACCATGTGGTTGGTGTCATCCAAAGTACTCAACATGCATTGTTACCTTTCAACATCACTCACTAAGTAAGAGATCAGCAAAACACAGAGAGATGAGAGAACAGAGAAAGGTCAGTAGTAGGGAGTGAACCAGTATCTCAAGGAATGTGTTCCATGCTTTCCCCGAGCCTGGTAGAAAAACTGGAAACAGAGGTATGGTACACACTGACCTAAGATATCCATCCCTCCTCCATTCCCATAAAGAGCTTTGGGAAAGGCATGCATGTCAGCCCAGCCAGGTAGAGCTAAGGACAGCATGAAAGGAGAACAGGAGCCAGGGCACACTGGTCCTCCTGGTAAATTCTAGCATGAGGATGCATCAGCTCTTAGCTCTGGGGATTTTCCCAAGGATTATTCTTTCTCCCTAAGCTTCATACATCCCCCCCCTCAGCCATCAGACTTCCTATAATTTTTATTAAGAATCCCAGACACTCCAGCAATAATTTCCAGACACCATGGCCTCTGTTACCATAACGAGCCATTTTATAATTGGGTTCACTTCATTAGCCTGAAGGCTCTCGGCTTGGAAGGGACATGCTCCTCTCCCAGGGACAGGGGTCTGCACAGCTCCTGGCCTCCAGGAGAGCAGGGGAGTGAGCTGTGGATCCAGGGCCTGTTTGGCAGCGCCTTGTGCTGGAAGGTTCTGTGTCCAATCTGTTCCCTGTTACTTCACGGGACTGAACATGCAAATGGACAGGGAGACTGGCTGTGTTTCAAATGAAATGAGAATTAGGGATTTCGTCAGCATATTGATTTTTGGCCAAAGCCAAACATTGTCCATTGTCATTTTATGAAGTTTTGATTCTCAGAGAGATCCATCTACAGGCTGCAAAAATTGGAGGTTCCATACTCTCTCTTCTTATAGCTGTATCAGATAATCTCTAAGAGTCACCAACCAGCACACACAAAATTCGAGTGTAGTTTTCTGAGGGTATTCTCCTGGGAAGGGGTTTAACCCAGTAGTTTCTGAATGTCAGGAAAAGTTAGGCACAGGATTGAGAAGGACTGGCTGTGTGTGCTGAAGCAGATCAGCTTCTTTTTGGCTCAGTTTTTACTGTTGACTTTTGTTCTGTTTTTCAAGATCATTAAGATAGTGTTTGAGGAAAATGATAAGTGCCTAAAGTGCAGGCAGATTTAACTGAGTGCCCAGCGCATGCCTAACATGGTGCTAAACGCTACAGGAGTCCAAGAGGGGAGCAGGAGCCTCTTCCAGAAAAAGAGGCCCCTCTCCGAGAAAAGGCACAGCCCCCAGAGCTCTCTAAAGGGAGACAGAGGAAGGAAGGAGACCTAACAAGGGTTGAGAAGCAAGAAGGTACAGGTAGCATCTACATGCCTTGTGTAAAGTCAGAAATGAAAATATTCTTGTGGTTTATAAAAAGGAGGGAGGCTAAAACGGAGTTAGAAAATGTACAGGAAACGGTCCTAAGGCTGGGAGGGTAATAGGTAAAGACTGCCTGCCGGGACTTCATGCGGCTGGTAACCAAGGAGAGGCCTGTGTAAGAAAGAGTACTGCTGGAGAATGCTGGTGCCAGGTCTACCGAGGGGCAGCAGGGGAAGGAGGCCGTGTGGTTGCTTAGGTAGGAACCAGCCGCAGGGAGACCTGAGAGAGAGACTCATGAAACCCATCTCACTCACAAAAGGGGTTTTCTATGAGTCTTACACAGGAAGGATGCTCAGAATTGCCTTTGAAATTGGTCTGTCTTTGAGGCCTAGAGGTTGGCTAGGACCGTTTTTTTGGAAATTGAAGTGATATAATAACAGTAAGTGGAGGCAGGCTTGCATGTGAGGAACATCATAGAGGAAAACATGTCATGATTATTTGGTTTGGAGGATTGTGGGTAAAGGGAACAGGCTAAGGAGAGGCTTCTGTTTCTAATTCTGGGGAGGGGAGCCTGGGAAGTCCTAGTGTTACCTATCTAGAGAAGACAAGAAGAGAAAGAACTGAGAGCCAACACTTGCTATGTGGGCCGCCTTCAGCAGGAGAGCTCATGGAAGCAGAGTCCTTGGGATAACAGAAGACATGGTGGCTGCTGAAGCTCATAGATGGAAAGCAGAGTTAAGATAGACAGGAGCCATGGGGCAGGATCTGGAGGAGCGCCAGGCCTGAAGAATGATAAAGGAGAAAGGGGAAGAAGGGCGGGATAGCAACTGAGGAAATGGTGAGGAGGAGGTAACAATCAGTTCATGAAACCAGCAGGACCCCCCCCCCCATAAAAAGAGAGACTCCCATAGACTCAGGCTGGCAGGAGGCTACTGGAAGTGTGGAGACGGAGAATAGGTGTCATCTAGTGGCTGACCAGAGGGCAGAGTCAGAGTCTAGTGGGTTGAGGCAGAAGTAGGCAATGGGCAGCCAAGACCACAGGTGGTCAGTGGGAGGATGCTGGTCTGAAAGTTCAGGTTCCTTGTATTCCCAGTGGGGAAGCACAAAGGAGGGCTTAGCTTGTACAACCTGTCAATTTCTACTCCTCCTCTTTCTTCTTCCCTTCCCATATTCCTTCTTTACCCATGTTTCTTTCCTGCTCTCCATCCCATCCACCCCTCTGGCCTTTAAAAAATTTTTTTTTCTTTTGTGTTTTCTTTTTCCAGACAGAGTTTCTCTGTGTAACAGTCCCAGCTGTCCTGGAACTCTCTTTGTAGACCAGGCTGACCTTGAACTCACTGAGACCTGCCTGCCATTTTTAACCATATGCTCTGACTTTTGCCCTCCTGGCTCTTATATCTGGTGGAAGGAGGTAGATATTTAATAGTCAACGCCTTGACTACTGATCATACTCTCACAGATGATGGTCCCCATGCAAATCCCATGTCAGAGGAGAGCAGAGAATTGAGAGCAACCTTCTCTTAAGACCCACAGCAAAGGGAGAGGCAAAGTCAGATGTGTTGGAACACACTGGCTGCATTAGCTGACTATAAAATACCATTTGTTTGGTCTGATGCTGAGTTTGAATTTGCAGGCAAACCCTATTCTTGCCTTTAATGGAAGAAGTCAATCTCCCAGAGTCCTTCCTGACCCTTCCAGCCCATATTAAACCAGGACTTAATAACGATAATTAATGCCGTGTTGACTGTCTGACATTCTTCCAGAAGACAAGATGAAAGAGACGATAGACATCTCAAAGGATAGGAAATCTTGGGTTTATCTTTCCAGGCATAATGAAATATACTTTTATCATTAGAGTCAAGTAGAATGTTATTAAGACTTGCTGTGCAAGGTAAGACAGGGAGAAACGTCTGTTGCCCTTGACGACCGCAGGCATATTTGCTTTATGTAATGCAACGGAAACTTTTAATTGCTGGTGTTAAATTCTCTGAGGTTCATTTCACATCACCTTGACATTAAGCTAACAAGCAGACAGGGTCACTCCTGGTTTTTAAACCCTGTTGTCTGGATCATTTAATAGTATCAGATTCAAGACTCTGAGTGGCAGAGAACTTAAAGATGAAATGAGTAAGGGCTCAGAACTGTGAAATGATCCTCAGGCAGAAAACACAGAATTTTTTTTCTTCCCTCTCTCTTTTCACTGATCTGGCAAAAGTGGGCTACAATTTCTTGAGAGAGAGAGAGAGAGAGAGAGAGAGAGAGAGAGAGAGAGAGAGAGAGAGAGAGAGAGAGAGAGGAGATCAGAATGGGTTTTATGGCAGAGGCCATTTTAATACATGAATGATTTGTAGGTAAATTTATTGTAGCCAATGGGTGCAGTCAAGTGTGTAATAGAAATATTGTCAAAAAGCTGGGATTATTATTTAAATGAGTAGAGTGTTAAATTTGATTACATACTTTTTAAAGCTAATAAAATATTTCATTGCTCTCAAACTATTTCCCATAGTCCCACATAGTCAGAAAACATAAATTAAGTGAGGCTCAGCACAGAAAATGACCCAGGTTTTGTGTGGATGGAAGCATGCGTGGCAAAGCTTGGCAGCCACAATAAAATTGAAAGGATATAAAGGAATTGGCTGCCCCCCCACATGGTGCTGGTGGGGGCACCTTAGGGCTTTCAGGATTGAGAAGAAGACAGAGCAGGAGAATAGACTTAGAAATTGCTCCAGTTGATATGGAACAGTAGGAAGCCTGGGAGTGAGAGAGTATGAAGGCCACTGTCCCTTTTCCTTATCTAGATAAGGGAGAAAATACTCCAGCCCCAAATCTTCTGTTTGCTTGGACATGCTTCCCTTTCCAGAAATACCCATGACTGTTGGTTTTTCTAAAATGTTATTGTTTTGTTTTAAATAAATAAAGCTTAAGCTATAGTATGCCTGTGTGAGGATATGACATCTCAGATTGTGCTGTTTGCTGGGTTTATCTATGACAGGCTGGCATTGCCACCAGATGTCAAGGATCGGTGCCTTGCATTCATTTTAATGAACTATTGTGCTGATAATGGTTATGAATGCCAAGTTTAAGCTGTAAATTACTCAGGTCAGGCTGCTTTGTGCTTTGTGAATCTGCCTGGGAGTCAGTTAATGAAGGGCTTCTTTTTCCTTTCCTCTTTCAGTTAGGAATTCATGGTTACGCCTTCGCCATCACAAATAATGGATATATCTTGACGCACCCGGAGCTCAGGCCGCTGGTAAGAGAAGTGTCCATTCCTGCATTTCTTCAGCTATGCCTTGCAGCAGTTTTCTTTAGAAAACTATTCTATTCACTGTGTTAAAGAGGTCATTTGCATAGATGCAAACTGGTGTTTTGACCCACAGTGCATCAGTGATAAAGAAGAAATCAGTTTCTAGCAAGTTCTTACCCGTACATCCATATACATTTAAATGCATTTATTTATTTTAAAAGAAACCTGTCAGCATTTTGAAATTTTGCTATAACTTCACACAGTTTGAAATCCATTTTGATGAATATTCATTCACTAGCCCTAGCCCCACTTACTCAACATCTGTTTTGATAGGACAAATCAGATACAAGATCTCTGAAAATTTACCGTTAGGACTTAGCTCCCAATTACATTGCCAGAATGCAGTGTTCATAGATGCTATTCAACACCCTTGTGGATAAATGGAAACAGCTAGAGTTTCTCTCCATTTCTCAGCAGCTGAGTTATACCCAATAGCACCACTTTTTACTTTCTCCAAGAGTAGTCTAAGGCCAATTCAAGAGAGCCCATGGTCTGTTTGGTGAAGCTGAGCCTCATGAGGAGGCTGCCCCAAAGCACTCCTCCAGGAACAATGAGGACTCTCTCCCAGATGACAGCCAGGATCTTCAGAAGAAGCATGACTGAGCGCCACCATTCAAGGCCAGTCCAGGCAACTTAGTGAGACCCTGTCTCAGAATAGGAAGATAATGTGTGTAAAGGGATGACTGTGAGGTTCATCGTGGAACACTTGCCTTACTACTAGATCCACCATGCTGCAAAGGGGAGAAAAAAAAAAAGGAAAGAGAGGAAGGAGGAGACTGGTGGTATCTCCTGTGGATTCTGGAGAGGTGTTGAGAGGAAGGGTGTCATTGCTTGTCATTCTGGGCTAGTCAAAATGTGCTGCAAGAATGACATCCCCTAAGATTTATGTGCCTTTTGGATCATTTTAAAGAAGATATGGGTATTAAGAGGAACACATCCTTGTAAGTTGAGGATATATAGGTCATTCTCTTGGCAACACACACATACATTCACATAGACACACAATACTATCCACAGCAGAAGTCTCTGTCCCTTTCCTCAGAATAGAGCATAGCACAGAAGCAGAGAACTCTGCAAATGTTTGTCAGCCAAGCACTGTAGGGACCCATTCTCTTCTCACGCACATCATTGCTTAGATACTGGCCATTTGAGAGTCCCATCATCATCCAACTGCTCTAATCACCATGGTATTAATGGAGTCAGGACCATATCACGTGAATTTCATATGCTTGCTTTCAGATGGGCCTGATGGTGATGATTGCAGTGTGTGTGTGTGTGTGTGTGTGTGTGTGTGTGTGTGTGTGTGTGTGTGTGTGTGTGTGTGTGTAAAGGACTGAATTAACTGGCTAGCCGATTCCAATTATAACTCTGAACTTTTGGGGTGTCTGATTTAAAAAGCCACAAATATCTTAAGAATAAATAAGCCTAAAGATATGTTCAAGTCTTAAAAGCTTACTGCATTACTCACCCCAGGCTGTCAAGTGGGATTTTTGATTGGGCAGAGTGGGTACAAGTGGGTTTGATGAGGCAGAACATGGGCTCCTGATACTTATGTGTTCCAAACTAGAACAGATCAGAGGCAGTGGTGGCCTGGTCAAACCTGATTCTTCTGTCGGGGAATGAATTAACTTCCTACTTATCAGCTTTTGAAGGAGGAAGGAATTGGAACCAGGAGCCACCATGGTGGTTTCCTTCTCTTTATAGCACTGGAAATGGCTGTCCTCCACAGGTATATCCAGCATCTCTGTAACCGCTTGTATCTCTTGGTCACACAACAAATAGCCAATGGTTGAATGTGTGTCTACTAGAAGACAGCTGAAAGGCTGAAAAAGCAGTTCCCTCCAGACAACACTGTTTGAGCCTGGTCATGTGAATGCTCACATATGCAGGTCATTGCTATGCATATCATTGTTCAAATGCTGGGATGAGTGAATTTCCCAGAAACAACAGCCAGGGTCCACTTTCCATGTGTGAGGTGCTCACTTGTCCAGATGCATCTGTTGTTACTGACTCATGATGAGGACACGGCCAGACCAATAGGCCCTCTGTCCCAGTCATCTGTCTCTGACTCTGAGGCCATCCGAGGTCTTGGAGAGGTTAGGAGAGGGGATGTCACCATTGGGGATTACATAAATTAACTTATCTAAATATGGTCACTGAATGTAGGTGACTCCATGTAAGTTTTACATTTTCCTTCTAAGTTAAGGGGCTGTTAAGTGGAAGAAAGGCCATCTTACCCAGGTTGCCCTTGTCCTTAACTTCTGATTTTGCCTCATTCCAGCTCTTGACTGAGAAAGTCATACAACTGTTGTGAGACTCGCCTTCCCATGGTGATACTGCTTTAACTGTAGTGTGCATTCCACAGCTTTGTCTTTGGTGCAAAGGGGAGAATGTTAAATCATTCGGTGCGGCAGGTTCTAGGACATCGTGGGGTAGTGGAGCTATCTTAGCATCCCATCTGTCCTGGCACTGCTGATCTGGGCTGATCTGGGCTTGGCCTCTTTAAAGACTGGGAGGACAGGATAGTGGCAGATGATTCCTGCATCTAAAGAACACATTTTGATTATTCAAGGGTTATCCTGATAACCATTTGTGATGTCCCATGTGTGTATCATGTATACATGAGATTTTTGTTTATTTGTTTGCTTACTTGCTTGCTTGTTTCTGTTGTTGTTGAACAATAATTTTGGCTCACTCTAATCCAGACAATAACTCTACTATGTGGCTCAGTGTGGGCCTACTATAGGGGGAAAAAACAAAGGGAGGGGTGTTTTTTCTCAGGTAACATTGTGAAAAAGACTAAAATCCACAGTGTTTGTGGCTATCCTAGTTTCAGGCATCCTGGCTGCTTTCTTTGCTCTCTTGTGTTTTCTATCCCTGTTCCTGCCTGCCTGCCTAGCATATAGTCAGTCTTCTGAAATTGAAGGGATCCTTCAAACCCACTATTTTCAGTGTTTCTTATGACAGCTGTAAGTGGATCCCATGCTTATGCTAGTAGTCTGGGGTCTGTCATGCATAGATCTGCCTTAGCTAAACTCTGGAGTACAGCTAGCAGCAGACAGCTGCTCGCAGCTTCCATGACTGGCTCAGGCAAGGAATCATCCCTCAAGCCCCACTCGCTTCCTCTCAGGCCCAGACTTGTAATGAAGTTGTTATAAATGGACCTTCCCCTCTGTTCTGGCTAAGGCTGCCAGATTAGCATGGTGAATGTGAGCATGGGTTGTGGCCAGCCTGGGGAGGGTGGAGAGGCTCGCTCCACACAACTCGTGTTCCCTTCTGTCTGCCACTGAGGTTGTTCCTGCCCTTTGCAGCCAGATAAAAGAAGTGGCTTTTGCTAAAGCACAGTACCAATATTTTTCTAATTTGTCCAATAAAATCTTTCCCTCAAACTCCATGTCTGGCTTGGTTTTATCCAGTATTTCCTTTCATCTTGTATGATTTGGGTGTGAATCATGAAATGTCTCCAAAAGCAGCTCACCCTAGGAGCCCTACTCGAGCTTCTCGAAAGTCATGCTTCCCGGGAAAGCCAGGATTTCCCACGCTTTGTCAAGTGTCCTCATACCTTCTTCCCACCTACTTGTCATTTCCTGATGGCTTCACTGATGTCAAAGTGACAGGTCCTCACTGGGTTTCTGATGGGAATTTTCTTGTCCTGCACTGAGGGTTGAAATAGCTAGCTGCCTTCCAGAAGACTAGAAGGCCTTCCTTGACAGAGTCAGTACCTGTTCCTGTGGGGAAGTGGGCACTGCACAGCAACTGGGATTATAGTAGACCCCAAGAAACAAGAAGCGTCCCCTGTAGAGCAGTAGAGCCTGTGCATCATCTTGTAGCCTTTACCATTCTTACAGGCAGGCTAAGAATGAACTACCTAGATTTCATTTCTTACTTATTTAGTTTTCCTTCTCTTTAAAGGTGTTTTTTTAGAATGATAAGCCTTGAATATATATCTTTTCCCTTTGTTCATGAAGGGATGGAGGGACAAACAGCCTATGCTAGGCTGTCTTTAACATGACCTTTAGTTTTGTTAGGAGTTTGGTGCTCGGTCTATCTCTGTAATTGTAAAAGATGAGGTTGTTTAAGCTGACCACTCCCCAAGGAAGCCTTGACTATGGACCTGGCTGAACCCTCAAGGGAACACAAAACAGGCCCCTCTCAGCAGCCACAGCAATGGCAGGATTCCACAGGGAGCCTTGGATGACAAAATCTGGGACTCATTTCCACAGAGATCATGCTGAAATCAGCCAAAAGCTGTCTGTTCTGTGTCTGCAGTCCCAGGGGATGGGGGAAGATGCTGGGGAATTGTATTATAAATGGCATTCTTTTTCCTTTCTCTTTTAGTTGCTTTAAAATCTGTTCTCACATAGCCTAGGCTGGCTTTGAACATCTGATCCTCCCTCTTCTGCCTCCCTTGTGCTGGGATCCTAGGTCTGTGTTATCATACCTGGTTCAGGTGGAGCTAGGATGAAATCAAGAGCTCTCATGCATGCTAGGTAAGTTCTCTATCAACTGAGCTATACCCCCAGCCCCAGGTTCTCTCCTAGATGTAAATTTACTAATCAGTCATAGCAATCACTGTTGAAGAGATGGAAAGTAGACTGCTGAGACTGGGAAATGTATAGTCTTTCTGGTGTCACTGCTGCGTTCTAGGCCTGTGCAAGGCTCCTGAGATGTACCCTACTTCAGGGAAGTGAAGATCTGCTGGGAAAGAAGGGGTTAGATGTAAATTCAGAGAAGCAAGGACACTGGGGAAGACGTAGCTTTTGTGGCTGTTACCCTTACCACGTCTTTCCGGTGTGTTGATTCCTCCCTCTGGGAAGAGCATCATTCCAGGTGCCTTTCGCATGCCACTGTCTTCATTTGACAGGTACAATGGTGAGTCTAGGGCACCATAAAAGAATCCCACAGAGGCTGTGGGAGGTTGTAAGGGATAAGGATAGACAAGAATGTTTTTAGAAGTCATCCTGGGCAACTTTGAACAACGGATTGATAATCTGGAGTGCTCTGAGAAAAAGGAAAGCATCGCCCATGGAAAGTCAAAGCGCTGAGGGAATGATGTGATTATCCCCAAATCATGTAGCCAGAAAGTAACAGAACCAGGAGCTTTGGCCCAGATCCCCTAGATTGGCTAAGTCAACAGTGCTATGCTGGCTCCTCAGGAAGTGTGTAGCAGAGTGGCTGGCAGTGGGTGCGGCTAAGAGGCCTGCTCTCTGCAGTTATGTGGGTGACTTCCAGGGCAGCCATGAAACAGTTATAGCTAGAATCTGTCCAACAGGAACATAATGTGAGCCACAAGATGAGCTGCCTATGTCGTTTAAAATCTCCCAGTAGCCACATCTAAAGAGTAAAGAAGGACACAGGTGACATTAAGTTGAAGGGTAGTATTTTAGCTCATGTGTCCAAATCACTGGTGCTTTAACATATGCTGAACATGAAAATAATTAATATAGCATCGCATGTTCTTCCTATTGTAGTCTGTGAAATCTGATACAGATTAGAACTGGCTCACTCAGAACCAATATTTCAAGTTCTCAAGAGCTGTGTCTAGCTGTGACAACTTGCAGGGGTTCTATGGGCCTATGATGTATGCAGACATCTTAGAAATTTCTAGAAACATGGATGAGAATGTGAATGAAAGTAGTGGTCAGTCATGGGTACCCACCCCCTCCCAGGCTGTGGCTTGTCTGGCTTCTAACAGGGAAGTGGGATGGCTAGAATTCATAAGAGGCTGGCTGGAAGCCAGAGCAGATGGACTCTCTCCTCTGGCTGGGAAGTACTGACTATGTCAGCCATGTGGCTTTATTCCTAAACCATGTGGACTTCCTAAACCAAATTGTGTCACAGTGGGTGGAAGGCATTATCCACACTAGGAGAAGCTGAGGTGTCAGGTTATCCCAGTCAGGCTATTTAGAGGCAAAAATCATCCATGCTTTTCTGGAAAAGTCCATGCTAACTCTCACACAAGGCCAAAGTCTATAGATAACAGTGTCACCCCCCCCCCCCGCTTAACTCCTTATATGCTTCCCACCTACTGCAATGCAAATGCACCTATCTGTTCAAGCCATTGGCACTCTGCATCCTGCGTCCTGAGATGTCACCCTCTGCTGCTCCTTGACTAGCTTACTCTATAACATCATTCTGTTTCTTTGTTTTATGGGTGCACGGACAGTTTATTTTTCTAAGCCCTGTTTGCTGTTGTACATTGGATGTAGATGGTCTCCTGTAGAAAGTTATTCAGTGCATAACATGAGAGGTAGCCAAGCTAGTAAATGTGTTGCTCAGTCCTCTCCTGTGGAAGTGACTGGGTACTCTCGTAGCACATGTTACTCTAATTAGAGGGTGAATCTAACAGCAGGTGAAGCAGAAGTTAGGTGAAGGCAACATTAGAGTTCTTCCCTCCGTCTAGCAAGCTTCTGAAGTTCTGCTAATGGGCCATGTGAGAGGATGC
Organism: Cricetiscus sungorus; assembly: GCA_030556225.1. Lineage (NCBI taxonomy): Eukaryota > Metazoa > Chordata > Mammalia > Rodentia > Cricetidae > Cricetiscus > Cricetiscus sungorus. The sequence continues at coordinate 4,366,203 of JANBXA010000260.1, forward strand.
TGTGTAATTAGAAAGTTTATATTCCCTGGTGTTTAAGCAGGATCCTTACAGAATTGTGCCAGTCCTGAAGCTTTTGCCTATTCCTTAGAAACTCAGGTTCTTTCCTGTCCGCCTGCTCTTCTACCTGGAATCTGGTCTTCTGTAAGACCTCCCCCAGTTCTTGGTCACCTCAGAGAAGCCCTTCTCTTCCCCAGTGCTTCTCCAGCGTGCACCTGCCTCTGTTTGTCTGGGCCCCTTTTTGCTAGGGCACACACACATGTTCAGCTTCTCCATCGCCCTTTGCTGGACGCCCTTTGCTGGACTTTGCTACTACACAAAGAAGGTGCGAGTGGGAAGGATGATGCAGATGATGAGAGTCTGGGTACTGTGTTGCTCCAAGAAATGAGAAATGTGGGTGCCACATGTGCTCTCATCAAACATTCACTCATTATGTCAGGGCATGTGTGGGTTGTGGGGCCCTTCTAACCCTGTCATCCCTCTGCCCTCTGACCTTGTGTTTGCTGACATCCCACAGATGCTGCTGACATCAAGCTTGGTACTGGCAAAAGATCTTGGGCAGTTGGGGGGATGTTTCTCCTTAGAAAAGTACTCTCCACCAGCAACAGCATGAATGGCCAAGAAGACCTCTGGGTGTACAGCTTAAGCGCCTTTCTTTCTCAGGGATTGGTGCCCTGAAGGGTAAGAGGGCTTCCCAAAGGAGATGGAAAAATACTGGGGCAACCTCACTATGTCCCTGGAACTACTGACCTCAGACAGCTCAGGATGATGTGTCTCTGGTCTTAGGAGGATACATTCTGCTGGCAAAGTCTATCAGGAGTCTATGGTAGACCATTGTAAACCTTGAAGCAAATACACCTGTTATTTTCAGCTGCCTTGCCCTCCACTCTCTGGCTGCTGATGAACTGGAGGAGACTGACCAGTAGGTGGTGCACGGGCATCACTGTGTGCTGAACACATGTTGTCTTGCTGGCCAGTGCACAGCCCCAGAACAAGGATGAGGCAAGACCCTGCTTAGGCTTGGTCTGAATCCACTCTAGGTTAAGAGAAAGAATTAAAGGATGCCTAGAGAGTGTATCAGCTCAAAAAGATTGTGTTGATGGGCGGCGGGGGTGGGGGTTAGTGGTGGTGATGTTTAACTCCTACAGAAGCTGCCTTGTTTTGGATAAGCATTGATGGGCTAGGTGGACACAAGTCTTGTATCCTGAATGCTTGCTTCTTGCTGAAATGCCACAGGCCCTGTGGGAACTGCCTGGGCTGGGCACTTGAGCAAGAATGCTGCAGCTTTAGCTCCAGATCTAAGGAAGAGCCTGCATTTTGCCAGGTAGGGCTGAGCTTGGTGCTTTAACTTCCGCCCGCCATTCCCAGCCACGGCCTCTTAGTCCTGGGACCAAGTTTGAGCTTGGATGCTCAGGCAGTAGATGAGCTTGGGAGTCAGTTTCATGTTTTGAACATGTAATGTGTTTCAATATTATCCTTGGATGCTAGAAGTGGCAGGCAAATGGGACTGGTGATGACCTTGCAGCTACTACCCAAGATGTCAGGTGCCAGGCTCTTTGATGGACACCTGCCCAAATTGTCTCACTAAGTTCCAGTAGCATCCTGTCTGTTAGAATGTGTCAGAGGGGTCACCTGAGGGTGAGGATCTGCCATGTATGGCTGTGGTGTTTTGTTGTTGTTGTTTTAATTAATTAAATATTTACAGAAGAAAGGTATCTGATACTCAGACCAAGGGATGTGTCTGTTAGAAAATACACTTGAGGCAGTCTTCACAAAAGGAAAGCATGACTGTAGACATGATTTGTCAAAAGCTTGCTTCTCTGGTTCTAAAGCTGTGCTGGTTTCCCTTCCCTCTACCAGTGTTTTCTTTGTCCCTGGATGCTAATCTGTTGGTGACACAGAAGTTGTTCTGCATTCTAGTGTAGATGTGGTTGGTTGGGGCCAGTCTGGCTGTGCCCAAGCTGAAACTATGGACTCATTGTTTCTCTGTGGCCTTCTTGCTTCAGGCTCCTGTAGCTGTTCCTCCCTCAGTCCTTTCCTGCACAGTGGAAGCAAAGTCTCTCAACATTTCTAGCTGCAGGGAACCACACCACTGTTGTAGTGGCAGTCATCCTATCCCAAACTTTTTCAGGAGATCTTTTGTGAAGCCCCACCCCTGTCAGCAAGGAAGGGAGAAGAAGCTGCCAAACCGAGTCTTCAGGCCATTGCCTAGGTCCCCTTTCCCTGTAAGCTGAGAGCTAGAGGGTTAGGGAGAAATCTTCCTACAGACTGTGGAGCTGGGGCATGTGCCAAAGGAAGCAGCATGTGCAAAGACCCTGAGGCCTGGAGATGCACACTGTGCCTGGAATCTCTCTCCATTGATTTAGGACTTCTAAAGCAGTGCCATGTACAGCTGCCAGCCCCTGCTGATGCAGTCACCATCCACACCTGTCCCTCCCCCTGATATTCTGTGCACATTGTGTGCATGCACAGCTGCGTGTGCCTGAGGACATTCTCTACTTCTCCAGCACACAGGAGGCCCGTGAACCAAAGGACAAGGAACACCCCTCCTGAGCACAGCCAGACAGTTGACACTCTTCCCCAGGGGTCCCAGCTCCCGGGTGGGTGATCTCATAGCTCCCCAGGGAAATGAAGCCCCCAGTGGTGCCGTGTCTATCAATGTCTTGCTGTGTTCCTGGGGGTATCTCTCCAGCTCTGGAAGGAAAACCTTGCACTGAGCCTGTCTTGAGGCTTGCTGACAGACTTGTGCTGCTAGGGCTTGAGAGGCAGTCTTTTCTGCACTAGGGCACATACCACGCTGAGTGCATCCACACCAGCATCTCTGTGGACACACAGTGGGCAGCATGTTTCCCCCTAGTCCAGGCCCCCTGCACCCATGTTCCCATTATTCTTTTCTGCTCCTTTGCTCTGGGCATCTGACTTTGAGTTTATGTCCATTAGGTAGCATTAAAAGTCATGAGTAGGAACCCAGAAAGAAATCTGGTTAGAGACAGGAATTTCGTTGCTTTATTTTTTTGGGTAAAATAATTTGATGAGAAAAAGACTCTTCTTTTCCCCAAGCACACTTTGACCTCTGTTTTACTAGATTAATTTCATATCTAGAATGCCCCATCTTGGATGATAAATTAGCACTAAAAAGCTCATCAAAATGTAATTACAGGCAATGTGTTGAATAATGATCTCTTAAAAATTCCTATAGATTTGTCTGCACCTCCTTTCCCTAGTGAGGGAAATGAGCCTCAGCTGCTAGCTACTAGCCTGGGCCAGGAATGCAAACCCTAGCCATGCTTCCAGGCTGAGACACGGGTGCTGGTTTCTATCACTGCCAATGTCATCTCCTTGATCAATCATGCTGCTCCGCTGGCTGCACATCTTTATACAATTTAAAGGACCATCTTCATTGACAGGGAGGTAGAAACTCGAGACAGAGTGAAACTCCCCTCAGCTATCTGTAGCAGTTTGCTGGGGAGATAGATATTCATTGGTGCTAACTAGGAAGACAATAGCAAGCAGGCTAGTGCAGAGAAGCAGGAGCAGCAAGCACAAAAGCTTTCAGAACTGCAGGTTGCAGATTCTAAGCAAGTTTGCTTCTCCAGAAATACAGCAACTGCCTACTTCAGAGAGAAGAGGGAGGAGTCTAATGAGGTGAGGTTTTCCCAGGGATCCTGTCTGCCCTCTCCAGAAAGCTGAGTGGACTAGGTCACCCAGCTGACCCTCATGGTATGGAAGGGTCCTGTGAAACCTACAGCTGAGTTTGAGGACAGGATATTCAAATGATCTCACTGTGTGAATGCACACACTTATTTGAATAACTGAAGAATTCAATCATGTGAATGCCAACAATTATTCCCCTGCGTTTACATTTTAGGAAGACCTTGCATCTGAATCCCCATGAGAGCATTAAATTGCTATCTAATTAGCAGTCCCAAATTATATATATTTAAAAGATAATGAAGGGTTTGAAGGCTGTTGGAATAACTGGTTATACATTTAAATGAATCGCTAGAAATTTGTTAGTAATGTGTGGAGTTTTCTTTTATTTCTTGATTCCCTCTTTGAAGTTCGGTAGACCCAACCTTGCAGGGTTAAGTCTGGTAGCAGAAAGATAAAGGCAGATGTTTTTAATTATTGCAACACAAAACTCCCAAATAATTATAAGCAGCTGTCATTTTTACATAATCCTGAATGATAAGACCCAAGGAATGCAGATAAAAGTGTTGAGACCATGGGCTTTTGGGACACAATAATTTAATCCTATACCACCACTGAAATGATGGCCACACAGTGGAGGAGTGTCCTCTTAAATTTTTTCTTAGCTTTTACTGATCAAGCGAAAAGCAAATATATTTCCACACATACAACCCAAGTGTCATGTCTATGTTCCTTGGGAATGTTTACTAGATGAAAACAAACATCCAAACATTTTGATTACCCAGGAAGGAAAATTGGCTGAGCTGGGCAGGGCAGAATTTGCACTGAGAGTGCTCTGTTTTGCCTGCCCCTTTCAACTTCAGATGAGTCTACAGCTGCCCTTGTCCAGTCACCTCCTCCCTCCATTGGTTGGCATAACAGAACGCTGCCTGGTAGCAAGTCTTTGACTTATAGATGAAGTTTTCACTGGATTAAACTGCACCACAGTAACTTACTTGGGTGCAAAAAGGTGATCTGGTCTACCAGCTCCAAGGATGGAGTGCTGGATTTAAGTTACTGGATTTGTTGTTTCTTATACTCATCTCTTTCTGTAAGACTAGAGGCTCATAAGAACAAATTCAAGGGACATCTAACAGTAACTTCTCCTTTCTGATTGTTAGTTGTTTATCACTATGACAAAAGTGTCTGGGGTTTAGTCACTGGCAAGCTAGCTGGCTCTGGTCTGAATGAGGATGAAGATCATGGTGGTAGGATATGAAGGAACAAATTGTTTACCTCATGGTGGCTAGGAAATAGAAGGAAATTAAGGAAAGGATTAGAGACAAGATGTGATCACTAAGAACATGCCTCTAGCAATCTTTTTCCTTTAGCAAGGTTTGATGTTTTCAGGTCTTCTGAACCTCCCAAAATAGTACAATAAGCTGATGACGAAGCTTTGAACACAAGCCTGTGGAGGCATCTCACATCCAGATCCTAATGTGGACCCAGAGATGACAAAATCAAAGTGTACTTGGTCAGGTGTACAGTTCATAGCAGGCTGAACTGTAGCTTAAGTTCCACAAGAGACACATCTAAGCTATCAACTAGAAGAAACATATATAGGCAGGCAGACACACACAAACACACACACACACACACACACACAGAGATACATGCACACTCACATATATACACACAGGCACACATATGTATACAGGCACACATAGGCATACATACAGATACACACACAGGCATACATACGTACACACACAGGCACACATACGTACACACACAGATACATACACAAACACAGATACACACACAGGCACACATATGCACACATACACATAGGCTCACATACACACACAGATACACACACAGGCACACATAAGCACACACACATACACACACACACACACACACACACACACACATACACACACACACACACACACACACACACACACACACACTTCTGAGATGCACCAAGAATCCTAAGATATCTCTGCTACATTATTCTCAGACCATTTTATCTCGAGGCAGGACCTGGCTTGGCAGATAGAACTAAGCCAAGTGGGTTCCCCAATGAATGGAACTTCACTGCCCACCCCCACCCCAGGAGCAGGAAGTATAAACAGATAAGAGAGGAGCCAAATTAGACCAAGGGATTCATTTGCAATATTCTTAAGTGTAAAGTGAGGCATTCTTAAGTGTTATTATATCTTCCCAGAAATGTGGGGGTTTCAGAGTGCCGTGTGTCCTGAATATCAGATACAGTGGAATTATATGATTCTCCTGGAACGGCCAGGTTCTCAGTTGTACTTCAGGAAGGGATTTTAGGGAGGCACAGAGCAGAGCTTTGACATTATCTAAAATATAGTTCTGTAGAAGGTTCAATACTAATATGGTTTAGATTACCCTTATTGGGTGTACATGCTCACCTGGCTCATACTGCAATATGTGTGTGTGTATGTGCGTGTGCGCACACGCACGCACATGTAAGAACAAGATTTCTCAAAGACTCGATCATCATAAACTCTGTTTTGCCATTGTCCCTTCCTGTACCACCATGATACATTTTAGACATAGGAGACAACAACCTTAGTTTTAGACCAGGGCTCTTCCCTGGCATACGTCTCTCCATAGAGCAGAGCCACATCTGATACCTCTGAAGGGTCAGCTCTGACACTGTCAGCTGTGCGACCTGGATTGAGTTAGTTACTTAACTCTAGGGTCTCAGTGTTCTTCCCTAAAAAATGAGAACAGAAACAGTGCCTCCTGCAAGGATTATAATGAGGAGTAAGTGAGTAAATGCTCCTGGATGCCCACAATAATCCAGGCATGTAGGCACTGTCAGGCAGGAATTGGTGGAACGAATCCTTACACATGTTCACTCTGTAGTCATCTGCTGTCTCCAGTAGAACCTACTCTTGTCCAGGCAATTCCCAGGCCTGCACACCCAATAGCACACAAATAATAGCTACGTTCTCTAAGATGCTTAGGAGCCAATGTAGGAAGCAAACATAAAAGCTGGACTCCTGTATTATACAGTGAAGTCAGAGACAATAGGGAAGATTTTAAACTGAGTCTGCCTAGACCCAGTCCACAGAGGAGTCCATCTCAGCTGAACCCATACGGGTCAGAGAGATGGACCATTTGACTCAACAAATGGAGTGACTTGTACCCAGACCAGAAGGTAAAAGCAACGATGACCTTTTCAGCAGCTACCTCTGTCTAGCTGGGGAGTACAAAGAGAGGAAGGAAATGCTAAAAAATTTCAAGTGTAGCAGAGGCCAAGTGACAGGCCTTGCAAAATGCTGGAATATTAAGCGACATCCTACAGAGCATAAGGGGTCTATACCAAGCACTGGCAAGATCTGATTTTGGTTGTGGAAGAATACTTCAGTCTGATCCCAGGAAGTGGGTTAGAGGTGAAAAAGCCAAAGGGAGACTTTCCTTGGCAGTTGACACTAAGTTGATGGCCTGCCTGATGTGACTCACCTTCAGAACACTCACACACCAGAAGTGATCTGTGGATGTGGTAGCTTGTTTCACTGGCCCACTGGCCCATTCTCTTACTCCCACCCCAACGCTGCCCACATTTCCATGGTCACAGGCAAAGCAAGACTGTGAGAACTCAGCCAACCTTGCAGGAAGGTCCCTGGCTTTTCTGTGAGTCATAAATCACATCAGAAATCTCCTGGGTTTATTCGGACCACCATGTATTCAAAAACATTTGCAAAAAGATACATCACTCTAATTGGCACTTGTGTGTACTGGTGTACACACACACACACACACACACACACACACTAAACAAAAGCTAAACATTTTGCTTGGTCACCAGGCCAGTGGGATTGTAAGAGGTACTGTGGAGAAAAACTGCCCGGGTTGGAGGTCAGAATGTGGCTAGGGCAGAGAGCATTTGTTAGACAAGGTACCACATGCTCATCCATGCTGCATATTCTCAGAGAGGTCTGAAACAAGGGCCACCCAGGTGAGAAAGGAGAGATACTCTAGTTGGAAAGATCTAAACACCTCACGGAAAGGATGATGGTGCTTACATGGAAGGAAGATCTCTTTGCAGCATCCCTCTATTGCTTCATTTAAATTACAACCTGTAATTGTCAAGCTCCTGTGGATGTTGAGAGTTCTCTAGGTTCTGACTCTGGGCCCCGAAGTAGAGATACTGTGAGTAGTCATCTTCCCAGTGCCAAACTGGGAAGAAGCATCAAGACTGATCACAGAAAGAAATTGGGCACACCCTGAACTCACTCTCTCTAGCAAATGACAGCGGCTGCCCCCTAAGGAAGGCTGGGTTAGCTGCAGAGCCCGTTGCTATTAGCTCGGGATCTGACTTGTGTGAATAAGGAAATTTGTTTTCTTTGCCATTGCTATTGAAGCTCTAAAATCCATCAGCTCTGCCTGATCAGACCCCTTCTAAAATGATGTAACAGCTGAATAAACCCTGGGGTCTTCTGATATCATTAACACGGTAATGGAAAATATCAAATAAAATTTCATAAATTAGGTGGGGGGAGTTACTTGCCAGATATCACAAACTTCCAAATTACAGAGGTTCTCTTGGCTCTAGATAGGATCTCCTAATGGCATGATGGTATGTGAAAACCTTCGTGAAATAGGATTTGGAAGAAGCCACACCCACACCTAGGAGCCCAATGCAACCCTCAGGAACTCTGAATTTGTTTACCAGGACCACTTGCTTTTTCCTTTAGACAGGTTTTTGTCTCAAAGTATTCTGACTGCTTGGAGAAAATTCACCCAGGTGCTAGCTGCACCCTTAATTTGCATGCCTCTCCGTCATTTCTTTCCTCCTAGCAGCTGACTGTCCTTGTTGACACCCCTATTTCCTTCACCAGGCCTGGCATTGCCCCTCTCCTCTCAGAGTCCGATCCCTGTCCTTTGTCCCTTTTGCTGGCACACATTTCCTTTCTATCAAGATACCTAATACATTTTAGTGTCCTTAACTAGCTTGTGGTAACCAGACAGACTGGCTTCTTGAGAATTAACTTTAATCCAGCCACGGTACAGTAAGCCACGTTTGACCTACAAAACCATGGCAGGGCCAGGCCACCACCTCCCCACACACAGTGTGTGACTCATGACTTCTAGGACACCGATTAAGATAAAGGTCATTTGGGTTTTCAAAGCAGCCTCTTAATTGTTGCTTTTTTTTTTTTTTTTTTTTTTTTAAATCCAAGCCATTTTAGTTTTGCAGCCATCAAAAGGATTTTGTAATCAAACTACAGGAGAGCACATAGAACTTTTCATCTTCTAGACACTTAAAAACATTAATTAACAAGGGCAGCATGCCTCTGAGGAAGAGGAAAAGGCTCTGTCCAGACATGCCCCACTGCCCCTCTTCAAACTCCCTGCTACTAAGGGATACAGCCTCGTGGCCCTGGGTCTAGGCTTATCATCTTCTCGGGCTTGTAGGATCTCATTTCCAATAAAAGCACATAGGAATTTCTGGTGGGGCATGCAGGTATGTATCTTATTGAGGGGATTATAGGCTATTGTAGAATCACATACCATGGGAGACGCATGGTTTGGATGGAAATCCCAGCTCACATGTTATCTTCTTCTAGTCTTGTAGCTATTGTCTGAGGTCCTGAGAGTAATCACAGTGAAGTTAGAGACTGTCAACTGAGCCCAGTGGCAACTGTGACTCCCTGAAGTCCCCTTCCAGTAGTCTCCTTAATCTAAAACTGTCTTTGGACACTAAGGCCAGTTTCAAAGGACAGTAACTCTGACAGAGGACTATATAGCCTTCATTTGGGCACAGAGAAGAGGAGGCCTGCAAAAATTTACCTTCCAGATGGCTCTACCACTATGACTGAGCACTTATTTGTCCTGGCAGAGATGGTTACCTGCACAGAGGGCCAAGTTAGTGAGGTTGAGCCACTCCAGTGGAGAACTCGGCCATCAGGTAGAGTTGATCTGCTTCTCAGTTCCATCACCCATGTTGCCAAGGGATCTGGCTCTGATTTTCCATCTATAAATCCTTCACTGGACTTGGGAGGATTTGGGAAGATACAGTGGTTAGCACAGTGCCACCCATACTTTCTGTGGGTGGCAAAGAATAGAGGGGAGCCATGTGGACAGAGCAGGCTATGTGTTTTATGAGTTCCTGGTTAAGGAAGTAATGAACTTTGGAAGCTGAAAATTGTAAGTGCTTTTGAGTACTCATTGGGGGAGATTGCAGTGTGACTTCTGCACTGTTTCCATTCAAAATTTCCTACAAGCAATTATTATACAAACAATTAGGGGAAAATTAGTGCAAGAAACAGGAAGTATCCAAGCCATTTAGATGGTGACATTAGTTTATAGTCCCTGTTGTTTTTTAATCCCTAGGAGAGCTGGGGCTGGCAGTAGCCATGGGTTCCACCTCCTAGAGATCATCCCTATGGAAACCTTGATTTGCCACTGGCAGGATAAAATCCAATTATAGCAGTGTAGGGGAAGGGACATCACTGCCACAAGCCTGCATGTTCTTCCCCTTGGCCTTGAGAAAAGGCCACTGATACAGATTGAAGTTTGCCTTTAGCAGTTTACACATTAAGAACCAGTTTATCCTGTGAGTATACTCACAGGGATGAGCAATGTGTGGTACTTTGGAAACCAGCCTCAGGATCAGTGGTAATTAACACTGGCCAAGGGAGCAAATGTTGAGGATGTTTTTGTTAGAAGCTATGATGTTCTGGGCTCTGTGCTCAGCCATGTTTATTTTCAGTGCTTCTCAAGGCATCTCTGGGAACTGAGGGCTGAAACTATCTAGTGAGGAGAGCAATGAGGTTCAGAGACATGCACAGCTAGGCATGGATCATGAGCATGTAGGCTTGACAGTGATCTGGGCCTAGCTTTTAGTTGCCCTCCAGCAGCCTATGTTGAGCTAGTATGAGCCATTAATAGTGAGCTCTGACCAACAACTTGAAAGTAGGCACTGATCCTCCTAGGGCCGTTTTTCTAGGTCTTCACAGAGATTTATTGTGCTTGGCACAGGGCATGAGAAGTATTTGCATCTATTAGGATACAGCGATGTGTAGGTGAACAGGAAATGAACAGATAATTGAGTGTCCACAGGATAGAAAGGTGCACATGTCCCTTCTGAAACAGTCTCTTCAGGCTTAGAGAGGAGAGATTGGGAGTCTTCACCAGAGGAAGGTCATGCCTGCCTGGAAATAGAAACATCCTTCCAGATGGCTGGCCCTGTGTTGACTAGATCCTCATTCAGATGGCACTGTCCTAAGCTTGGTGTCTTCCTCCCATTTCCTTCCTTTCAGCAGTCTATAAAGTGTGAGCTTTTGATCAGTTAGCCTGTGTTATCTTTGTGACATGGAGGTCACAGGTGTATGTGTGGATGATGCTCCTGGGCCTTTCCCAAAGGGACACTGCAGAAGCAAAGCCATTGTCATTTTCTTTAAATCAGAATGGCCACAGCTCGGCTTACCTCGGTGTGCTTTCAAAGCCAGTTTGCAGTTGACACAGGAGTTTGTATCCAGACCTTTAAATACTGTGCTTCAAGCAAGCCCTTGTGTAGTTCTGGCTTGCTCCAAAGATGGGTGTCTTCTTCTCCCATCACCCTAGACACTGACTTGTTTGTCTGCTCACCACATCTGGCCTTTATTTGAAATTCCACCTCAGAGTGTTTCATAGCACACAATAGCTTTCCTTATTAAATTCTCCTAGACATTTTTTTTTAATTTCATAAAACAGGCACCAAAAGCTGCAGGCCTACCTGTGCCTCTGAAAGTCTGTTTATAACTCTTTGGAAACCATTTGCAATTCGTTAATCACATTTTCAAAGGAAGTTACAGATTATAGATATACTAACAATTGCCATATACAATGCCTGGCACCATAACAGGCTCCTTAAAAACAAGAAGGGGGAATTGGGGAGCCAGACCTGGGGTTTGTCCCACACAGAGGCTGTGTCGGGGAGGAGAGGACCAGTTCCACTGTGGGAGAGTCCAGAGTTTAACTATTTGGCTGTGGCTTGGAGGAGGTATGGAGAGAAAGTATATGGAGCTCAGTTCTGCTCAGACACAGTAGTGCATCTTGGTAGGTGGCAAGGTATTTTGTAAATCAAATGTTCCCAAATAATTATTAAAGTAGCGAAGTCTGTAAACATTTCACATAAAATGTACCTTTAAAAAGTAGTGCATCCGGCTGGAAAGATGGCTCAGTGGTTAAAAATGCTCACAGCTCTTATAGAGACCCAGGTGTGGTTGACAACTCACACATTAGGCAGCTTACAACTTCTTTAACTCCAGGTTCAGGAGCTCCCACACGCCCTTCCAGCCTCTTCAATCAAACATGTTCATACACATAAAAATAATACATAAGTGATCTCCAAAAGTAGCTCACTTTAAAAAAAAGGCATTAAATGTGAACAATCGGACAATTGGACCACCAGATGTTTGAAACTCCAAGCAGAATTATTTTTAGGAGAAGGGTGTGGCATAGACTGATGTGGTGGTTTACACCTTTAGTGCCAGCCTTTGGGAGGTAGGCAGGTGGATCTGTGTGAATCTGAAGGCAATCTGATTTACATAGTTCCAGGCCAGCCAGGACAAACAGTGATACCCCGTCTCCAAAAGGGAAGGAAGCAATTTGGATAGCATACATTGTCATATCCAAGGAGGCAAGGATTTCAGGCACAGTGTAGCCCTGGTACACACACATCTTCAGTTTTCTTTGCTTTCTCTCTACTGGCTTCATTCCCAGGATGACTCGCTGTAGTGGTAAAGGCAGCCATGAGGTGCTACAAGCTCCCATCACACAACCTTAGCAATGTTGGTGCATGGGAAACCTCTTCTCTGGTACAATCCAGGAAAGCATCCCAGATGTGGTCTTTTGAGTCCCTTTTGGGTTGTTGTGGGTTAGGTTTTTTGTTCTCTGAACAAATCCCTGTGTCCTGGAATAATGTGAGCCTTCCCCATATTGTCAGGCCCTGTGCCAGTCTCTGACCCAGCAATAGTACTGTCATCACTGGAGCCACATTTCTAGGGCCTGCAAGACAACCTAAGGACTTAATCTCAAAATTATGTGAAATGGGTGTGGCCAGTGCCTGGGTAAAGGAGTCTTCTTCCTGGCTGCTGAGCATTCTTAGTGAGGAAAAGATGCTGGCAGATTCAGAGTCAATGTGCTACTGATTGTTATTACCCTTGGCCTCTTTTGGCCATGCAATAGTCTGCTGTTTTCTTTTTCTAACCTAAAGGAATACCTTTATTGATGCTGAAGTTCTAACCTTTGCCTGTTAAGAAGAAAGTGTTCCAGACCCATTGTACTTGCTTAGTTATGCAGATATTATGGAGGAGGCTCCATCAAAAGTCATTTCCGAGGGAGCAGCTTCCACTCCAGTTTCCTTCAGTCAAGTTGACCTCTAAGATCTTAAACAATGGACCAGCATGCAGGGAGATCTTTTTCTCTCGCTCTCTAGAGTCTCACAGCTCCTCTTCTTTTTTGAGACAGGGTCTCACTCTCAAGCTCAGACTGGTCTGGAAATTATCTTGGAAATCATGGCAGCTTGTACCTTTGTCTCTGAGTGCTAGAGTCATGACGAACCACTGTGCTCAACTCTGTTTCTTGAGTAGACTTGGTTTATTGGCTTAAGTTTCTTGAGTGGTGATAAAAGAAAACAAGAGGCTGGAGATGTGACTCATGTGATGGAGTGCTTGGTTAGAATGTGGAAAGCCCTGGGTTCAATCCTCAGTCCCACAGAAAGAGTACATAATGGTGCCAGTGTGTATTTTCAGCTCTTCATAGGTAGAGGCAGGGGATCAGAAGTTCAATGCCATCCTCAGCTACACAGCCAATTCAAGATCAGCTTGGATTACATGAAACCTTATCTCCAAATAAAAGAAAAAATGTACATTGACATTTAGGGATAGTAATATTTCAAGGATTTTCAACTGAATCACTCTTGTGTATGTCACCTCAAAAGAGCCAGGTACCTTAGTACACATCCAAATATCTTTGTCAAGAGAGTCTGGAGTCCTAGCTTGTAATATGCATTTCAGAAGGGGACATTTGATCATGTTTGTGTGACACCGCCATCTTCCACAAACACCTCCTGTCTGTGGCTTGTAGCACAGTGGCAGGGTTACTAAATTGTCCTTCTTTTTGAGTAGTGAGGTAGTGTCCAACTCTGTGCAGAGTCAGATCTACCTTGTATGCTGCCTGGGAAGAGATGCCTAGGTGGAGAACCATTTAGCCTGCCTCTGCTGGCACATTCTATCCCCATTTTGCAGCTCACTGGAAAAGCCTCACACAGTTTGTTCAGTTGCTTGCTTATCATCACAGATCCAGTGTGATGTAGGCAATGGCAGTGCCCCTGCACCCCCTTCTTCTGATAAAAGCCTGCACACACTTTGAAGATAAAGATGCACAGGGTATTTAGGACCTTAGAGTGGGTTTAAATTTAACAAAGGCTAAAATAACATGAGACTTACACAGAAACATTAAAGCAGAGATTAGCAGTCATGGAGGTATCCTTCCCTCATATTGACTGTATAATCTTACTTGACTTGTTTTGTTTGTTATTTAGCTTCTCCGAACCCATTTTCCTAGCTGTAGAATGGGCAATAACGGAAGCACAATTGAAGGAGGGAAACTCAATACGTCCATGGCAAGAGAGGAATAATGCTTACCTAACTTCCTATGGTGCCTTGTGTGTGTGTGTGTGTGTGTGTGTGTGTGTGTGTGTGTGTGTGTGTGTGTGTGTGTGTGTGTGTGTGTGTGTGTGTGTGTGTGTGTGTGTGTGTGTGTGTGTGTGTGTTTGGTGTTAGTTATGTATGTATTGGCCATGGGTATGTGCATATGTACATACAATTATGAGTGCATTATGTACAGTGCATCCTGGAGCCAGAGGTCTATGTCTAGTATCGTCCTCAGTCATTCTCTGCTTTTTTAAGGCAGGGTCTCCCACAGAATCTGGAGCTCACTAGTGGCAAGACTGGCTGGTCCATGAGCTCCAATGATCTGCCTGTCTCTGTCACCACACCAGTGCCAGGGTCACATCTGCCTTTTACATGAGTCCCGAGGATCTCAACTTAAGTATTTATGTTTGCATGGCAGGCACTTTGCCATCTCCATAGCCCCCCCCCCCCAGTGCTTAATATCATCAAGGTATCCAGTATGTGTGTTCTTAGTAAATGAATAAGGAACAGTTTTCAATGACCAAAGGAAGAATTCCTTCTACCAAAGCAAAACAAAGAATGGTTCAGAGCCATAAGCAGGTGACCAAAGCATCTGTGAAAGTGTGCTTTTGCAGTTAAAGTCTGGGATGGGTGAGCTTTTTGAGAATGGTTCTTACTGAAATCAGATTAGAAGCCCGTGGCCTCCACAGCTGAGGTTCAGATCTGCTGTCAGACTCTGTCTTTCCATAGGGAATGTCCCGAGTCTTAGCACCCTGTGTGCCTCCCCAATGACTCCTGCCCACGACTTGGACCTGTATCTCTTCCAGGTTCTTTTTTTTTTTTTTTCTCCAGTCACTTCTGCTTTTAGCAAGACTGGCTTGCTCAGCTTCTGTGCACACAGGAACTTTCCCTAACAGGATCCAACTGCTAATCTGCTATCGTTTACTGTGGCTTCCGAGGGAGTCACTTTCCTCCCTCCTCATCTGGAGTGGATCTGATGTCATAAAAGCGACTGTGAATGGTGAATGTCTTGTTAACTGGAAACCCCAGAGAAGTGAGGGAAGGCGTGGTCAACAGGGCACGGTAGCCTTCTTGGGTGGTGGTTGTAGGGAGGGGACTTTCTGGAGATGGTTGGGGATCCCCACAATGCAGTTGGCAAGGAATAAAGAGTGCAGGAACACTGAGTTTGACATTGTTTGCTACCATAGAGATGTGAGAATTGCCCCTTCTGGTCACTGTCCCCTTGATTGCACTGAGGTCCACTTTAGACTTATTCAGTTCTAAACAGGCAAAAGTTTCTCCTGTGTCAGGGGTATCTTTAGGAACTGCATCTACAACCACCAATCAGTGTCTAAACTGGTGAGTAGAGGGGGGTGGCTTTAAAACATGTAGACTGATCCTGCATCTCACTTAGCTCTATTATTTCATCAGAACGGGACTGACACAGAGAGCAGAAAAGAAAACAGAAACGTCTCTATGCATGTATCTCGTGTATATGTCCAAGTTCATTGGTGTACTATGAACATTACCTTCTGAACTTGTAAAGTGCTTGTTTATCCCCAGCCTGCAGCAGAGGGCAGACTTTCCTACCTAATAAACACCCCAATAACCAACAGTAAAGGCCTCGAGATATACAAACATCCAGACACAAGAATGTCCAGTCGATAAAATGGTACACTGGTTGGGTGACTAACTCCAGTGATTCAAGGGAAAAAAGTGAAACCATTCTACAAGTTACTAATGCACTCATCAGCTTTTCCAGAGAAATGCCCTAGTGACCATTAAATCCGGCAGCCATTCCCAATACTCCCATCTACTCCAGGTGAAGGAGCAGTGCTTAGCTTAGCGCTGCCATGGCCAGTAGCAAATAGAAGATATGTGAGCCAGCAAAGTGGTCTCCGATGCCTAGCCCAAGTCCAACTGCGGAAATCAAAGTTTTGTTTCTCAGCTGAGGATCTTTGAAATAGGAAGTGTATGAAGCCTAGGGGAAAGAACAAGATTTTGATAAATGTATGTAGGTAGTGCTTTCCTCTGTCACAATGGGCTGAGTTCCTCAGCTTATTAATAGAGATGGTCTCCCATCTTTAACATATTTATTGCATCCAAGAGTAAGATAAATATTATTTGTGCCTGGCATTTTAGAGCCAAGAAATTCTCTGGGCAAATTCATGCCAAGCAAAGAATTGTCCTTTATATTCTCCAGGTTAGAGGAAACATTTACAGCAATGCCTGTCATTAAAATTCTAATATTGTCACCCACAGGGTTTAACCCTGGTGGCTGTTGTTTATTCACAGTCCTTGCACAAAAAACAGGTCGTAGGAGGATGAAGATGCCTTGGTTGATGATTTCATGACCACTTGTTTGTCTTTTTCTTCTTACCTATGGTAGTATGAAGACGGAAAAAAGCGAAGGAAACCTAACTACAGTAGTGTGGACCTCTCCGAAGTAGAGTGGGAAGACCGGGATGATGTGGTAAGTGACCCTTTTCAAGCCTCATGGGTGAAGGCTCTGTTGATCATAAGGACACCGCAGAAGCTGGTGCACAGGGGCATGAAGACAACATCCCTTCTACTGTAGTTGGAGTTGTATAACTCTCCTTCCAGTCATTTCGGCCAGTTGTGCAGTCTGCCAAACCTGTGCCTAGCAGGCTCTGGTTTCCTCTGCAGCTAATTTACCCCAACTCATGCTGAGTACAATTGCCAGGACTTGTGTTAATCTTCAGAGAATTCTGTCTGGACAGAAGAAGACTCAGGAACTACAAGGTCAGGGCATCATACAGGCCAATAATACAGGCTCCCAGGTAGACAGAATCAACTTTTCAGGTCTACATGGACAAAAGTCTTGTTTCTAAAGAGCAGCAGAGGGGTTTGCAAGCCCACTTTTCCCATGTGTGGTCGGCTTTCCACCTCCACCTGTACCCCCAATGCCATCCCCATTTTCTGTGTCTCTACCCCTCCCATGGGATGTTGCGGGAAGCCATTTGACATCCCAGACTGTCTTTTCATGCTTGTGTATACAAACAGCTCCCCTGTTGCTGCTTTCCTTATTTTCATAGCCTCTGCTCCCTGAATTGTCCTAGCTAGCAGGAAGCTCAGGTTTTTCTCCCTTGCCCATAAAACGCAAGAACCATATCTGTTCTAGAAATTTAACCTATCCCTGTCTTGTTAAATCAAAGCTCATACCAAATAAAGTCGCCATTCAGTGAAAGTTACTGCCTCATCCACTTCCCACCCCCCCCCCACACACACTTGTCATTGCTCTGACATTTTATGCAGTCAATGACCTGGAAGAGTTGTGACCAGGATCCTGGTGTGTTCTTGGGATTAAACTCGTGTGTTTGGTCCACACCAGCACCAGTGTGGACCGTTTCACTGCCTGGGTTCTAATCACACCTGTGTTGAGCCCCGTGTCTCTAATGTGTGACCATTCCTGCAGCAACTCCCAGTGGTCCTGATGGAGGGTCTTTGAGAATTAAACACATTGATAGATTGAAAGATAAAGAAGTGCTCACAGTGTTGTTCGGCTATGTGAGGATTCTGTGAATGGGCCCTGTGGGTTTGCAGTGGATAATGCCATTACAGGTCTTTGCAGAATAAAGATTCTTCATCTTTTCTGTTGTAATCACGGGGGAAGATAAAGCTGGTCACACTAACCCTGACTTCCCAAGTCCCCACTCTTGGGGACCTGGCACATTCTTGCCTCTCCTTTACCTAGAATGTGTTCGTTCATCTCACTATTACTGTTCCTGTGCCTAGCTGGGGATTTTGTGAGGGGACATCTCCTTTTGCTCTTTGTGGCTCAGGAATGCTTCACATCTCCTTACCACATTTTCCATTATGATTGGAGTTTCAAGTGCCAGATTCCCAGAGTGTCCTTCACTGTCATGTGACTCAAACGGCTGGGTTCTGGGCTTCTAACTCTCAGACTTACCACTTCACAAATGAGATCAATATTCTTCTTATGTACAAATTGGTCTCTGGCTATCTTTTGTTTGAATCCCTTCTGGCAAGAAGTCCAAGGCTTTTGAAAGGTGAGTTCTTTCAGTATCCATGTGTTTGACACGGGAAAACCCAAACTGCCATCTATCCTGTGCCCCTGTGAGTGGACAATGTTGGAATCAGCAAAAAACATTCTTATGTAACACACATAAAGGCCTGCACACCCATATGCTGTTAGGGAAGCTTGCAAATAAGTAACAAAGGACAGGTTTCAAGTCAAAATGTGTGAAGGACCAAGGAAGCAGATTTTACTGGGCAGCATCAGCGAACTTGGCCTGGCTACAGAGAACCTGAATGGAGAACCCTGCTTCTTGTGGACAGTAAGGCTCTTGTACAATTTAATGAGGACATTTATGGCATAAACCCCAAATACTTCAAAAAAATGATGTAATATCACATATATCATTGAAACATTTGCAAAAATAGTCTGGCCAAAATTAAAATAAAGGTGGCTGGAAGGATGGCTCAGTTGCAAAAGCGAATGCTGTGTATACATGAGGATCTGACATTGGTCTCCAGCACCCATGTTAAAAAGCCAGCCATATGGATGATGCGATTCCAGCTGTCATTTCAGTACTGGAGATGGGAACTTGGGCTAGCCCCAGCGTTTGTGCCCCAAATCCCAGCAAGAGATCCTGTCCAAAACTCAATGTGGATAATTTCTGAGGAACTGAATCCACCTTTAAACTCAGGCCTCTAACTCCATACACATGTACACCCACTCACATAAACATATACCTATATACATGTCTACCTACACAAGCATACACACACATACACAAGAAAAAATATACCTTATAATAGGAATGTACATGTGACTGCTGTTGCCATCATAGGATGTTAGGTATCATGTCAATTACTATAAAAAGGAAGCTCTTTGGGGACCCATGCGTCAGCAATGAACCTTGAAATACACAAGATCAAGTCTTCTGAGTCACCAGGGAGAATCACCTCTGGGAAAGAAAAATTATATTAAGTTTTTAAAAAATTTATTATCCCTTCTCCCTTTCCTTGCTCCAGCCCCTCCTAGAGATCCTCTCCCCCAATCCCTCCCATGTTTCCCCAACTCTCAAGTTGATAGTCTCTTTTTCTTTTATTATTACTGAGATATGTATGTGTGTGTGTGTTTGTGTGTGTGAAGAATGTATGCACTAATATATATGTACATAACATATATATATTATATATCTTGATGAGTCTGTTTTTAGTGTTTGTATGAATATGGTTTTAGATTTGAAATTTCTGGAGATGACTGAAGAAATTATGACTAATTTTCACTTTGGTCTTGTTACATTTTAGTCATTGCTGAATTCCACAATGAGCAAGAATATTTCTATAAATAGAGAAGGCTCGTATAAGTAACAATAGCTACCAAATAAGGAACTTCTCTCAAACACAGTACCACCTTCAGTGTTGTAAAGATGAGCTCATTTATTTCACCCTGCAGTCCTGTCAAGTATCTACCCCCATTTTACAGTCAAGTAAACTGAGGCAGAGAAATTCTGTCACAGTCCAAAGGCACACATCAGGCTATCTGGCCCCCTAAGCTATATCCCTGATACACCTACTTTAGTGTGCCATGGAAAAAACCCTAGAGTCCCAGAGTCATTGAAACTTTCATCTGGCACATCGTAAATGTGAGTTCTTAACAAAGTAAATGTTCATCCCTATGGGGGTATTGTGGAGCTCTTAGTGGGCTAGACATGGGAGACCAGTATAGGATTACCCCAATGTTCAACCGACACCGCATTCACCCAAGCCAGTCTCTCAGCTCTTTGCCTCACACGCAGGAAGAATGATGAGCACGGAAGGGTGTCAGAAGGACAGGCAAGGGAAGTTTCACTGAGAAGTAAACTGAGAGCACACACACACACACACACACACACACCCCAACCCCTGCAGCAGGAAGAGATCTTGAAAATAAGCTACCAAGTTCTACTTTGGAAATAGGCTGCATATAAATCCTACATTAGTGTGAATGTATGTGGGGAATTCTGGCTAGTTGATTGATCAAATGAATGTGCTCCCCCATCCTAACATGGACCACCAGGAGAATCAGCTGTCATTATACAAGGAGACACAACCTACCTACAGTTGCCACTACACCTTCTGGAGATGGTTCCCCAGTGGGCTCTGCGTAAGAGGGAAGAGCAGCAGGCCACCAGTGGGATGAGCATCCAGCTTTAACTGGAACACAGTGCTAGAAAAGTAGGTGCTTTGATGAAGTCACTTAAGCTGACGATCCCCAGGGACCCCAAGGAAGCACATGTGAACTAGGTGTCATGATGTATCCCAGAGGCTGGGGAGGCTGATAAGTGGCTACATTTTTATATCCCCTAGAGGAGGTTTTGCCTTTTCTGTTATTCATCTCATTGTGATGAGAGCTGCCTCTATGGTCATTGCATATCACACCTACAGATGTCTGGCATCTGATAGGGAACAAAAAAGGTGCCATAGACCATTGACATCTGACTTGCCTTTCTTTGGGTGTGTTTAATCAAGCATCTATGCATGTGATTTTTAATGACAGTATAATCAGCTAACATATGGACACACCAAAAATCATTTTAAAGTTTTCCTCTGCCAAGCCATTTTCATTTTTTCCAGCTGTTCATGATTACAAATCCAGGCAGTGGCAAGTTCAAAGACTGTTCAGGGCAGCACCGTGGTCATGCTCTTCCTGCCTTCCTTGGGGAGGATGGGATTGTTATTGCTCACCACTCTCATCTGAACTCTGTGGACCTCCCTCACGTCTGGAGGCCACCAACTTCTAGAGAGATTATGTACAAGGGATCTATGTCAATACACAGCCCATTAAGAAAGAAAAGTGACTTCTAGAATGTTCCAGCCTCATAAAGTGCAGTCCAACTCTCTTCCCTCCTGTGATAGTTAGGGCAGGCTATCACCTTCTCATGGGCTCTGAGTCCCAGGGCTAAATTATTTGGGAAAGTTATTGGTAAGGTAAAACCACAGACCACACCACAGTCAATTTCTAAAACTTGTTCTTTGAGAAAGCAAGAAATAACAACATATAATTCATATTAATGATAAAATAGCTAATTTTATCTTCTGATTTAGACAGCAGAAATTTGGAACTTGTGGTGTGTGTGTGTGTGTGTGTGTGTGTGTGTGTGTCCACAAGCATGAAAATCCCTTTGAAGTCAGAAAGGGCTATCACAACGCCTTGAGCTGGAGTTACAGGTGGTTATGATCTGCCCTTTGGGGGTGCTAAGAACCAAACTCAGGCCCACTACGAGAGTAGTGAGCATTCTTAATTACCCAGCCATCTTTCCAGCCCTAAGAACTTGGGTTTGGTAGTAGAGAGCCTGTGTTTCCTTGGACAAGCTTCTTAGCCTCAGGCCTCAGTTTCCCTTTGGATCAAATAGGCATGGAAATAGAAACACAGAAGACAGTTGTGAGAGGTTTTGAATCAGTGCCTGATCCTCAGGAAGTCTCAGTCAACAGTAGCTTTCAGCAATGGGAGCTTGCCAATAACGTGGCATGTACAGCTTGGAAAGCACTCGGCAGGAGTTTTGGAGCTGGGTGGCTTCACTCCGAGTCATTTTTGATTGAACAAATGACAGAGGAAGACATCGAGGCCCAGTGAGACAAAAGACTAGCTTGTATATGTCAGGATGCGAGCCTTGCTAGCTTGGAGTCCCCAGTGCCTGTGTTGTCTCCTCTTGAGTATGTCTAACTCATGGAGAGTTAGGGACAGTACCTTGAAATCCACAGAAATAGGGGTGATGTCACCAAACCACCCAGTGGACTCTGACCAGTGAAGAAAGGAAATGGAGTCTTTGGATACAGGAAATGCAAAGGCATCCTCAGTACCACAATGCATTCTTCACATAGTTCATCGTCAAAGTAGTAGGAGAAACATTGCTAAGACATTGGACATTGGTGTCCAGTCATATGAAGCTTGAATTCTGACTCCTTTCGCTAGCAGGAGATGCCTTACACCACACCCAGGTGAGGAAGAAGATGTCAGTGGTGACGAGGATGGAAGGCAGTAAGGCACAGAGAACAGTTAGTGCCACCTGGCCCTCCTCTGCTCATGGCCTATGTGTTCCTTACCACAACTATATGAGATGGATGCCATGCTCAATTCTATTTGGCAGAAAAGGAAACTGAGGTACAGAGAAAGTGGTGATTTACCCATGATCATAAAGTTCTGTCTGTAAGGTCTCTAGGGTTTATTTCTAAGTGACAGCTTTCTGTCTTTCCTCAAAATGAGGTGCTCATGAGGGAGAACTTATTATCCTTGCAAGCCTTCACCTCCAGAAAGCATCAGCAACCCTGGCCTTGGGCCCTTCCTGGCCCCATACTAATTGTTCTCTGCTACTGGGGGTGAGGGGTAGGTTGGCTAGGACAAGCTGACATAATCTCTGACTTGCCTGGGGAACTTGAGAGGGGAAGGTCCCAAATGGCTTTAGGCAGGCCAGAAAGAGGAAAAATGAAAACCATGTTAAAGATAAATCGAGCTCGTTCTTAAAAGTTAGAAAGTAGACTTAATTAGGACCAGCTCTCTCCATCCAAAACCACAAAAGTTAAAATGGGAAAATATTTCCAGAAATGCCCATTATGTGTTGTTAAAAAATATCTAAAGTAAAATATATGTTTTATTTTATACATGCCTCCAGCTAAAAATTATGCTTTTACTCTCTCTCAGAGAAGACGGGAATGTGAACCCAAATCTAGACAGCCTGGAATCAAATTTGAGGCGCTACAAGCCCTGCAGTATCAGCCTGATCTCACTAAGGTTCCAAAGTAGGAAAGAAAGGAAGGACATTAAAAACAAAAACAACATACACACACACACACACACACACACACACACACACACACACACACACACACACTCACACACACACACACACTCACACACACACATACACATATGCTCATACATGCACACATGTGTGTGCACATACACATGCACACACATGCACATGCTCACATATGCAACATGTGCACACACACATGCACACACGTGTACACACACAAACACATATACACACACAATGCATACACATGTACATACACACACGTGCACACACACACACACACACACATACATGCTCACACATGCACACATGCAAGTCCTGAAGCACAGGCAAAGAACAGTTCCCAATGGACTGGATGTCAGCCTTTGTTCCTAACCCATTAAATGGTCTTTCCTGTCATGTCCCCTTGCTGCCCATAAAGGCACATCCTTCATCACCCAGCCTGCTGTCCTCCTCTGAACTCAAGGAAGGCCACAGGTAATTAGATGAGGTCAGCCAGGGGGAGGGGAGGCGAGCCAGGCTCACTGTTCCAAGATGGGACCTCCAAAACTCAGAGCCAGGGTCAGCACTGTTCACTGTCTTGTCAGCGAGGCTGTTAATTGGGTGACCATCTGAAGCTGATTCATGCTGTGGAAAAAGAGTTACTGTCTCCCCAGTGCCCCCCAATCTTTTAAACTACTGTTTAGAAAAACATCTTTAACTTGATTATCTTTTGAAAAATGATTTCTTTGTGACAAATCGGTACCCCCTTTGAAAACCAACTTGTCCCCCAGAGACATTTCTGCTTGTTGATAGTTTTAGCAGATTGTCTGGAGTTCATTCTCTGACCTCTGGACTCATCAACATCCTGAGGCCTCTCTTGTTGCTACCCCTAAGGGTTCACTTGTGCACCCCAAGTCAGAGTTGGAAGTCATTTGTCCCTGTTCACTCCTCTCTCGTTGTCCAGGAGCAGGAGAGGTGTTGGGGTCCACTTGTGCATCTCAAATCAGAGTTCTGCCTGCCGTGTGCAACCTTATCCTCAGGAGCAGGAAGAGTTGCTGGGAATCCTTTCTGGACTGTGTACAGGGGACTTCTGAGCCTGGCACCCAGTGACGTGGAAACCCAGGCAGGCACTAATTCCCAATCTCATTTTCTTGTTCTAGTTACGCAATGCCATGGTGAACCGGAAGACGGGGAAATTCTCCATGGAGGTGAAGAAGACCGTGGACAAAGGGGTACCTTTTTCTCAAACATTCTTGCCACTTCATTAAAACAAACCAGTGTGAAAAATATTAGCTTTGAAGGTTCTCTTTGGAATAAATATCTTTCGCTGAGCTCATTTCTCTCTTGTCTTTACTTACCTCAAACAAGATTCATGTAGTATTATTATTAACCAGATCACAGTGTGTCCATTTATTTTTATTGATTTCTAAAAAAGTCATCTAGCAGACTAACCATGTTTTCTTTTCTCTATGACTTTTCCCCCCCGATCTAGAAACGGGTTTTGGTGATGACAAATGACTACTATTATACAGACATCAAGGGTACTCCTTTCAGGTAGAGCTGACCATAATCATGGACATTCCATCAGACCTCTCAGTGTGTTTGTACCCAACCTGCTGGCCTCTCAGAGCTCATCATCTAAGGATAACAAACACCCTAACCAAAGGCTGGAAAGAGTGAGGAAGGGGCTCTGCCCGGGCTGCTCTTTGTCTTTCTTCTAGAAGGGGAAGATGGTTCAGGCCCAATCCAAATAGCCCATCCATTTGCCACAGCTGCACATTCCATTCCCCTGCCTCCCCCAAAATCTCTGGGGCTCCCAGCAAGGGTGGAAGAGACCAGTTCAGAGGGTCACCAGGTTCTTCACCATCCACTTGCTGCCTCTTAAGACCCATTTCTCACCTTTTATTTTCATGACCCAGTAATCCTGCAGGTGGCATTTCATCCCCTCCTTGTGCTTCTGTTTCAGCTTCTCTGAATGTCCTTTTGTGTTGTCTCTCTGTTATAGACTTTGCCTTGTGGCCTGCTTTCAGATATGTATGGAACATTCCAAAGTTGCCTGCCACTGTGAACTCAATGTTGTTATGTGATTTGTAGAAAACAATGACAACAGCAACTCTATTTTAGTAGGGTTACATCATGTGCCTGAGCTGGTGTCTTTCAGAGTTAAGGGAGAGTTACCCAGTATAGATCAATCTGAAAAGTAAACTCTAGTGTCACTGTCCCCCACTGCCAAGGATTATGGCCAGATGCAATTTGGAACCAAGGAATCAAGGAACACATGAGCCACTAAATGGCTTTGCCAAATGAAGGGACTGTTTTTAAAAAACAGTCTCTGACTTTAGGCCAAAACAGAAAGGCATTTAAATCAAGCCAATAAGACTGTGGGAAAGCCGTTAGACTAGGGAGTGGACCAGGCTAACAGGCCAGCCATATGGCCGCTGTGTTGGAGTGTCACTGGTCTTCAGAGTTTTGCTCTTGAGAAGAGGTCGGTTTTTCTGGGGTCTGGGACTCTGCCTAAGTTCAGAGCAGAGGTGTGTAAGGTGGTAGCAAGGAGCAGGGTGTGTGGCCTTGGGAGGACATCCAGTGGAGGGCTTTCTGGAGGGACGAGCTGTTGGCCACAAATCTTTTAAACACAACAGCAGCCAATTGCCGCTGGCATTTCCAATCGGAAATGACTTTGAAGCAGCTGCTTGGGCCTAAGAAAAACCAACACCCACTATAATCAGTGAGGTTTTTTAAAGTAAACTGTTGGAAAAATTGTTTACAGAACACGGAATGGAAATGCGAAAATGGAAAATAAAATAAAATAAAAATGCTAGCCCACAAGTCTATTCCAGTCACTATCCTGGTCTTCAAGGTTTGCTTTGTTTCTCTGCACAGTTTAGGTGTGGCGCTCTCCAGGGGCCATGGGAAATACTTCTTCCGAGGGAATGTAACCATCGAAGAAGGTAAGGCACAAACTTGGGTTGGCTTATCCTTGGGTGTGGGGAGGAAGGCCCAGAGCAAGCTCTGAGAGAACTGGGGATTGTGTGTCGCTTTCAAGCCTCTGGCTGGCGATTTAGGCACTTGACTCAAATCATTGCCCTCTTGGCACTTTCTTCTTGCCAGTTTTATGTGGGTTTCTGAATGGTGGGAACCCCAGCCAGTGGCTGGCTTTGGTATATTCTTTTACCCATAAAGTTGTGGAGGCAAAGCATAGGAATCTCATACCACCTCTATACTTCTCATGTGTTCAGTGCCAGAGGAAGAATGAAATCAATGAAAAAGCACAAGTTCTAAGGAGAAGCAATGCAAAGAAAGATCTGGAAGCCTTTGCTGTCGACATAGCTGACCACCCGTCTCATTTGCTTTGTGACTGTGACTACTGGAGGGACTGAAAGGGTTTGGGACGCAGAAGCAGGATCTTATAGCTGAGATCATCCATGTTCAGGAAGTACAGGGGCACAGTGACTCCCAGAAACTTTAGTTTTCCCAAATCTGAAAGCATAAAGTTGTTGTCACAGAAATTATCCCCAACAACTCATGAATCCTAAGCAGTTGCCATGTCCAATACTGTGAACACTTGGGATTGTGTGAGTGTGGTGTTTAACGGGCTCTTATTCTATGACTGATGGAGTAAGACACTTGTTTAACCTGGCGTTTGCGTCAGGTCCATTTGCTGATTGGCTCTGCAGTGTTTCACAGGCACTGGGTTTTATCTGACAAGGAGCCATGATGTCTGATAGAGCAGAAGAGAGAGTAGAAGGGCCCACTGAGTGCTGGACAGAAGTAAGGATATACCCATGCAAGTGCCAAACACATGGTGTCTCTTCTCAAAGACGCGCAACAGAACACGAGTCAGCCTTGTGGCCTGGACAAGATATGCTCTAAAGGATGCAGTCTTAGAAGCCATGTTCCAACTTCTAGAATTTTCTACTTCTATGAGCTTTTTATAGCTTTGAGTGCATCAGTGCCCCTGAAGCAATAAAATTCATAGCCTTCCTTCCCTCCTCCCTCCTCCCTCCTCCCTCCTCCCTCCTCTCTTCCTCCTCCCTTCTTCCCTCCCTCCTCTCTCCCTTGTCTGTTTTACGCTTTCCCTCTCTTCTCACTGACTCTCTTCCTGCACACAATTGCAGTCTTTTGAACCATTTTTCTAGTCACTATCTCCTTCCTGTGTGTTCCACAGCTGTTAGGCTGAGCCATCACTTGAGAGAATTCAGAACTAAGCAAGAAATTAGCTTGAATACTTAGCAAGGGGGCGAGTGTCTGGTTATCCACACAAATGAGATCAGATCTTCCTCTCTCTGTGGGTCCTCTGTAAACAAAAGGACTCAGCCCTGTCAGCTCCCTGAGTAAAAGAGGCCAGGAAAGCTGCTTTCCCTGAGGCTGCTAGCCAAAAGCTCTCATCTGTGAGAGCCTTGGCCTAATCATAGTTCTCTTCTATTCCTGGAGTGGAAAGTTCTTTGAGGATGGTAGCCATATTCTGGGAGGGGGTGTGCTATAGCGGTCTTTCACATGCTTTGCCAGTGCCTGCTGCTCCCAAGATGATGAGTAGCAAATTTTTACTCAGAATTGTAAGAGATCAGGGCTGAGGGCTTAGCTTAGTGGTAGAGCACTGGTCTTGCAGGCATCACACCCTGATTCAGTCCCTAGTAGTTCTAAAACAGTGTTGAAGGTTGAACGAAGCCTGAACTGGTCTGCTTTTAATGTATCTCTTCAAGACCTCCTTTAACATGCTACTTCTTTTAGGTAGTTATGTTCAATGATTATTGAATGAATTGGGTGCATGTTATCAGTCTCAGCTTCCCCAAGTTTTTGCAGAAGGATCAAACTCAGAAGGGAAAAAGGACTGGAGAAAAATCACATTTGTTTGGTATCCAAGAACTCAGATAAGAAATGAGAGTGAAGCTCATCCCTTGGGTCACATCAGAGAGTCTCCCTGTGAGCCTGGGAGAGCTTCAAAGATGAAGGCAAAGTAACCTGCAGTGAGAGCGGGGGACAGAATCAACACCCTGAAGTCAGCACCCTAGGAAGATACAGCCCACAGCAAGACCTCTGCATCTGTCACTTCTGTAGTGAACACTCTCCCTGCCACCAGCATGCCTCATATGTCTCTTTGCATAGAAGTTATTTTTTCTGTGAAGGTTTCCAGGCCACCATAGGTAGAACCCGAGCAAAGCTCTGTCCGAAGCCTTTTCATCTCTCCCCTCCTGTTCTTCACCCTGCATTCTTTCCTGCCACTATCAGCTGCTGCATAGACAAATTCCAACATTACTTGTAAATTCCAACATTACTTGTGTTTCTCCTGTCACTTGCATTTACAGCCCACGAAGGCAGGCTGTTTGGTTCATTGGGATGTTTCTAGCATCTAGTACACAGTTCTTCCTGCCTCAAGAAAAATATTGAAGAAAGTGAGGAAGAAAAGAGTTCGGGAAATGAGGGAGAGAGGGAGAGAAGGAGGGAAGAAACGAGGAAGGAAAGGAGAGAAAGGGTTAAAAATATGTATGTACATATACATATATACATATATACTATGTACAACATGTATATATACATACATATACATATACATATATATCAAGCTTGCCCTAGGGATCAATCACTAGCAATCACTATCCTATTTAATCATCTTGTAGGGTTTTTGAGAATATTTCTTGGATAGGAAATTTGATATATTTCAAAGATTGATGAAATATTTCCAAGATAGATAAACCAATGTTCAACAGCTTGCTTTCTATAGAGCTAAGCAATATTATGTCGCACATCTAGCATTTAAAAAATCTGTATTTTACAAGGATTGGAGTACAGGGAGTCATTGGAGAAACTGACTTTCTGAAACATTACAAACAACATCAGAGAACATAAGCATATTCAAAAACGCTTGTCTGCAGATGACCCACTAAAATCAGAGAAAGAGGGTGTCTCTACAGTGTCTTACCTCATTGGTGTTGCTGTATTAAAATACCCGAAGCTAATTACCTTATAAAAAGTTTATTTAGGTTATAGTTTTAGAGGCGTATAGTCCAAGATTGTGTAGCTTTCTGGCAGGAACACACTATATATAATAGGGCTCCTCATACAAGTGAGGAAGCAAGAGGCCCATTACTGTGACCACTACATTAATCTCTTCAGATGATAGTAACCCAATTACCTAGTTTAGTGGAAATTAAATCCCATTCTTAAAAGTTGCTACCCTCTCTATGCTGACTATTTAGGGTTCAAATTTCCAGCATATGGAAAACAACCCATATCAAAACACTAGCATACAACAGGAAGTCTGGAGTATTCTATGAGACTCCGAGGCTCCATGCCAACCCCAGCTCTCTTAACTACTCTTCTAGACAGGTGGCTCACTTCCACTTAGAACCCTTCAGCAGCTACTAGCTTTCTTTGCTGGTTGAAAATAATGGAGTATTGACGATCTCACATGATTCAACCTATAATATCACCCTCACAACCATGTGTAGGGAGGGTTTATATCATTCTTGTTTTTTGCATGAAGAAAATATGGAGAAATAAAGCTGTTAGCATCTACAGGAGTTAAATGGTCCAGTTCTCAGTTCAGGTTTCATGGAGCTCCAGAACCTGTCTTCCTAGCCATCCTGTTGGAAATGCCCTTCATTTTCAGGAGGTTGAGATTTCTCCTGGATGAACACTAAGAGAATATGGCGGTGCTGGCCACAGCGGGGTGAGAGTGTTCTGGGTGACTTTTCACATGCATCCAGAGTCCTTGTTCCCCTTTGGGGTTGATATCCACTGTGAACCCACTCCCTCACAAGTGGTGTCCTAGAGTATTTGAGGTCTCTAGGAAGAGGAAGAAGAGTGATGCTTAATAATGCTTTGTCCTTGACTTCCAGGCCTCCATGACTTAGAACATCCTGATGTGTCCTTGGCAGATGAATGGTAAGACTCCAATAGCCCTTCATAAGCTTCGGATTTGTTGCCCTCTTTGTTGTCTACTTTGCCTGCCCTCTTACTCAGTTTTCCTGATCAAAATACGTAGAGGAGATGTTGTGAATACTTACATCTTTTCCTTTGGGACCCTGTCAATTTCTTAGGTCCTACTGCAACACTGACCTGCACCCAGAGCACCGGCATCTGTCTCAACTGGAAGCTATTAAGCTCTACCTCAAAGGCAAAGAGCCTCTGCTTCAATGTGAGTGTGCTCTCAAAGCATGCCTGTGGGCGCGGGGAGGGACAGGAGCTGCAAACCATTAAGGGCCTCAGGTTTCAAGAGCAGCTTTGCCTTTGCACAGATTGTCAGTCATACCCAGCTAAGTCTCTTCCTATAGCAAAACATGAGAAATAATGGAGCTTATGACCACAGTATTCTTAATCTCATTGGATCTGCACTCCCAGGCCATCTAGTTAAGAAGCTGCATAAGATGGAGATGATAAAGGTGGACAAAGACTGCACATCTCCACTATTCCAGTCCTCCTTCTACAAATAAGGAACTAATAATTGGCCAAAGAATTACCTCGTGCAAAGTCATGACCTAGGTCCTTGGTTCTCCAAGAGTGGAAAGTGCCACCAGCATCTGTTGCCTTTTAATCTGATCTCACCAATGTCCCTTGGAAATGGCTGCTGACTGTGGCCTAGGAGCCCCTGACCACTGAAGGGCAAGAGTTCCCGAGGCTCCCCCGAGGCCCCAATAGACCCTCCCCATGACAACATAGTTTCAGTAGCTGCAAATTGAACAGAGGGAGTCACCAAGAAGAAGCATGGCACCTGCTCCCCCTTCGGTAACGGGAACCTGCTTGACATGTGGTGTCCTATAGAATGATCAGAGCAATGCCAGCAGAGGTGTGTGGAGACTCTCCAGCTGCAAATTGACAGTTTCATGGGCTGGCTTTGCTTTTGGGGTTATCCTCTGGTAGAAAAAGGATCAGATGGGCAACAGATGAGCCCAGTTGTTCATTTCTTTGAACTTGTTAATTACTATATCAAAAAAAAAAATAACCCAAGTATGGAGATACTGTGAAAATGCATTTTTAAATTAAGTTTATTTAAATTATTTTCCCTGTGTGTATGTTTTGCCCACATGCATACCTATACACATCACCTGAGTGTCTGGTGCACACAGAGGCCAGAAGAGAGCCTTGGGTCCCCTGACACTGGAGTTACAGAAGGCTGTGAGCCACCATGTGGGTGCTCAGAATAAAACCCAGAGCCTTCGTGTGAGCAGCAAGTGGTCTTAACTGCCAAGCCGCCTTGCCAGCTTTGAGTTCGGCTTCTTTAATCAGCCCTTAGTTTCCTAATAGTTGTGATGCTTTGGGTACTCTTTAAGGAAGAAACATCAGAGTTAGTACCAAAGCCTTTGTGTAACCATGCCCTGTTCTCTCTCCGTCCCCCAAAGAATGACTTTCCTGTATTCATTTATCATTCTCATGTGTTTGACTCATATTGTTATTGGTTAAGTAGGCTTCCATGAACAGTGCATGGCACTCTTTTCATTATCCTGTATATTAAACTATATATACAGAGTTTAGCATCCCTCATCGGAAACTCTCAAATCCCCAATCTGAAAAATGTTTAAGCAACAATAGTGATACTACAATTGACAGAAAAATTAACTTGTTTTATGGGCAAAATCATCTTAAAATGTTGTTTGCAATTATATGCAGATTTTATATTTGAGAGATATGTGGAAAAAAATGAATTTTGTATTTATACTCATGCCCCAGCCTCACTACACATGCCAAATATTATAAAATCCCCCCAAAGTCTGAAATATGAGATATTTTGGTATCAGACATTTAAGTTAAGAGGCCCTCAGGGTGTAGGCGCACTGATATATTGTATGGATTACTACATACAATAGTATAATGTACAGATATATGCACAGCTCCCTTTAACTCTTCATACTTGTGTGGGTCATTTATCTCCACTGAGTTTGTTTGCCTTATCCATAGGATTCAGCTATGTAATCACATCTCAACTTATTCATAGTCTTTTTGATAGCGTGTGAAAGTGTTTATATATTTGCTTTTCATGCTCTTTACTCTTAGGTAAACTGAGTACTGGCCAGCCTCTAAGAAGCCTCTCCTAGACTCATGATCTCATGCCATCGGCCTCTTGTACACTGCTCTACCCAGTAGCCTTTTGGATAGGGACAGTTATCCTCCATTAAAATGAAGAAAAGTATTAAATGGAAGAAATCACATACTATGAGTTCCCATAATTACTGGTTGTAGTATTCTGTCCATTCACATACTCTGCCAAGTACAGAGTGCTGAGCAAGCGATGGCTGTAGTGAGGGCCAGAGGCAGCTTTGCCAGGAGTTCCGGCTTCACATCTCCAAAGTTAGGACTCAGCCTGCTGGCCCTGGCATGAACTCAAGGGAGAGAGCAGAAGGCCCAAGTGTGGGACACCTGACCGTTTCTGGTTGATACTGTCTAGTCCCATTGCTTGGGACGCAGTGGTAATCCTAGTGGTATCTGCTGTTTTGTATTTTTAGCCAGTGGGAAGTTAACTCATAAGACAATACCCTTTATAAGAACATAGCCTGCTAACCCCACAAACCAGCCCCATGGACCTCTATGGTGCCCATCTTTGGTGTCTAGCCAGAGACTTCTTGTCTTCTGTCCCTCCCAATAGGTGACAAAGAATTGATCCAAGAAGTCCTTTTTGATGCTGTGGTGAGCGCCCCTATTGAAGCCTATTGGACCAGCCTCGCCCTCAACAAATCTGAGTAAGTGGCTACATGTGTCCCCCTTCTTGGACATTTCCTCACAAGCTCTAAAATATGGTTATCGTTTAAGGAACTAAACCGTTTTAGAATCCTAGTGTTAAAGTTTTTTAATCTCCCCCTAAACTTCAAACCACAAGACTACAGAAGAATAGTAGCACGGGGGGCTTGGAGAGCAGGCTCCTGGGCTTGACCTGGAATTTGTTTAGAGTTTTAGCATTACATGAAATTCAGTCTGTGGAGGCAGGGTGACACTTCTGAAAGGGGGGCTGGTGAAAGGAGCTTCCTGCCTTGCCAAGCCCCTCCCCCTTCACAGACTGGTGTGAACTTGAGAAGAGGCTGGGAGGATGGTAACTCTTTTTTGGTGGGGTGTCAGTTACTGCTCTGTGGTTTCATATCTGAAGTGGAGGAGGGGTTGCAGGTGGGGGAAATCAAGAGTAGTTGATGTCAAAAGCTAGGGCTATAACTGCATTAGAAGCTTATTATTATTATTATTATTATTATTATTATTATTATTATTATTATTATTATAGTATTCACTCTCCCTAAACCCTCAAGCAGTATAAACTTCAATTCTCTTTAAGCTCCTAGTCTTCATTCATTTATTTATTCCTTTGCTTTTACCTTCCTTCCTATTACATCTAT
The DNA here is from genome assembly GCA_030556225.1 of Cricetiscus sungorus. NCBI lineage: Eukaryota > Metazoa > Chordata > Mammalia > Rodentia > Cricetidae > Cricetiscus > Cricetiscus sungorus. Next base: position 4,399,572 of record JANBXA010000260.1, read on the forward strand.
TGCTCACTTTTTTCATGACCATCATTCATTCATTCATTCATTCATCCATCCATCCATCAGGTGTGTGCATTCTGTGTGTACTGGCTAGGCAATGGGGAAGCAGGGGTGACCCTGACAAGAGACAGATGAGATTGCCCCCAGGCCTTCTAAGGGATATGAGTCACTTCACTTTTGATAACTGCAGTGAAGGCAAGAAGGCAGGTAGACTATGACAAGCCTAGTGTAGATTGGGAGGCAGCACCAGTCAAGGGGCAAGGCGAACTTCAGGGAGATGAACTGGCAAGACCCAGAGCTACTAGATGAGAAAATACCTCGCACTTTTGAAGAATTAGAGGTTGCTGCAAGAGCGTGGGGGCAGGAAGCGGGTGATATCAGATGACAACAGTGGCTGCAGCAGGCTGGGTAGCTTCGGACCTTGAGGGTCACAGTAGAGGTTTGGGAATTACTTTTTAAATGTACTATCATTATTAATATTATTGCTATTATTATTATTTTTGGCAGTAGTAGGTATTGAACCCAGAATGTAGTGATATTTAGGATATTGGGAAATCACTGAAGACTTTTAAGAAAGGAATAGGACAAAGAGATTTGCTTTTGTTTTTATAAAACAGTGCAATGGGGTAAGAATACAGCCCAGGCTTGGCGATACTCAGGTATCTGCCATATACACCAGGGCAGTGGGCACCAAGAGATGAAGCTCATATATGGCCTGCTTCAGAGATTGACATCCTCCACCCCTACATCAAGACCTGCTGGTGGTTTGTGGTGTGAACCAAGAGAGGCTGAGCCTTTGAACACAGGGAGGATAGTGCTGTTCTCCAGGGTAAAAGATAAGGAGGGAGGAGCAGATGCTGGCCAGACACAACCAGAGCCTTTCCAGATGCTGGGGCTGGAGGGTTACCAGGGAAAACTTCAGGTGGGCAGTCGAGCGTGAGTCTGGGGCTCCATGGAGAGACTTCCATTCCCATTATGCTTTGGGCTGCCCTCTTACCTGCATAGCTTATATTCCCTACAAGCTTGGGAAAGAATCAAAGTTTGTCCTAGGGCTTCTTTCTCTTGCAAATATGTAAATGTTTCTCTTAGGGTCTTATGAAACTCTGAATTTGGAACAAAGATTGCTGACTCATCCCTCACACATGCTACAAATTTCTTACATGGTAGCTTGCCCTGCTGTCCACATGTGTAACTGATTGGACAACCTTCCAATTTGGTGTAGGCTACAAACAGAGCCAGATGCATTGTCTTGGTTTTTATTCACCCCCCTCACATACTTAAAGATAGTACTGGGCATCTTGTCTATTGTCAAAGACTAAGAGATCAAAAACCTTATATTGAAAATGACCCAGGCAGTTGCTACTAGCATCTAAGACAGAGAAACAGCACAAGAATTACCACTGTATTCATAATTTTCATATTGGAAAAACTTTGTGAGAAAGGACTTTTCCTTTTCTCCATGATCAACTACATGTTGAAATCTCCTAAAGAACATGTTCAGACACTAAATATGCTCTGGAAGATGAAACGCCATTATGATGAGTTTCCTTTACAAAGACAGTTGCTGGAGGTTCTATGCATGGCACTCTCTAATGGGTATGGCAGGAGCCATTTGTATCCATTGCCTTTCTCGTCACTTTAACTGAATGTCTGACAAAAGCAAGCAAAGTGAGCAAAGAGTTGATCCAGCTCCCAATGACAGAGAGTTCAGTTTATGGTCACCTGGCCCCACATGCTTGTGCAGGCCATCATGATGCCAAGAGCTTATGGCAGGGGAGAGCTCTTCCTGTCATGATAAATAGGAGAAGGGGTGTGGGAGGAACCACTACCTGAAGACCAACCCCTAGCACATATGGCCTTCTGAGGAATATTTCATAAATATTATTTCACTAATCTCTTTGGGAATGGTTTTGAGAATAAGGTCTGTGCTTGGATCAAAGCTATACATTCTTTTCTTGCTGCATAGAATTCCCGACAGTGGGATACCACAGTCTGTTCAATGGCTCTACCCCTTGTTTCCTTCCACAAAGAAGATCCTCTGACTGTTCAGACCAGAAATACACTCAGTGGCCTCACAGTAAAAACACACCCCATGTGCATCTTTCCATGTCTCCTCTGAGTCTCAGGCTACTCTCTCTAAGCTTGTACCAAGAACCTTGAGATGAGAGGTGTTGATGGTTGGAAGTGCATCACCCTCCCCACGCCCCCCATTCTGTGTTTGTCAGCAGGGGATCCCTTCATCTTTTCTGAAAGTCTCTTCATGCAAGCCCTGTCAGGGGTGAGAGTAGTCTGGCCTTGGTGCATGTGTGGATGTGTGCATGTTCGCCTGTGTGAGTTTCCCTGGTTTCAAAGCTGCTGTTTTGTCAAACATTCCGTGAGTCTTGAAATGTAAAAGCCATTATCTGCTTACTGTCTAGAAGCACTCCCTGATGTCTGCTGTTCTGTTTCAGGAATTCTGACAAGGGTGTAGAGGTCGCCTTCCTCGGCACTCGCACAGGCCTCTCAAGAATCAACCTGTTTGTGGGGGCCGAACAGCTCACCAATCAGTAAGTGGGCGGGTCCCCCTGCAGGGCCCAGTGAACTCAAAGTCAAAATTCAAAGGGGGCTTATTTCATTTCTTGAGGTTCAGGCCACCCAAGGCCTGCTGAGAGTCTTCTCCCTTCCACTATGGGGGCCCCCAGTACACATGCTCACCTGTCAGTTGGCCCTTCCGAAGCCCTTTGTTCCTCAAAGTTGTTGGCTTCTGTCCACTGTCCTGGAGTCCTCTTCTGTCTGGTGAGTCATGTAGGACTTAACTTGGGAGATGTTCCAGCTGCTGGGGAACAGCTGGAGGAAGGGCCCTGCTGGGCTCCTGACTCATGATGAGGGCACTCTGATGTCCTGAAGCTCTTCCCAGGAATTACTCCCAGAGACTAAGGTCTGCTCCTGATTTGTTTCTTTATGTTTCAATAAACCTCTGCACCTCTATGCACAGCTTGAGGGGACACAGAGCCTTTCACCCAGAGATGGGCTCTCAGAAGGTACCAGGATTGACATTGTCTCCATGTAGCTCCCAAGAGACCTCATTGACCAGGGACTAACAGTAGCTGAATCTAGCCTCCAGCTGCTTATTGAGTCATGCTTAGCCCAAACACATCAGGAGTTCCCATCCCATAGTCATCAGATGGGTGTTTCACCTGCTTGGTTCCATAGTCTGAATCTTTCCTAAGTTCATTAATGGCTTTTATCAATCTCTTTTCTCTGATATGGGGGCATTGTTGGATCAGGGACAAACGGGGCCTAAGATTAAGCATAGATGGATATGTTTAATAATTGATGGCGTTCAGAGATCCCCAGCAAAACTCACACACCAGATCTTTAATGACAGTGAGTGGTGAATCTACACAGTGGTCATGAGTTTGAGAGTTGCTGAACCTTGGGTTCTCAGAAGGAAGATACTCCTCAAAGTCCAGTTCAACACTGTTCTTCCCATAGATGGCAGCCTGGCACCAGCCAAGTCTAGCAAATGGCAGATGGGTCCATTTTTATATGTTTGGTGAGATTGGCTTTTAATTCCTCTTCAAGGACTTTCTCTGTCTTAGGAGCTCACATCTGTCATTTTTGGAAGTTAAATTTCATTGAAGCTTGACTTTTTAAAGCTTCCCCCCCCTTTAGCTATTAACCCTCAAACATGGCGTTTTCTAGAAAGCAGGTTTCCAGGAAGTATTGAGCTTCGCATTGCCTTCTCTGGGGAGGATCCAGAGAATGAGCAAAGGCAGAAATCGACTTTCTATTTCTTAGAAAGACTGTACTGTTGCTAGGGATGATATGAAAACAAGTGGATAGTAATAGTAATAGGTTTTCCTCTGGGCCCATAACCTGCATAGTCTTAGGTTCTTAGCCTCATTAAGAGTGTTGAGTATAGGTTTCATCCTGTGGAGTGGGCCTTAGATCCAATAAACAGTGGTTGCTCATTCCCCTAATGTGTGTCATTATTGTACCAGTGGGCAGATCTTGTAAGCAGGTCATTGTTACAGACTGCAGAGTTCAGAGCTGTGTGAGATTAATGATTACTCTTTCCTTCTGGTAGCAGGTATAGAACCTTCTAGCACTATGAAAGCTACCCAGTAGGAGTGAAGCTTCCAGTTGAGAACCTCCCAGGTTTCTTCATGTTCTATGCCATATAGTGTCTTTAGCAATAGGGTCTTACCATCAAGTTGTGGAGAATAACCAATAGCCTTGGCAATATCCTGTCAATTTTAGCAGAGTTTATGGACCCCTGTAACAAATGACTCAAAAAGATATGGAGCAGAAATGGGCACCAAGTTCTACCCTTAGCTAAGAAGCAATTCTTAAATGATAGCCACTGAGAGAGAGAAAATACATTTTCTCCATTGGAGTGATACCAGATACATCAATCATACTACAGGATAAGCCACATGCTCAGAAGGGGTTGACCAGTATAAATCAGACTCCATGATTTTTTAGTGTCATTTTTTTAAGAGAGAAAGAACATGAAGTTATATGGGTAAGGAGATGTTAGGATCTGGAAGAAGTTGAGGGGCAGGAAAGGATATGATAAAAGTATGCTATATGAAATCCTTAAAGAAACAAAATAAGCAAACAAGCAATTAACAACAATAAAATCTTGCACCTTGCTAATCTGGTAGCCTTGTTGTTAGGTGGACATGATGGACAGAAGACCCATTTTGAAAGTGTACATCTACCTGATACACCTCACTCCTCAGCCACTTTTCTGATCACATGGAAAGCACAGGTCATAGTCACCTTTGGTTATTGTGAGAATAAAATCCCTGTAACTTAAAAAGTCATACCTGCCACAGTGAGTTCCAAACCCATGGCATTGCTAAGACCCACAGTGGATGCTTACTGATGATTTGATATTCTGGAGGAGAGGAGGGCAATTTCATCATTTTTAAATAGTTCAGGGGTATATTTCTGGAAAGGGGTGTTGTTAGTGAGGGCCAGTAAGCAGATGGAAGCTGCTATTCCAAAAGTTGTAGCAAATCAACTGTGGCAAGTCCTACAAGTGCCACGATTTACAAGTGCCACGATTTTATGGCAATGTAAACATAATGGGTCATTTACACAGGAAATTAGTCATATCTACCACTGAGGGAATCTTAGGGAATGGGAGAAATACTTTTTTTAACTAATTTATTTTTGTATTCCAATCCCAGTTCCCCTTCCCTCCTCTCTTCCTGCTCCCCTTACCTCTCCTCCTTCTGCTCCTTGGAGAAGGTAAGCCTTCCCCTAGGAAGTATACTAAGTCTGTCCCATCATCTTGTTGAGAAAGAACCAAGGCACCTCTCCACCCCCATACCCAGTTTGTGTATTAGAGTTAGATCTTGGACCCACTGCCAGTGGCCTCTATATTGCCCCAGTCACACAATTGTCACCTATATTAAGGGAGTCTATTTTGGTCTTATGCAGATTGGAAATACCTTAAGAAAGAAAATTATTTCAAATGCTGCATGGGGGATCATAGTTATCCTGTGATATTAAACACTTTATGGAGTGCTTGTTAATGCCTAGGCTTGAGGATATTGAGAAGAACAATGTTTCTGTCTTTATAGAAGACTGGGTCCTGCTAGTGTAGTTGCAGGGACACCAGGTTCAGAATTAGGAACTAGAGGATAACCTCTCCTGTCAGGCATTTTCTTTCAATATACTTCTTGGTGAGAATTAAGAGACTCCTGACCAGTCACATCCTAAAACTAAAGGCTGATTTTCTGAATGGAATTCTAAAGTTTATGAAACCACCAAGCTCTAGCCATGGTCTATGGCTGAAAATGGAGCCATTACAGGTCCAAGTGGTGGCCATTTCCATACTTAGACTTCGTCCCCTGAGGTCTCTTCCTGATGATGCTTGCAAACAGTGGACTAGTGAGGCCATCATTTCCTCTCTTTAGGAGTGATCCATCAGCAGAAAGTGCCCAGAGGCTGGGGAGTGACTATGATCCCTGGAGCAAGATCAGGTCAACAGACACTCATTAGAACTTCAGGACAGAAGTCCCCTCATCCTAAGAGAGAGGCCCCAAGACTCTTAGTGAGAATCTGAAACTAGATAGCTCCAAACCCTATATATTGCCTTTCTTCTACATTCATACCTCTGAAAAAGTCTAATTTTAGAATGGGAACATAGTTGGTAATTACCATAATAATTAATTATGAATAGAACAATTATAACAATATAGTATAATAAAAGTTATACAGATGTCAATTATTTCTCTCAAAATGTCTTCTTGTATTATTTGCTATCCTTAGGATGACCTGAGATAAGATGATTTACTGCTGTGTGCTGAGGTGATATGGGTTGAATAGTGTAGGCTTTGGAGCATAGCTTGGGACCACTCGGTAGGGTCACTTGTACACAAGCACTGTCATTACAGTCAACTTGAATCACAGATAAATATCAAATATCTAATGGGCAGGTAATATATGCAACATGCATATGGTAGCAAAAATAGTGCTCATGTCCTTGGAGAAATATATGACACTTCAAGAATTTTTACCAAATTAGCACACAATTTAAAACTCTTGAGTTAATTTTTTTCCATAAATTCCCACATAATATTTCTCAACCATGGTTGACTACCAGGTGCTGGCACAACAGAAAGTAAAGCTGTAGGAAAAGAGGAACATCTTGATTTCTTTTGAAGCTGTTGTGGGGAAAGCAGCTAAACCAAGGAAAGGGTTATTTGTCTCACAATTCTGGGTTATAGCCCATCATGTCAGGGAAGTCATGGTGCTAAGTGCTTGGGAGAATGTTCACATTACCTTCACTGTCAAGAGCAGAAAGCAGCGGATTGATGAAGCTTGCCTTCCTCACTTTTAGTCTAGTATTCTCCCGTCCAGTAAATGGTTCTGCCTATAATTCATATGAGTCTTCCCACATCTATTAGCATAACCAAGACAATTCCTTATAGACATTCTCAGAGGGTAATCTTAGACAACCACTCACAGTTGTGCCCAGAGCTTGCCTCCTAGGTATTGAGTTGACAAGGAATGCTAGCCATTGTGATGACTATATATTTAACGCTCTTTAGAGAGATGCACAAAGCCAAGCAAAATGCTGTCTACAGAGGTTTGGCGAAAGAGATGTGACAATGTGTAAATTAGGCCCAGAGAAAAAGAAGGCCATGTGACCAAGTGGCTCAGAGCCTTGAATGAGACAAGAACTTATATGTGTTGTCTAGAATCACAAGGGATGGAGACAATTTCTGAAATATACTTTGCAATGTATTTGGAACTTTGTAAACAACAAATTCTTAATGTACACACACACACACACACACACACACACACTGTGGGTATGTGACAAATTGACTCTTTCTATAATAGATCCACAGATTAAAAAACATTGTTGTACTCCATAAGCTCTACACATTAGTCATCTACTAAAAGTAAATTTTTAATAAAATAAGAGTGATTTTTTTGACTTTGAGAAAATGCAATGAAAAAGAGAATATACATAAAAGGTGTATTCCTTAGAAAGAAATGCCATGGGTAAGGGACAAGGAGGCCAGGAAAAAAGAGACTCTCCCCACAGAGAGCCCTGGAGCCACCCTGTGTGCCCAGAAAAAAGAAAGAAACAAACATAGGCAAAGAAGAATCTAAAGGCCCTAATAGGGGGTCACTTTCCCCTCCCTTACACCTGTCCTGGTAGTTTCCCTCATATAGTGGAGATACACTCTTCTGAATCTGACTGCCAGATGCTGCCAGACTCTACAAAGGGGTTTTAGAGTCAAGTGTTGACTTGGTGTCCACTGTGCCAAGGAGGGCAAGTTGGACTTCTCCTGACCAAGGCTCTTGGATAGATGGTGTGCATCTTGACCTTGAAGCACAACACTCTTCTGCTTTATTTTCAGGGACTTTCTGAAGGCTGGAGACAAGGAGAACATTTTCAACGCGGACCATTTCCCTCTCTGGTACAGACGGGCAGCTGAGCAGATTCCAGGGAGCTTTGTTTACTCCATCCCCTTCAGCACAGGTAGGACAGGGCTCCCTCTGTCTCATTCTGCTGACTGGCCCTTGTGGGGATTTGCCTGAATCCTCAGGGCAGCCAAGTTCAGTCTTCAGAGCCAGTGCAGAATAGTGAAATATTGGGCCAAGTCTGAACTCAAGCGACAGCCTCCAATGCAGTGGAGGTTTGTCTCAGCCAAATGGTTCAAAGGGCATTTTTGGAAACAAAGTTGACATATGGCATCCTATGTAATTTGAGGACAAACTTCTCAATTTGCTTTCAATGCCCATGTAAGAGTTCAGGCATCCTTTGCTAGAAACTTCTGTGATTCGTGCTTCTTCAGACATACACAACCGTCTCTCTCTCTCTCTCTCTCTCTCTCTCTCTCTCTCTCTCTCTCTCTCTCTCTCTCTCCCTCCCTCTCCCCTCCCTCTCCCTCTCCCTCTCCCTCTCCCTCTCCCTCTCCCTCACTCCCCCCCTCTCTCTCTCTCTCTCTCTCTCTCTCTCTCAGCTAAAGTCTTGCTCTCCCTGGCTGATTTGTACTCACAATGTAGCCCAGGATAACTGAAACTTAAGGGTAATCAGTTCTCCTGCCTCAGCCTTCCAATAGCTAGGATTACAGGTGTGTACCAACACACCCAGCAGGACCAAGGCTTTGTATACCTGTATACTCTTTAGACACTTACTGAGAGATGTGGTGACCAATGAGATCCATATAACTAAGAATTTTTGTGAAAAAAAAAAATAAAGTTACCCACACACACACACACACACACTAAAATGCAAGTGTTGACTTATTTTAACCAGTGTTCAATGGAAGACACAATAAGCGCTTCAGTTGCTCCTGATTTTTTGTTTTGTTTTGGTTTTGGGTTTTTTTTTTTTTTTTTTTTTTTTTTTTTTGGTTTTTGGTTTGTTTTGTTTTGCTTTTTCGTCATCCCAGGCTTTATAATTTTCAGTATCCTGTCTATAGAAGGCTCTATATGGAATATTCTAGAAGCTCTCATTGGACTTCTCTGAAAAACTTTCTCCAGAAAGTTGTACTTTATAGTAGGGCCTATATTGTGTCACCCTCTTGCCAACATTCCTAGGTCAGCCTTGACAAAAGTTCCACAGTGCTTGGTGTCACCTGTCTCTGTGACTCTTGGTGCTTTCTCATTCCTGTGAATATTAATGTTTGCAGACAGAATGCCTCTGGCATTTACAGAAGACATGATGCAGAGGTCTGATGTAGATGGGCGCAATGGGAAGCACCAACAAGAGGTTACCCTTCTGGTTCTGCAACAGAATACCCAATAAAAGCACTTTAAGGAATGGCAGGCCTATTTGGACTTGCAGTTGAGGAGATGCATTCCATCATGACAGGGAAAGCAAAGCAGTGGGAGCCATAGGCCAGATGGACAAATTACATCCATAGCCAGGAAGATACAATAGATAGGAAGTAGGGCCAGACCATTAATTGGAACCCTGTTCCACAAGTGACCTGCATCCTCCAGCCAAGTTTCACCTCTTCAAGGTTCCAAACTTTTCAAACAATATCCTCACATGGGGACCTCGTGACAAGCATAAGCCTGATGGGGGACATACTATATATCAGAGTCCTTCATTATAAGAGAAACTAAAAGAAAGGTTGAATATCAGTGATGAGATTTTCATAAGGGGTAGGGCTTGCAGTAGCATACCTAGTAGGCACTATTCTAGTGTGAGGGCTTTGAACGTTCTCTGTTCCTATGTGACTCTGACCTTGGATACTTGAACAGTTTCTCGTGTGTGCTTTCCAGGTTCTAGAGCTCTTTATTCATACTTCTCTGAACAGAATTTTCTGGTTGGGCATGTCAACCAGGATACGGTGAACTCTTCAGTTCTACCCAAAACCTATGAACAATAGCATTTTAATCCCATTTCACCTTCCTTTACCTTAGTCCTACCAGGCAGAAAACAATACTTAGCTAGGAGTCATCAAGCCAATAATATGGGAACTTGTACGGTGGGACTCTAGTGTCCCTAAACTGCTTTGCATGCATGCTCACATGGGTATATGACCTCTTTTGCCAAGATACTTTGTCATTCTCTGTGTTTTCTAGAATAATTATGCTTGGTGAGGGGGAAACAATTCTGATTAATTAAGATTGTCTTTGAATTGGTTTTGGAAACAGATTTTTATTAAACATTTAATCTGATTGTATAATGAGAGAAATTAACTTCATTTGTGGTAAAATTTTAAATAATGTACAATATTAGAAGATTTGTTGGCTATTTTTCACTTGGATTTTCTTTTAGATTCAAGGAAAATCTATAAAACCACCAGGTGCCTGCCATGGTGGTGAAGCTCCTAGAGTTGAATACTCGGGGACAATCTGGTTATTTGGACTTGGTCTAAAAGGAAATTCTTAATTGCTTTGGTCATGAGTTTATTCCAGCTTTGGTTTGCATTGCCTGGTTCTCAATTCAGTAGATTTCATTCAACTCAAATTTGTTAAGTTCCTTTCTCTGAGGCGGACACCAGCTGAACTGGGCATTCAGCATTTCTGCTCATAAATTATAGTTGATGGATATTGAAACTGCTTTTACTAATAGGAAGCCAATACTTGCATTCAATTTTTATCACATTAATAGAGTTTGAATAAAGCTTTCATTTTAGTTATCCCCCTATTTAGAGTGTTTTGCCTAGAAAATCTTTTTAAAATTTCATGTTTATAGACCAGTTAAAATTTATATAACAAATCAGAGTTATAGCAGTCAACTTACTGTAGCTTCAGGATTCACTTTCATGTGGCCTTATTTCCAGCAGTAACATAAATCAGACCACAAACATGGGTAAACATTTCAGTGAATACCCAGGGGTTACAAAACCTGTGGTCTTCATGGTAGCCAATGTTTTCAATATGAAGAACTGGATTCTCCCCAGAGCAGGTGGCCACACTCATCATGTTGCTTCTAGAATCAATGGCAGAGTGTCCACATCCTACAGCATACTAGACTCTGGGAGCAGAGTCCCCACACACTTTGTATATGAATGGCCACAGGCTGCTATGGTTGTTCTCTATCTGTGGACTTCAGAACTCTTCATTTGTTTTTCTTTTTTTACTATGATGAGTTTTCTTTCTATAGGAACAGTCAACAAAAGCAATGTGGTGACAGCAAGTACCTCCATCCAGCTCCTGGATGAACGGAAATCTCCTGTGGTGGCAGGTAAACAATGATTTTGGTTGGCAAGTGTGATATGCTCAGGGCTTCTATTTTGTCTAGCTCACTCACCCTCCAAAATTTAGGTTTCAAGAAAAGTAAACCTGCAACATTTCTTCTTCAGCTCTCCTTCACAATAAGGTTCTAGCTAGCACAGCATTTCTCAACCTGTGGGTTGTGACCCTTTTGGGTATTGAACAACACTATCACAGAGGTTGCCTAAAACCATCCTGTATATCAATATTTACATTGCAATATACAACAGTAACAAATCTACAGTTTATGAAGTCACAATGAAATATTTTTATGGTTGGGGGTTCAACACAATATGAAGAACCATAATTAAAGGACTGCTGTGTTAAGAAGGTAAGAACCAATTGTTCTAAAGGTTCATGAGGTTGCATGCAAAAGCAGAAATCCTTCCCAGGGTTTCTGTTGAATCTAAGCTCAGGAGAAACAGTTGGAAAATGTAGTGAGAATTCCCCGACAGCGGGTAAATGCTTGAAAAAATACTGTTAGGATGGTGATGGACATGCAAGGAAATTATAGGTTTCTTTTCATGTATTAACACACACAAGCTGAAATGTGGCATTCTCAGAGACAAAGATATATGTGCAAGTGCTGGATTTGCAAGCAGAGGAAAGCCAAAACATCTGACAATTAAGTCTTGGGTTGTCAAGGAAGCCTTTTCTCTAGGCCTTTCCACTGCTCTCATCTCATAGGAGTTCCAGTAATCACCTATGGCTGGCTGAAAGCGCTGGTTAGTGACGTCTGTGCTGAAGGGCTGGAATCTGCCGTAGCTCTCCTATAAAGGCTTAAGAGCATGCCTGGCACGTGGTCCATTCCTACTACATTATTTCTGCATCCATCGCTTGATGGATGGGCTATATGTGCCAAGCACTCTCCTGATCTGGACTGTGTTTACCAAAGGAAGTCATTTGTTTTAGAGCGGCCTTCCTCATGAAGTTGTACTTCAGAGTGACTTTGAACATCGCGCCTGTGTCTCTGCATGCAGGGATAATTTGTGGAAAGGGGGCCAAAAGGAGCAGAGGAGCAGAACTGACTGAAGTGCTTGCTTTTTGCCTGGGAACCACAGCTTTCCTCTCCACTTTGCCTGACAGGGCCTGTGCATCATAATTATATTAGCAGGGGCTGAACAATCTGGGGATAGCCACTCTGGTTATCTTTGGGTTATTGGATATGACAAGGAAGACAGTCTTATGTATTTGACCTGCAGCTTATCTTGAACTAGGCAGACCAATAATTAATCAGCCAGCAGATATAGGCCCTGAGGATTCAAATACTGTCACTTAATGCCTCATGTCCCTTGAGGCCATTTAGCTCAGCAAGATTTATTTTTACTTAAAGGAGACCAGACTTGCTTACCTCTGGGCTATTCCAGCCAGCTCATTCTGGAGGCACATTATCTCCTGGGGGCCGGAGTCATAGACAACAGCTGTCCAAGACATGACCAGGCCAAGTTGCCTATCTGGTTCAAAATTTCTTTAAAACCCTTCCCATGGTCTTTTATTCGGTGATTATAAAGGACATTCCAGGTTTTTTCTGAAATCACCTGTCCCAGCAGCTACCTTTGCCCAAGTTTAGAAGGTGCATTCAGATGTGAGCAAATATCTACCATTTTATAAATGAATAAGGCCTTGACTGGAAGCTGTGCATCTAACCTAACAGGGAGCTAATACTTTGCAAGTGGTTTGCTGATCTATTATTGAATTACATAGCTGGCCAGAGACCATGGGAAGGTCATAGTTTGGCTCACCTTGTG